>JAXQQM020082177.1:0-193887 GCA_034641835.2 Pinus albicaulis
GGGACAAGTTCCAATTGCCTCAGCTTGGGTTCCTGAAATTAAATTACAACGAAGCTTCTAAAGTAAACCCAGGACAGGCGGGAGAAGGTGTCATAATCAGGAACTCGCAAGGAGTAATCTGTAGAATATATATGATGGAACTAGGGTTTTCTACCAACAATGAATCAGAAATTTTAGCAGTAAAACATGGCTTGCAAATAGCGGTTTGAGAACGATACGAAAAAATCATCGTGGAAGGTGATTCTGCTATGGCTAAAGGGGTACTATAGAAACTGCAACAGTGCATTCCAAGGGAGAATATCAGCCATAGTTGCATGAGGACATGACTTATCAAGGAAATTAGTCTCATTCTCCAAGGATTCGATTATCTCATCCCATCATATGTCCATAGATCATGGAATGGGGTGGCATACTTTTTGGAAAACTGGGGCTGTAATCATGCAGGACGACATCTAGATATTAACCAGACATCAATAGATCAAAAATTAGATTCACACCCTCTCCATATAATTGGAGATAGGGATATGGAGAGGTTTCGAGATCCCCAATTGGGGTGCCACATGGGTGAAGGACAACGTGAGATGGCACGCACTACCGTGCCCCAAATGGTCACCATAGAATATAACCCGCAGTGGGCCAGTGAATCAGTACATAATCATGCCACCCTTTATGACAGCCATCAAATTTGGTGATGGCCAACTAACCTTGTCAGATATACTTGGGAAACAGCGTTGCTAGGTGAACGGTTTAATGAATGCCAAGATTAGGAACAACTGCATTATTTCTTAGTTGAAGGTTCAGGCAAAAGGTGCAGTTGTAGAGGTGATGAACAACTTTGAAGCTTCACAAGAAAAAATATACAATCAGTATGTCACACATCTCCTAACAATGGATTCCTTGTCTAATTTGAATTATGTTGTGAATTGCTTTATTCTAGATGGTGGCTTCCAATTATTTCAGACTTTGCATGGCTTTCAAATTACCAGTCATAGCATGAATGATGTTGCCGGTCTCAGCTTTTGTTTGGATTGTGGCTACAATGCCTACTCATAACTGCCAGGGGTTTTAAGATTCAATGTCCTCGTCTCACTTAGTTTTTTTTTGTTCTAGTTGGGGTTATACATCTAGATTTTCTAGTTCAAGTCAGGGTTATAAGTTTAATTTCGTCGCCTACATTTTTTCCAGTTGCAGTTGGTCTTCGTTCTTGGGTCACTGTGGTTATTTTTTGTTGTTACCTTTCCTCCTGTTCCTATTATAGGATAGATAAAGACAAGCTTCAGCCCATGAATTTACAAAATTATGAATGGGCATGGATAGCTTATAATGAATACCCTACCCCTGCAGCTTGATGATGTAGGAATAAAGAATGCAAAATTCCTACAAATCAATTACTATACTAGAATGTATAAATTTTACTGAGGCCCACACTTCCCTTAAAAAACTAGTTTGCTTCTTTATTTTCAGAACTTTAATCAATGTCAAATTGCCCAATTTTCCCAGCATAATGATGTAAACATATTGAGACCGCATACCATCTATTCTTATCAGAATGGTATTTATTTTTCAAACCCCATTAGAAGATTTATTGTTTAAAATTGATCATTTCAAATTTGAATTCATTAAAGAATTCAAATACCATGAATTTCCAACCAAACATATAAAATAGCTGAAACCCAACACATATGATGGTTTATTTATTCTACCATACACATACAACCATTGACAAGGATCTTGTAAACGCTATCTATGGTGGAAACCAAATCTTAAAACCATTAAAGCCATATTTTATTCCACCTCTGGCAATGTCATTCAACCTGCAATATCATTTGAGCATTTATTGCAATCACAAACATGCATCCATTACTCAAAATGAAATAAAATTGCGTAGTTTCCAATCGGTAGCATGTAACACAGTGAAGTTGTATCATGGCATGTAATGAATCACATTTCATAACACATCAAACCTGTGTGTCTCCTCAAACCGCATCAAATGGCATGACGTTTCCAATTTCATAACTTTACTACACAAGGTAGCCTCTCTCAATGCAATACGTTGTGGTTTGACCCTGCATCAATCATAGAAATTCATAAAAATCGACTATAGCATTTGACACTGCTGTTGTCACGAGTTTGAACGCATACCATTGCATTGTGTTCAAATGGCTGAGGTTTCCTTGTGATTCTGGCTACGCCTTACCTGGACTGCGATTGTGGCATTCTCTTCAATCCCCACATGTTGTGGCATACACGCACAACACTGCGCCTCCTCCTGTCGTAGACCTTGACTTCTAACTACACTTTGGCATGGCAATTCATGACTCTAATCAATTGCACATCGATTTGCAGTATTATGTGAACACAATTTTCCTCCTAAATTTCACACGCTCCAACCGAATATACATATACCAAAACATACATAAATTGCAGATTAAATTAAAACTCAAATAATCAACTACAATTGGAATGATCTAAATTTACTAACACTTGAATTTACAGTCTACATATCGACAATCATCAATGACATTAATCACCTCAATGAGATTAATCACAACATAGGCTAATAATTCGTTAATTGCTCAACTGCATTTACATTTCTCATGCTAATACTTCTCTCTCTCCTACACCTTCATCTTCAAATTTCTCTAATTTATACATATATGTGAAACTAATCTCCTCGGAATAGTATTCTTCTAGAAAACCTCAACAAACCAATGCCTTCCTATTATTAAGCATTCTCCCTTATATTGGCTCTATTTCACACAGGGAAAGAAACCAATTCTATAATTATGCCAATTTTAATTAAATATAAAACAAACTAACAATTCTCTAAAAATAAATAACAAATTTAATAAAATAAATTATTAAACTATTCCTAAGTTTATTCTATTTCCAATTAATAAAATAAATTAGCCACAACATGTGACCAAAGACGTCATGTTGCTGGTTAGGTTCTCAATGCTCCTGCATCAGACTCTCGGGGAAGAAAACTGATCTTCTAGTTCTTTGACATTGATTCCCAATTTCTGTAGCTCTACTGTAGTCATCCAACTGGCGTCTTCCACTCGCTATCCTTTCCACTTGACCAAAAGTTTGGTTCCTCATTTTCTTTGACACTCTCCTTTCCCTTTTTCCGGCTTTGTGGTTTCTTCTGTTATGGTGTCTCCTTGTGGTTCTTCTTCTAGTTCTTGGTATAGGTACAAGTCTGCAATATATGACTAAGTCACTTGTTTGGAATTTATTTTTCCACCTCTTCATATCTGCTCGCTGCTTGTCTGTACTACTGCATTCCTGCCATCTAATTTTGACATCTCCCTCAAATATGCTTCTAGGAGTTAGGCAATTCACGCCAGCTTGGATTTTCTTTAAATCCACTTTCCACTCTTCTTTAGAGACTGCATATTCCTCCAAAAATTCATTCCTCAACCTCATGGTGATTTCATTTATGGCTCGATAATCTATGCTCATGCGCCATTCATCTTCTTCCTTTGGAATGAGTACTGTTGGTACTGCACATGGATTAAGGCTTCCTCTTACTAACCTTTTATCCATCAGTTCTTGCACTTGTCTTCCAGCTTCGGCATTTTCCTACGGTGTTATCCTATAGGCTGCTCCATTCGGAAAACTGGCTCCAGGTATTTGATCAATATGGCGACTAATACTCCTGATGGGTGGTAACTTATTCGAAAACTCATCCACAGTAATATTAGCAAAATCATTCAATAGATTCTGAATTTCTTCATGTAAATCTTCTAATTTTTTAGAAGCTAAATTACCTTGGGTTTTTCAACACTAGCAAAATGCATTTCCTCGCCCTTCTCAAATTCCTACAACAGAGTCTTCCCACTCATCAACATAATGTTTTTTCCAGGTGTTTCCTCATTAGCTTCAGCTTTCAATGGTAGCAATGTATGCTTGTTCCCATATTTTTCAAGAGTATAAGTGTTTCTTTTGCCATCATGTATGGCTTTTCGGTCAAACTGCCAAGGTCTACCAAGAAATATGTGACATACATCCATCAACATTATATCACATAAAATAACATCCTTATAAGTACCAATCTGAAAGTCAACTTTACATTGTTCAGTTACAATAATTTGATGACCTTTTTGAAGCCATGATACTTTATAAGGAGTGGGGTGTATTGTTCTTTCCAACTTCAATCTACCTACCATTTTGGTAGCAACAAGGTTATCAGTACTACCGATATCAGTTACTAATTTGCAACACTTACCCTTTGACTTACATACAGTTCTGAACATATTCCTTCTTTGAGCTGGTTTTCTAGCTTCTTTAGCTTATTTAAGAAATACACTCTTCAGTAATAGGGATTCTCTGGCTTCTGGTGGTTCCTCTTTGGCTTCAAGTTGAGGAATATCCTCCTTGGCTTTAGCAACGTTCACATTGCAATGAGTTTCTGATCTATTGTGAGGACAATCCCATTACACATGTCCCCATTCACCACATGCAAAGCATTGGACATCTCTCCCTCGGCCTCTGCCTCTGGGCACGAACCTTTCGCGGCCAGAATCTCCTATTTGCGGTGATCTATTGCTCGCACTCCCTACCTCATTATGAGAGTGTTGAAATATTGATTCAAATGTTCCCCCTTCTTTTGCCGGACTTTTGCCTCTATTTCTCTGGTTTTGTTTGCATAACAGTTTTTCCTCTGCCCTTAAGGCTGCTTGATAGGCATCTTCAATCGACTTCAAATTTAATAAGTTGATCTCATCATGTATTTCATATCTCAGACCATTTATATATCTAACTACATTTTCTAGATCATATTCAACATGGCCAGATCTAATACTCAACTTATAAAATTCTTTAGAATATTCCTTGATTGTCATCCCTTTCTGTCTTAAGTTTTGCAATTGTCTAAACATATTTAATTGGTAATCCTTTGGAAAAAACTTACCCTTCAGATTAATTACCATCCTGTCCCATTGCTTGATTTTGGGCTTCCCTTTTTGCTCCCTGGATAGCTGCAATTCGTCTCACCATAAGGCTGCATGGCCTTTCAATCTCATGGCTGCAAACTTCACTTTCTTCTTATCGCCTACTTCTTCATAGTCGAAGAATTTATCTAACGAACTGATCCATTCCATTAGCACCTTGACACCAAGACTTCCATCATATAAAGGTACCTCTACCTTTGGTCAGTTGCTGACCTTTGTGAGAATTTTCATGACTTTGGCTACCTCGCTTTCCTCCTCCGCTTCTTTGTCAGTGGTCTCTTCTTCATCGGCACTGGCCATTCCACCATCTGCTGCTCTCCTCTGAGTGGTTTCTACTGTAGCCAGTCTCATGTGTAAATACGTGATCTCATCTATCAAAACAACATTTGGTATAGGTCTCCCTCGACCTATCCAAGCTCCTCTTCTGGGCGTCATTCTCTACAATGCTCCAAAAATAGCTTAACAAGTTCTGATACCAAAAATGATGTTGGAATAAATAATACACAATTCCTAAGAATCAATTACTGTAGTAAAATGTATAAATTTGATTAAGGGACAGACTTCCCTTTAAAAACTAGTTGGCTTCTTTATTTTCACAACTTTAGTCAATGTCAAATTGCCAAATTTTCCCAGCATAATGATGTAAACATCTTGAGACCACATACCATCTATTCTTATCAGAATGGTATTTCTTTTTCAAACCCCATTAGAAGATTTATTATTTACAATTGATCATTTCAAATTTGAATTCATTAAAGAATTCGAATACCATGAATTTCCAACCAAACATATAAAATAGCTGAAACCGAACACATATGATGGTTTATTTATTCTACCATACACATAAAACCATTGACAAGGATCTTGTAAACGCTATCTATGGTGGAAACCACATATTAAAACCATTAAAGCCATATTTTATTCCACCTCCGGTAATGTCATTCACCCTGCAATATCATTTGAGAATTTATTGCAATCACAACCATGGATCCATCACTCAAAACGCAATCAACTTGCATAGTTTCCAATCGGTGGCATGTAACACAATCAAGTTGTATCATGGCATGTAATGCACCACATTTCATAACACATCAAACCTGCGTGTCTCCTCAACCCGCATCAAATGGAATAACATTTCCAATTTCATAACTTTACAACACAACGTAGCCTCTCTCAACACAATACGCTGTGGTTTGACCCTGCATCAATCACATAAATTAAGACAAATTGACTCTAGCATTTGACACTGTTGTTGTCATGAATTTGAATGCAGACCATCACATTCCATTCAAATGGCTGTGGTTTCCTTGTGATTCCGGATACGCCTTACCTGGACTATGGTTGTGGCATTCTCTTCAATCCCCACACGTTGTGGCATACACGCACAACATTGCACCTCCTCTCGTCGCAGACCTTGACTTCTAACTACACTTTGGCATGGAAATTCATGACTCTGATCAATTTCACATCGATTTGTAGTCTTACGTGAATGCAATCCTCCTCCTGAATTTCACATGCTCCAACAGAATATACATATACCAAAATATACGTAAATTGCAGATTAAATAAAACTCAAATTATCAACTACAATTGGAATGATCTAAATTTACTAACACCTAAATTTACAGTCTACATATCGAAAATCATCAATGATATTAATCACAGCATAGGCTAATAATTCATTAATTGCCCAACTGCATTTACATTTCTCATGCTAATACTTCTCTCTCTCCCACACCTTCATCTTCAGCTTTCTCTAATTTATACAAATATGTGAAACTAATATCCTCGGAATAGTATTCTTCTAGAAAAACTCAACAAACCAATGCCTTCCTATTATTAAGCATTTTCCCCTATGTTGGCTCTATTCCATGCAGTGAAAGAAACCAATTCTATAATTATGCCAATTTTAATTAAATATAAAACAAACTAACAATTCTCTAAAAAAAAATAACAAATTTAATAAAATAAATTATTGAACTATTCCTAAGTTTATTCTATTTCCAATTAATAAAATAAATTAGCCACAACATGTGACCAAAGACGTCACATTGCTGGCTAGGTTCCTGATGCTCCCGCATCACTTGAATTTACCCTCTTTTTATCTCTGTGCAGTTGCAATCCTACAATTATAAGGTAGGCTTCTTGTCCTTGCGAGGGGTATTTCTTCTTAACCCTACATTTCTTTTATACATGCTTATATTTTAGGTTGTAGTTTTGCAATAGTGCATACATTGTCACTAGGTAGTGGTCTCATAGTCTTACATGCATATTATTTGGGAATTCAAAAGATGGGGGTCTAAATTAGGTAGTATGTCGCTTTGCCTGCCAAAGTCTGACAACTTTTATCTTTCCATGCATAAGTCTAGGAGTCACGGGTTGGTCGTGCACTTCTAGCCGACCCTCATAATGGAGACTCTAGGTGCGATTCACAATATTTATTGCCAGAAAGCTATTCTATGGGTCATTTTCATTGTTGTTTATATAGAACATAAATGTAATGTCTGTTACAAAACACAGGGTTGCATAAAATCTTTACAGGTGTAGATCAACAATTCGACAAGATATATCTATAGCATTTTCAGCAGAATCAACATAATAAGATGGTTAAAGGGAGGATAAGTGCAAGGGGAAATAGAAGCAGTCGACGTCCACATTGTGAGCTAGAAAACGAGGAAGGAAATCCAAGAAAGAGGTCATGGAAAACATCTTTGATGCATATTCTCAGGGTAATCCACCACAGGTCAAGAATTTCATTATTGGCTGGGAAAGAGAAAGTAATATGAAAGGGGATAGTGAAATCCAGGAAGAGGCACTGGAGTTCATCAAAGACCCCGGTAATAGTAGAGGAAGGCTTTCCCTGTTTCGCCAGTCCATTCACACTTACTGCATAATAAAATGTGTTTTGGTGAAGGATCTTATGAGTATTCAGGAAATGGGAGTAGACCCTAAGGTTTCATCTACTATTAGTGTGAATTGTAATTACAAGCATACGAAAAAAGCTCACTTTAGTTGTGCATAAAAAACAACCCTAACATCAAATGTGGCTTTCAATTTCCTTAGATATGCAGTTAGTGATCAGAATAAAAGATACAGAAATCCATATCTATGTAGTTAAATAAATTAAACAATAATAAATAAGCAAGAATTGCTCCATGCATCCAATGGACAACACAAGCATTTTTACTGAATTTTTTGTATTATGACACCTAGGAAGGGAACATAGAAAGATGTTACTAGTCGCCATCACTGGGATGGGTCTTGTATGTCGTTAGAGCTTCAATCTAAGATATCTCTCTCCTGACGGTGCAGAAAACCCAGACAAAAATGGAACTCAAAGGGAGTTCACAAGCAAAAAGTAGAAAAATATTACAATGATGGGAGGATCAAAGTGAGACCAAAAGTATAGATCAAGAGTGATCTCTAGGCAACAAAAGGTAGTGAATGAATGGAAAAACCCTTCTATTTATAACAAAATATTGCGTTAGTCTAGATATTGGTGCATAATTAAAATATTATTAACCAAATCTAGATCCAACTATTATGGAATATTTTATTATTTTTGTTGGAGGGAAAAGGAATTTTAATTTGGTCAAATCCCTTTATTTAGAAATAATAAATAATTAAATGATTTATTTAATATTTTAAGAATATGGTTAAATAATAATTAAATAAATAATGATTTATTCAATTATTTGTAAATGATTTAGTCAAATTTAACAAGGAATATTATTAAATAATGTTTTAAATAATTATTCCTAGAAAATAATAAGAGAAATAATGATTTAGGGAATTAATTTTCCTGTTTTGGATTAAATATGACTAGGAATATTAATTAAATAGTGGTTTAATTAATTATCCCTTGAGGAAAATAAAAAAAATAAGGATTTATTCAATTATTCCTCATAGGGTTTCCTGTTTAGATAAAAAATAACTTAATAAACTGTGAGTTATTAAATTAATTTTCATAGTGGGAGAAATTCTACTATGGTAAAATTGGTCTTACATGGTGTACTTTAGTCCATCTAATAGTAACATGTTAGAAGACCCAAAATTGGTGTAACAGATTTCCTCGCAACGTGCAAGCGTCAGGAGATAATCGTATGGTCAAAGTACGTTGTAAGAACACAATCAATAGACAGCAAAGGGGAGCCATAGAGAGAGAAATATAAGGTGGACTGAATCGCGAGAGGAAAAGGCCCTGAGGAGGAGAGACTTACAGGTGTTACAACTCTCTTTTATCAGTGAATACCTATTCTGCATGAGGCAGGGGAGGCATACCTATGCCCGCCACAATAACAAAGTACAAATAATATTGGTGCATCCAATAAACATGGGACTGAACTATATAGTACATGTTGGCATAAAAATGGGCCAGATAAAAAGCATGATAATGGATCCCAAATACATACTATTCCTAGGACAATAACAAGGACTTATACAATAATATATGAGTACATGAGATATATGTACAACCAAAGAGGCCCTGTGAAATAAGAAAGGGCTCTGGAAATATGAATGATACATGCAAAAATAAAAAAGGCGCTGCAAGCGGCTGAGGCCGAAACCATCAAATATATGGAGCTTCATCCAAGGCTATAGTAGAGAGGTCATCCAGGCATTTGGGGGACTGCCTGAATGGCCACCCCCTCATGAGGTCTGAAATATCTCACACACACTCGGGAATCACTAGTACAATATGCTGCATCACTGAACCATCAAGTATATGGATCTCGATCATGCCATGAGGAGCTGGAATTGAGAAACAATTAATTCAAAGGGAAATTAAGGGCCCCTTTGCCCGATCCAAGGTACTAAACAAGAATGGAAGCTGGAACCAAGGTACATCGCCCTCTAGTCCTATATTCTAGAATGAATTAGCTGATGTTGAGAGAAGGAGGTATGCCATAGGCGAGGCAATGAGGAATCCTCAACTAAGGCACAAGGGATAATAGTAGAGCAACTGATAGATTGACTCCAAGGATGATGGTGGAATTGAGCGTACTCAGTAGTGGGTTGATGACTTCCCTTGTTAGAGCATAAAGTGCATGAATGACCTAGCATCTACTAACTCGACTTCGGAGGGGAAAGGGGACAGTATGACTGGGGGAAAAAATGTGTGACACGAGAGAGGTACAAAACAATGAAGGATGGAATACTGTGGCGGGAGATAAAAGGGACTCGGGACAGACTCTATGGTTGCGATGATGACTCAACTTGAATGCTCTAAACAAGGGTGACTCGATAATGTTGCCACATAGAACATGCCTGGTAGGGACCATAAAAACATGTGTACACGATGGTTACTCATGAAGAAAATCAACATGAGTATAAACAAGTATGGAGTCAAATTCGTGCCCCAAGTACAAGTGTCACAAGTGAAGAAATTAAATTATGAGAAGTGGTGAAGTGACCCTTCCTAGAAAAAGGCCTTCCGGGTGAAGTATCAAATCACCAAAAAAAAAAAGCTGGCTACCTAAAACAAATAAAACGTGCATTTCAGGAGGGAAATTCTAAGGGTAATATTTCTTAAGATAGAGTGCATTCCGATGATTAGGAAGAGGGTGGCCTTTGAAATCCTCTAGAGGTTATGCCCTTTTTCCCAAATCGTTACTGATGACGTAAGGGCCTAGCTATAATGCGTCAAAATTCCCATGACCAAGGATATCATGAGCCTGGTTATACACTAGAACAAGATCACTTTTGTGAAAAGTATGAGGGGGGAATTTTCGATCATATTGAGCTTTGCTGTGTTTCTTATCCACCTTGTGGTTTGCAAATCATCATGACAGTCCTCGAAAGCATGCTCAAGCATGATAAGTCTCTTTTCTAAAGGTAGGGTGTCAGGGAGAATTTTGGCGACTAGGTGAAGGGAAGGGATTTCACACTTGATTGGTCAGACTTCCTTCTCGCCAAAAATAGGGTGGAAAGGAGTAAACCCAGTGGTGGTTTGAACAGAAGTTCTATAGGCCCAAAAAGTTGTGAAGAGCATAAGGTGCCAGTTGGTTTTTTTATTATTCACCATCCGTTGAAGCAGAGTTTTAAGGATTTTATTGACTGCTTCAACTTGACCATTACCTTGGGGGTAATAGGAATATGAATATTGGTGCTCAAATCCAAACAGAGAGGATAGCTCATGCCATATCTCATCTTCAAAATGTATTCCATGGCCAGAGACCAATTTTTTTGGAACCTCGAATCGAGTGATAACATGGTTGAAGAAAAAGATGGTTATGGTAACTACGATGTTGTTGAACATTGGAATGGCCTTAACCCATTTGGTGAAATAGTCAACCGCCACGATGATATAGTTGTGGTTACCAATAGATGTAGGTCGACACTCCATAAACTCTATGGCCCACTTATAGAAGGGACCAACTGAGATGACAGGATGGAGGGGAGCTGGAGGGGCTCGAGCCTTTGGGGTGAAATGTTGGCAATTGGAACAATGTTTGACTGCTTCAATGCAATCACTAAAGAGATAAGGCCAAAAATACCCAGGGCACACGATTTTCTAGGCAGAAGCGAGACCGAAGAGGTGGCCACCACAAGCCCCGCTATGGTAGGCATTAAAGACTTGCTCAGCTTCAGCGTGGCTAAGACAACGAAGAAGGAAAATGTCTACAGTGCGACGACAGAGGTCATCACCAATGAGAAGGTAGTGGGGGGCTTGGTGTCGGATATGTCATCGAGTATCACGGTCAAGATGGAGGGTGAAATTTGGGGTTCGGAGATATGTTAGGATGTTAAAATACCAAGGGTCATCCGAAGTAATGGAAAACAAATTTTCATCGGGAAAATCATCATTAATTGGTGGATCCTACGTACCAGTAGCTTATTCAGAAACGAGCTCAACGAGGGCTAAACCTTTCTTACTCTTTAGTGTGACAAATTCAAGATCGAATTCTTGGAGGATAACGATCCAACATGCGTACTTTCCATTGATGATCCGTCGACTCGATAGGAAGGCCATAGGGTTGGAATTAATCACAACCTTGGTGGAACGCATGAGGATATAATGAAGAATTTTTTGGACTGAGAACATGACAACCAGTGCCAATTTCTCTTCATGTGAGTAGGACAAAGGGCGGCCTAAAAGGTTTTTACTAACATAATACATAACATGCTCAATTCTGTTGTCATATTCCTAAAGAAGGACCCCAACGACCAAATGGGTGGAGGCTGAGATGTACAGGATGAAATCCCTATCAAAGTCAGGGGGACGAATCAAGGGTGCGGAGGTGACAGCATGTTTCAGGGCATCAAAAGACTCTTGAGAATAGTCATCCCAGACGAATGGAATGTTATATCTGAGGAGTCTAAGTAACCCATGCGCGGTGGCTTCATAGTCAGGTAAGAACCATTGAAGGAAATTAGCTTTTCCTTTGATGCTTTGTTACTAGCATAAGGTACGAGGAATAGGAAGCCCAAGAATGGATTGAAATTTCAATGGCTCAAGGATTATACCATATTTAGACACAATGAAGCCTAGAAGATGGCTGACAAGAACACAAAAGACACACTTCCGTAGGTTGAGGTAGATATTATACTTACGACATCGGAGAAAGACAATACACAAATCATGGAGAAGTTAAGCCCAATGTTTAGAACACGCAGTGAGGTTGTCTAAATAAGCAAGGAAAATATGAGCTAGGTAATGAAAATAGTATAACATGGCCCACTGAAAAGTGGCTCTGACATTCTTAAGGTCGAAACACATGACCCTATAAGAGAAGGTTCCCCGCAGACTAATGAACACAGTTTTAAGCTGATCAGCATGACAGATAGAAATCTGGTTATATCCGGAGAAACCATCCATGAAGGATAGGACCTCGTGCCCTGTACACTTGTCAATTATTTGGTCAATGAATGGTGTGGGGAAGTTGTCTTTGGTACAAGTTTTGTTCAGGTTGCCAAATTCGGTGTAGACACGAATGGTGCCTTATTTTTTGAGAACGAGAACCAGATTGGACACCCACGTGGTGTATTCAATGCGATAGATAAAACCAACCTGCTTGAGATTTCCTATTTCAGCTTTGATAGCCTCTCATCTGGAAGGATTAATAGGTCTCAACTTTTGACGAACAGGATTAGCATCGGGCCATGTATCGGTATGGTGTTCGACAATGGCAGGATTAATTTCAGGAATTTCTAAATTGGACCATGTGAAAACATAGTGGAATTCATTGAATAACTAAGTGTAAGCCCCAATTTCTTCCCGGGTGCATTGTGCACCCAAGGTAATGTTTTCTTCCACCCCTATTTTATCAAAAATTATAATTTTAATGGTAGGAGAGATATTGACCATATTTCCTTATTCAAAAGCATCGGGTGCAGTGATGGGGTTTCTAAACTAATCAACCTCATCGGGAATGAATTATTTTGATTCCACACCATATTGGTCATGGGACTGTTACGGGAGGAAGTATGCACAGTGGTTCATATAATCTCATGGAAATTTAGGGGCAGTCATAGCTTCCATAATGTCTTCATCAGAATGGAAGATGGGGTGACTGGAGGAAGGATGACCACATCATGGGGCAAAGATACCTCACTCATTATCATGAGAAGAAAGGTTCACATGCGCATCATCACAAGGGGTGATTAAAAAAGCAGTACATGAGGGATCCACAGATTTTGAGCCAAAATTGATCGTTGAAGGGAGGTTAGGCAAAGGAAAAGGGAAAGCCCTAGAGGGGTCTTCCACCATGGATCTCATAGATGATGAAAGGTAGAGGATAGTGGCTGAAGGCTCCATCATCTCGACATCGGGAGGGGGAATTTCAATGGGAGTGTACGTGTCCATGTGTCCTCTAGTTCTGCAGAAGCATAACATGCAAGTTAAGGAGAGGCAGACTTGTTGTGGTCAGCCTCATACTGGCGAACTACGTCCAAAGAGGTGTGGTAGTATGCAAGGCGGGGACAGAGGTGGGTATAGTGTTCATGGATATCACACAAATCATAGGGGTGGTTTGTGTGCACAGTCTTGGGTTTCTTAGATGTAGTCGGTAAAGTAACAGGGAATTATGGGATGTTAGATTCAAGAAATGCTACGTTGACCATGGGCTTGATATGAGGTAATTCAGGACAGTTACGGGTGGCAAGATCGACAACATCACAAAAATCACACGAGGGGGGGGGGGTTACGCTTTGGAGGCTAAGGAGGAGCAGGGGTTGTCTAGATAGCCATGTCCTTAGGTTCCTTTTTGTGAGATTTTCCCCCCTCACCCGAGGCTTTTGCAACAGGATTAGGTTACTGTTGAGGTGGCTAAGGCACAGAAGCAAAGGGAGGGGTCATGTTGACCAATTGGACTAGGGTCAAAGCAGTGTAAGGCTTGGGCTAAAAAGGTGGGGTATTCCCTGGGGGATCATTGTAACAGAATGGGATCCCCATGGTCTTGTTGGGAAGAGACAAGGTATCCATAACAGGTACCAAAAATACTCCAGCAAGGGGAGCAAGAAACAATATCTGACCGGGGGGTGATGGCCAGGCGGGACACCTCAGGGATGGTTAAGACTAGGGGGGACTGTTCCAGGAGGATAGATAGGATCATGGAAACCAACTATAGATGAGGGGCCTTGAGGAGGAGCTCTTGAAGGATCAGTTGAGGTACTAGGAGTAACTTGCAAAGGGCAGGGTTGCTGACTAGTCGAACCAAACCGTTTGAGGTCGGACTGAGACGATTGCATCATGCAAACATTCGACGAGCTAGGGTCAGAGATAGGAGGGGGGAGACTAGAGAATAAACCAAGAAAAGAGGAATATTTATAGACTCCAGGTGAGATACTGGTCAGAGGTTCGAATGCTTGTTTTTTGGCCAACGAAGAAATAATGGACTCTAGAGAGGTCTGGGACATCAGTTTGTAATATGTCAGCTGATCTATAGTGAATATATTTATGTTGTGAGGAAAACACATCTTACGGTGAACCGTAGATGGGACAACGGACACCGCATAAGTGTAGCTACGACCCAATAGAATTTTGTAGTCTAAGGGGGCATCAATGAATTCAATGTCAACACAAAAACTCTTGTCCACAAGAGTATTAGGAAAATTGTGGAACATGCCAAGGGGTTGAGAAGAGTGGCCATCCCACGCACGGAGGGTGATAGTGGAAGGGGATAACTCAGGTGATCCGAGCAGCTTCCAAACATAAGCGAACATCGTGTAGGTGGATGCCCCCTCATTAATGATACAACAAGAGACGTTTCCATTCCATACCTTGACAGGTATTCTGAAGGCGATGGATGTAGGAGGGGGTGGATGCTCTTACTTGTCAACATCAAACACAATCAAATGATTATCAGAAGGATCCACAGTGCCCATATCAGTTAGTATATCTTTTCATTGTGAAGGGCACAACTGGAGGACTTCCCGCATTTACATGGCGGCAGGGGATTGTGCCAAGTGATCTACTATACTGTAGGTGTGGGTGGCTTTACTGGAAGTAGTGTTTCCGAGTAATGGTCCATTGGGGATCTTGATATGAACTTCTTCCTTCGATTGAGGGATTTGTAAAGGACCATTGGGTGTTGAAAGAGGTTCTGTGGGACCTGAAGACGGGGACTCGGTGGCAGACATAACGTGGGGCTTGTTGTCCTGACGAGAACAAGTCTAAAGGTTGAGGTTAGTGGTATTGGGTTAGTCAGATTTCATCATGAGGATCTGGTAATCAGAGGTACCAAATGGATCAGGTTGAGTGGCTGCCTGACTTTCAGGCGGTTGGGAAGCCACATATACTTACTAGGGGAAAGGATTGGTAAAAACAGTTGGTTGAGTAGGGGCTGCATTTGGAAGAACCAGAGAAGAGGCTTGTTTTCCTCGCGATGCTGCTTGAGATTCCCACATCGGACACATTCGAGGTAAAATGGGACAATAATGGGTATAGTGACCATAGGCACCACAAAAATAAGAAGGATTACTCATGTGAATAGGCATGTCCTACTTGGGATAAGCGCCATGTTGTTGGGTTGTCGTGTTAGATGTATTCCCTTAGGGATTGTTTCATGGATTACCTGGGGAAGGTTGGTTTTGGTTGCCTTTCCTCTTCTTTTTGGAAGTAGGAGTATTAGTCGCACTCTACTCTGCATACACCTAACCCTGGGGGGGTGGGGTGGCTGCTGTTGCGGAGCTTGAGAAGGCAAGGGAGGCTGAGGTGCTTGTGATGGAGGAGCTGGAGCGGCAAGCTATAAATACGGATAATAAGGATGTTGGGAAACATTGGGGTTAACAGGTTGGGAAAAACGATGCCTGGGCATCAGAGGATGCAGTTGGGAAGAAGCGTGAGGCATGATGTGTCTTGGATACATGCTACTAAGAGGGGGAAAGGTGCTGGAGGAGCTGGCCCCTCCCTAAGGGAAACCATAATCCATGGGAGGATGAGTGTACGGATGTGAAAGGGATCCAACAATATTTTTGGCGGCATGGGATGCCCCCGGTGCGTTGGCACCACTAGGTCTAGGGAGATTAGGTAAGACGGTATAAACATAACCGGATTGAGCGTAGATCAGGTCATATTTCAGCGCAATCTGGAGGGAATATTCCTCTGTCTAAGGGAAGTGAGATGCAACATTTTTACCAACAGCAGGTAAAAGGGATCTGAGAAACCTTTCCATGTAGACACGGTCTTTGAAAACAAGGGCTAGAAATAGGTGCTTGATTCTACGCCACTCTTGAATATGGCTAGATAAGCCGGTGGAAGAAGTTTGATGGAAAGAGGTCAAGAGTTCGATATTGGTGTTATAGCGAAGGGGAAGTTGGAAGTAAGACAAAAAATCCTTGGGAAAGGTCGCAAAACTAGTATGATAGGAGGTGGCCTGGTTGACATACCACTTCGAAGCTTCTCCAGTAAGGGTGCACTAGAATAACCGGAGATGGAAAGAGTCATTGGTGATGGAGTTAGATGAAAACCACATGTGGAAATAATGAACATGGTTGGTAGGATGCTCTCTAGCATTTCATTCAAACTTGGGGATGTTTGAAGGAAGCTTGGCTATAATAATAGGCCAACCTAGATCATGGTGTATGGGGTCATTAATCAACTGGATAAAATCGGGAAGGCTTAGGCTTGCCATATAAGGGAGAAAGGGAGAACCCAGAATAGTTCCTGTTACGGCACCACTTATAACACTTTCGACATAGGGTCAGGGTTGCCATTAGCATTAGGTCCTAAACCATACATGATGAAGTTGAAATGTGGAGGAGAGCAGGGGATAGAACTAGAAGGGGAACCTGATGAACCAGAATCAGAGTCAGAATAGAGACTCGATGGAGGAGGAACTTGAACCCTACGTGAATGAGTAAGTCTTCCAAATGGAAACTGAGGATGAAGGCCTTGGAGTCTCATGGATAAACGCCTTGGGGGCACAATGACGGTAAAGAGACACAAAACCCAATAGGGATGAGAGGTAAAAAAGGGTAGGGAGGTGAATGATCAATTGATTACAATGTTTAAGTATTTTCTTGGCAGTGTAAACCAGGTGCTCTTCACTTAGGGTGTCCTTGTGTTTGATAAGTGTGTTAATTTTAACTAATCCTAGACGTTTGTAGAGAAAGAAAGAAAAAAGATGATGTATAACTATAAATAAAACTGAAAGCAAAAGTAAAGAAGCTGAAAGCAACAATAAAATAAACAGCTAATGATGCATAAATTTAAACTCGAGGAGGGATTCCCAACGGTGAGTATATCGGTGGGCGAAATCTACTCAAAACACACGAAATGGCCAATGGATCTAAGGTTGGGAAGGAAAGGGATCTAAATTTCATATCTGTTGGAAAGAGGTGCACAAAAAAAAAAAAAAACTGGAGCGAAAAATGTTGGAAAATAGGTGGCGAAAGGCTACTGTATAGAGGGAAACGAAGTGGAACCTAAAGGAGGACCAAAAAAAACTGAAAGATGTGTTTTGGATAGATAAATTACCGATCTAAAATGGATCTAAAAGTGCAGGTTCAGATCTAAAAAATGGTTGAAAAACACTAAAATCTCCAAACACCTGCTTCAGCTAAACTCGTCCTAAAAAGCTGGAAGCGTACTGAAGCCCTAAGGAGCTTTGTTCCTACTTCGGTGAGTAAAGCTATGAAAGTATAGGTCTAAGACAGGTGAAGAGGGAGATTAGACAACCCTGCACAGTGCCTTAGACAAACCTAGAAAAATCACAAAAAAAATCCCGCAAAATGTGTTGGTCATAGGTTCAGACCTGTTTTCCGCTAAGGTTGTAGTTTTCAGGCTATTATCCGCTACTTGAGAGGTGAGGTCACAGGTTTTGGATGAAAAAGTTCGAGCTGCACTTCTGGCTATTTTGGGAGTAGGTTTCAAAAAAAAAATTCCTCTCTACTGCAATTGATACTTGTTACATGTGCAAAGGGCCCATAAACACACAGAAGTTATAATTTTTATTGTTTTAGGGTTAAAAGGTTAAAAACAATCGGAGGGAAAAATGTTGGAAAATAAGTGGCGAAAGGCTACAACATAGAGGGAAACGAAGTGGAACCTAAAGGAGGACCAAACAAAATTTAAAATACGTGTTTTACATGCATAAATTACCGATGTGAAATGGATCTGAAAGTGTAGGTTCAGATTTGAAAAATGGTTGAAAAACACTGAAATCTCCGAAGAGCTTCTTCAACTAAACTCCTCCTAGGAAGGTAGAAGTGTACTGAAGCCCTAAGGGGATTTGTTCCAACTTCTGCGAGTAAAGTTATGCAAGTATAGCTCTAGGACAGGTGAAGAGGGAGATTAGACAACCCTCCACAGTGCCTCAGACAAACCCAGAAAAATCACAAAAAAAATCCCACAAAATTTATTGGTCGCAGGTTCTGACCTGTTTTCCACTAAGGTCATAGTTTTCAAGCTTTTATTCGCTACTTGAGAGGTGAGGTCATGGGTTTTGGGCGAAAAAGTTTGACATGCACTTCTAGCTATTTTGGGAGTAGGTTTCAGAAAAAAATTTCCTCTCTGTTGCGACTGATACTTGTTACCTGTGCAAAGAGCCCATAAACACACAGAAGTTATAATTTTTACTATTTTAGGGTTAAAAGGTTTAAAATAACATCAAGAAATGCAAAATAAGAAGCCGAGGGAAAACCATAGGGGTTGAAATAGTTGGTCATGCAGGGATTTGAAAAATTATAGTGGTCGTAATTATAAATGCCTGTGGATTCGTCAGTTGTTAGTGTGAATTATAATCGAAAGCGTACGAAACAAATATGACTTTAGCTGTGCATAAAAAACAACCCGAGCATAAAATGTGGCTATCAATTTCCTTAGATCTGCAGTTAGTGATTAGAATAAAGGCTACAGAAATCCAGATCTATGTAGTTAAAATATTAAACAAGAAGAAATAAGCAAGAGTTGTTCCGTGCATCCAATGGACAAGACAAGGATTTTTAAAGATTTTTTTTTATTATGACGCTTGGGAAGGGAACATAGAAAGATGTTACCAGTCCCCCTCAATGGGATGGGTTCTTATATGTCCTCAGCACTTTAGATCTAAGATCTCTCTCTCTTGATGGTGTATAAAAGCTAGAGAAAAATGTAACTCAAAGGGATTTCAGAAGCAAAAAGTAGAAAAATATGACAATGATGGGAGGATCAAAGTCAGACCAAAATTATAGATCAAGAGCGATCTCTAGGCAACAAAAAGTAGTGAATCAATGGAAAATGCCTTCTATTTATAACAAAATATTGAATTAGTCTAGATATTGGTGCATACTTAAAATATTATTAAGCAAATCTAGATCCAAATTTTATAGAATATTTTATTATTTCTGTTTGTGGGAAAAGGTATTTGAATTTGGTCAAATCTCTTTATTTATAAATAATAAATAAATAAATGATTTATTTATTATTTTAAGAATATGGTTAAAGAATAATTAAATAACTAATGATTTATTCAATTATTTGTAAATGATTTAGTCAAATTTAACAAGGAATATTATTAGATAATTTTTAAAATAATTATTCCTAGAAAATAATAAGATAAATAATAATAATTATTTCTAGAAAATAATAAGATAAATAATAATTTATTTAATTAATTTTCATGTTTTGGGTTAAATATGACTAGGGATATTAATTAAACAATGGTTTAATTAATTATCCCTTGAGGAAAATCAAACAAATAAGGATTTATTCAATTATTTCTCATGGGGTAACTATGAGTTATTAAATTATTTTTCATAGAGAGATCAATTTTACTATGGTAAAATTGGTCTTACATGGTGTACTTTAGTCCATCTAATAGTAACAGGTTAGATGAACAAAAATTGGTGTAATATCTACATCGCAAGATATTAAGAGGGAAATTCAAGAAATCTGGGTCTCACAACATCATGGATTGGCTCGTCTCGGTCGAATAGATCGTCAGTTGTAAAACATGCAGCAGGTAGATATACCCAAGTCAAGCGTGAAAGACCCGACTCCAATAGAATCTTCTGATCAGTGACATCGTCCTTTCTATGCTTTTTATATATGTACATTGCGGTTAGCATTTACTTTCTACAGTTTCCATATGTCATATATAGTTACTCACATGATAATGCTACTAGTGGAAGAGTAAATTTGTTTCAATATTGGATGGATTTTAACGCTTTAAGGTGGCCAACAGACCTAGTTTCCTTCAGGGAGGTTGAGGCCACCAAGTTTTGATATGTTGAACTTGCCCTTTTTTTACTTAAAAAAAATATGAACATGGTAAAATTTTATTTAAGTGAAATATTTTTACCGCATTCTTAAATAATATAATATTAACAAAAAAAAACTAACATTTATGTTTTTAATCGAACTGACAATGTTTTTAATTATTTTTCATTTAATGTAAATTCTATTCCTATTTAAAAAAAAAACATGTAACGAAAGTTAACTGTACTAAAATATAAAATGCAAAAACAATTAAATAAATACCTAAACAAAATAGATAAACATCAATTGATAGCCATACTTTAATTGATCAATGTAAGAATAAGTTTAATTAAAAGAATGTTGTAAGTTTAATCTAATAATTTCTAAAAATACAACATTCTTATCTAATTACTTATTAAGTAATTTCATGGCATATTTACATACATCATACTTATTTTTACACTTCGTATTATCCTTATGTTAATTTGAAATATTTATGTTGGGGACAATCTATAGAGAAATGAGGCTTGCTACCATTGCATTTTTCTTATTAAAAGTTAGGGTGATGATATTTTGATTGAAGGTGCTAAAGGATGAATCCCATTTATATATGCTGCCCTATCATAGAAGGTTCTTACGGTAATTTAATGTCAATGTCAATTGAGCAAAATTGGCAACTAACTTGAACGTTGCCCAAACATGCTCTGTCCTTCCTATTTTATATTACCAAAGATTACTCTTCTTTATATAATAAATTGTCATAAATTAAAAAATACATTTTTCTCAAGAACTCGTAATATGCAGATGTATTAGGCAAATATTATAATTGATGTTTTGTTAATAAGTTTCAGGGGTTAAAGGGGAAAGCTAACCTAGGTGCTCCTCAAGTGTATTTGAGGCTGAGTACTTATAAATGTCTGAGGTGTTGTGAACACAAATTATCAGTCAATTCTTATTGTTATTCTCTCCAATGTTCCATGGCCCAAAGCTCCAGTGTCTTTCTTTCACTTTCATTGGTGAGCATTCAAAATTTATGTCAATTGCCAACTCCAACTTTCAGTAGACACCAACCTTGCCAAAATGCCAGACCCTGGAGCATCTGGTACTAGTAGCTGGAAAATACAATGAAAATAATGGACATAATGACGTTTTACAAAAATTGTTTAGCCTAAAAAGATAAGTTTTCCTCCTTGTCAAGCACGTTGTTGAACATCAAATACGGATATTTTGCCTTTCAAATTCCATCTCTGACAGTACATCTCTCTAAATATATTTATGTACATCTCTCTAAATATATTTATTATAAAGATCTTCTAATATATTTATTATAAAAATCTCCAAACTTTTGGAAACAATGTCCAAACTATAAGCAAATAAAAAAAAATAGAATATGTAAACCTCCTAAACATACAAATCTCTTCTCCTAACAAACCTTAAATGAGGTGATCTTTCTCCTCTCTTTTGCTTCCCAGCTGCAGACATATCAATGACCGGATGATTCGGGCCGGACACACATATCCTTAGCTAAGCTCAGACATCCACATCGTAGTTGTTGGGGAGTCTTTCGTTCATTGGATTCGCCGTATACTCCATTTCTTTTTGGATTAAATTGATCACATACGATTATATTAGACCATCACACGACAACAACCAAGCGGATTTTGAGGAACCACACGATTGAAAATTTTACAAATCACTATTTTCAACCACAAACGCAACGCACGAGTACTTCTTGAGCCTTTCATACATGGCTGGGAAGCTCATACCAGCAGGTAGAAATGGAATTTGATAGACATTTACAGTTGGGAAGCTCATACCAGCGGGTAGAAATGGAATTTGATAGACATTTACAGTTACGGGTTGATGCGAATGGGAAATATAATTTACAAAATTTATAAAATTATCAAGATTATTTTTTTAAAAGTATGAATATTGGTTGGGAAGTGTGAAAACTTTCAAATTTTATTTCTCAATTTGTTTTGAAATTCCAAGTAAAGAAAGTTGTCTAAAAAAACAGCACTTTCTATTTTAGTTATTTTACATTAAAATTTAATATCAATTAAATTGTTTTAAATATAAATTTAAGGCAAAAATAATTTGAGGCAAAATTTTATATTTAAAACAAAAATAGTTTGAGATAAAAAAAATTTAAGACAAAACTTTATATTTAAGACAAAAAGAGTTTTAAACAAAAATATTTTATGACAAAACTTTATATTTAGAGCAAAAATAGTTTCAGACAAAAATATTTTAAAACAAAATTTTATATTTAGGTCAAAAAGAGTTTGAAACTAAAATATTTGAAGACAAACATTATATTTAAGACAAAAGACAGTTTGAGACAAAAAAAAATTAAGACAAAACTTCGCCCACAACCGCAATGCAAGAGTACTTACCGAGGCTTCCATACATGGCTGGAAAGTTCATACCAGGTGGTAAAAATGGAATTTGATGGACAGTTACGGGTTTATATGTACATGTGAAATATAATTTACAAATTTACAAAATTATCAACATTTTTTTTTCAAACTATGAAGATTGGTTGGTAAGTGTGAAAACAGTGAAATTTAATTGGTAAATCTGTTTTGAAATTCTAATTATGGCAGGAACTTGGCCACCAAAAAGACATAGCTAATTACACATGTATTTGCAAAAGTAGTTTGACACAAAACTTCATTTTTAATACAAAAACAATTTGACACAAAAATATTTAAAAAACAATTTAAGACAAAAATATTTTGAGACAAAACTTTATATTTAGGAAAAAAATAATTTGAGACAAAAATATACAAAAAAATTTAAATTTAGGTAAAAAAGAGTTTGAAATAAAAATATTTACATTATATTTCAATGGCCACTTAAGACAATGGCAATTAAGAGGAAATGCATTTAAGACGGTGAACAATTAAGACAAAACTATTGGCATTCAGGAAATTCCAGAAGTTTGCACTGAAATTCCATATTTTTAATTTTTCAAAATAGATATTCAAACTAGATGAAATTTAATAATGTGTCAATTTATATTATATCTTTCCCTTTTCATTAATATTTTTAATTAAATATAAAAATAGAATAGGCTAATTCATTAATATTTTTATTTAAATATAAAATTAGAATAAGTTAATTATTTTTAAAATATTTTTTTTTTGACTAATTCTTAAGTATTTAATTTTTTTTAGTCACTTTGAATATCTTTCATTACAAATGACTTCATAACAAGGCCATCTTCTGGTGGGATTTAAGTATTTAATTTAAATGTATATTTATTTAGAAATTATATAAAAAATTACAGAAAAGTAATCAATTATAAATAATTTATTTTCAAAACAATTACAATATGCATATTATATTCTAAAAATATAATAAATAAATAGATTAAAAATATTAATTTTTGGTTGGCGGATTCAAATTTTGAATCTCATGTTTTCACACAATACTTCATAACAAAGTGATTGTCAACTAAGTTACACTCTATGAGATAGTTTTTTTATTTTTTTATTTTTATTTTTAAATCTTAAATTTTTTATATTACTTCAACTAAAACTTTGATATAAATTACCAAGAAATTAGATACTATATAACTATACAAAAAATTGAATATTTTCTCAATTGTTTTCTACTCATATATATATTTCAAAACTATACATAAAGAAATCCAAAAAAAATACAAATTCATCCATATATGCATTTTAAACCTTCATTTTTTCCTTTCGAAATGTAAAATAAAAAGTTTGATTCTTGCATATGTCTTATACTCACATCTCAATTTTCTTTTCACTGTTGAACAAATATATCAAAGCGATAAATAAAAATAATTTAATTGTTTCTTAGATAATATTTTAGTGTTTAAAGTTTTCCTTATTATAAGAAAACTTTATCTATCTATCTATCTATCTATATATATATATATATATATATATATATATAATATGGAGTTTAATATTTTTTTATATTAATTTATTGTTAGGTATTAAGATGTTGGTAAAGATTTTCATCTAGTAATTAGAAAACCATGAATGTATTATTAAGAAACCAAGTAATATTAGTAATTGATATCATTTCAAACTAGGGAATAACCACCATGTGATTTATTTTCCTCACTTAATATACATACATATAAATAAATTGTGAATGGGGTTAATAGAGTACATCTGGCATAAAGTTTAATTTAACCTAAAAAGCCATTGTCATGCCCCTATAGTCACACACATAAGAGGATGACTTAGCCTGCACTGAGATGATCCATCATTATAGATTTGTGGTGCATGGTGACTCATTTCATCTCATTAATTTTCTCAATATGAAACTATGTGATTACATACTACACCTCACTTTTTATATTTCACGATTATTAAAATTCATAAGTTTAAAATTTATTGAAGCTTGTAGATAATCATTCCATACAACTATGCCTTAACATAACCAATATGAAAATGATATGAATGAAAGTAATATTATAGTATAAACAACCTAACTAGCCTAACAATTGTCAAATATTCAAATTTTTTACAATCAAGTGAAATCTAGTCTCGTATAGAAAGTTAAATTATAAGAGCATACAATTCATACAAACCTATTCCTAAATTTCCTATTTCATTTATTGTTGTTAATCGCAACTTTGTGATGGATCAAAATGATTTCACTTGATAGAAATAGTAAGTACTCTCATATGCATGCAATGGATGAAGAGTTAAATTAAGGGAAGGAAATAAAGTTAAGTCTAATATTAGAAGTCAAGTGAGTGAATGTTAAAATTTTAATTCCGTGTCAAGAAAAGCTAAATGAAGGAAACGAAAAATGTCGATTTATGTTAAGGTGAAGTTAGAAATATTATTTAAAGCATCAAGTCATATTTTGCATGAAGAAAAGAATTTTGGAGTTCGCATGATTCCATATTTAGAAAGTTTAATGCTTATATACTCATGGTTGGGTCATTGTAATGTGAAGTAAGAAGAGAGAATAACGACAACTAAACAGATGTATATAAGAGAATAATTAATGAATAGAACTTCTTTATTAAAGAAGAGGCTTGTGTACTTATTTTTCTTGTCTTTGCCTATTTATATTTGCATCTAAATAACAAGTGGTATCAAAGCCAGGTTTAGAAAGGTTTCAAAGAACTAAAGAAGTTAAGAAGGTCATGAGATACTTTAACTATGAGCCTTGGCTGCTGTGAGTAGTTTTCAAATAGAATTTTTCATCAATTTTTCCATAAGTAGAAACTAGAGCTCGTTGAGAGTTTGTAAACCCAACTACTAAAATATTTGGTTGAGTAGCCTATAAACCCACCACCACTAACCAAATAAGGAGTCTCCATCATAAGTTGTAGCAATGAGCCTCCATAAGAATATGCATATAAGAGCTTAGAAAAATTGCTAATAGTTGTTGGGAGCCACTATTAAAGTGAAGTTTAAAATGATTATTTTTAAAGATAATCAAGTGATTGTGATTTTAATTTGTAGAAGGCTCGCGTGATAAGGAGACAAGTTAGAAGACAAAATAAATACTATAGCCATGAGTAACAAAGTAATACAGAACAAAACCAAGAAAAGAAATCGAAAGGAAGAGCCAAAATATTTTGAAAATATCATAGAGGTTCTCTCCACAGTCGAGGCATCTAAAAGAGAAGTAGATGAAGTAGAAAAATTTGAGCATGAATGGATCAGGATAAATCCAATAACACTTCCAAAATTTACTAGTAAAATATTTAATTTTTGGGAACTCTCAAAATGAAAAATTTTATTTGATGTAAAGAGTTAATTGAGTATAATAACCCATATGATGAAGTATGTGATACCTTAGTATTGGATATTATAAAATATGCATTTGATGAGAATTCCTTTCGCTAGGTAGCGGAAGCTACATCTTCCTAGGAAGCATGGAAGACCCTGGAAGTAGAATTTTGTATAAAGGAAAGGGACACAAAGAAAAATTTTATGTTATAGTTTTTTGAAGAATCAATAGAAATTTAACTGTGGTTCTGAGAGTAAATGAGAAAGACTCTAGGAGAAAAATGGAGCGTAGAGAATCCCACTCAAATGTGGATGATGGTCATAAACACTATAAAAGTGAAACCCATCATGTAGACATGCATATTGATGAATAAGACACAAAAAATATTGTAGAGTGAGAAGCTGAATCCCCTACGTGTGAGGTAGAGTAAGATCATATAGATGCTCAACAACCTCACTGTAACATGGATGGTGAATCCTACTATGATGAGACACATGTGGATGGTGACCGAAAAGTGAGTTGTGAATAGGTGAATCCATCAATTTTCCTCGTATATGATGCTAAAGCTTCCAAGTGAATAACACATGTGATATAGTTGGTATTATTGTAGTTAATGATAACCTCTTTGCATCGGAGTTTGAGGAATTTATGTTTGAGAATAAAAAAGAAAATTTTTCATATGAAGTAACGGTTTGTAGAGTTGAATTTGCATCTCTCGTGAATCCAACAACAAATGATTAATTTGGTGACGTTGACATTGTTAATGAGCACATGCATGCTCAGATATCTCACCATAGAGTGGATGAAAATTATGTTGATGAAATTTGTGGCCTCTTTATCGAAACAAGGATTGATTGTAGAAATATTGAAATTGCCATGTTTGATGAAGAATTGAAGGTTGAATCTATCAATCGAGCAGCAAGTTGTAATAGCCCTGGTAAAAAAACCATGTAGAAGTTAACAAAGGTAAAAAAGGACCTTGGTGATGGGACACATATTCGAAGCTTAATTTTGGGCACAAAACATCCTAGTGGGTGTTAATTTTTGTTTACTAATGGTTATGGAAATTGACAAAGGAAATGGCAAAGGATTTGGAAAGGCATGAGGAATTTATTGGCATTTTAGTTATGAAAATAATGGAAAATAGGAGAAAAGGGAGGTGAAATGTCTCAAGTTTCACGTGAGGAGGAAAATTAAGGAAAACAATGGAAAAATGAAGAAATTAGAGGCCTCATATATAAAAATTCTTATGAGGATCATTTGGTAGCTTTTGCACACACTTTTTTTAGTTTAGTTTTGGAGCTCTCATTCTATTCTCTCTCTCATACTCTTGGACACTTAGAGTTTTCTTGGAGCATTCTTGGAGGAGTGTGGCATACTTGGGATTTGGAGCAAAAAGGAAAAAGGGAAAGAAAGAAAGCACCGGAGGACAACGAGATCACTAGGTGCATCGGGTTTTTATTGCAGGTACCAAGTTTCATGTATGGTTCTCTTACTAGTTTAGAAATGCATGTCATATGCATGTGGCTATTTGGTTATGATCTATCATTGGCGAGGAGGATTTTCTGGATTGACAGTGGTTTTTCCTAGCCTTTCGATTTCCTGGATAGCCATGGTTTTGTGGGTTTTACCTTTTTTTCTGGTTGGTTTTATTGTGCCTTTTGTTGTGAGTTGAGATATTAGTTCCTAGAAGCCTTGGTTGGAAAAACACTCTAGAGGCCCTCTAACATCTTGGGTTGAGTTACTAGTCCGAGAAGCCTTGGTTGGAAAAATTAATTGGAAGCCTTTGATGGGTTGGGTTACTAGTCCTGGAATCCCTGGTTGGTCAAACGATCTGGAATCCCGACATCAGCTGCAGGTTGAGTTACTACTCCTAGAATCCCTAGTTGGAAAAAATGCTCTGGAGCCTTAGAAAACTTGGGTAGAGACCAATATGGTGATGGTTAGTGATGTTCAACCATGAGGGGGAATCACCAGTTGAGGTTTGAGATGGTTTTGCCTCTGGAAGCCTTGGTTTTGTTTTGATTCATTTTTTCTATGAGATCCCACATTCATGCTTGGAATATGGCACAGGGGTTATTGGCTAAAATAAAGATTTGTTTCAACCTACTCTATCATTGGGTGGTTCGTGGAAGTCCCATACCTAGTCAACCTATGGAATCATCAATAAGAGCTCTTTCTCCTTGGTATTTTATGGGTAAATATACCTAATTATATGTCACTTATATGGTTATTATATCCTTTATATTTATGTTGGTTATGAGTGAGATTTATGATAATGATAATGTATGGCTCTCATGATTTTTTGGTTAATCACTGAAAGTACAATGAATATATGGATTAATAGATGGTAATGTTGTTATTGTGATGAGTCATCAATTCTTCTTAGTGATTCTCAGATAATTGTTAAACCACTATGCTCAAGTATGCTATTTTTACCTATAGAATGCATATTTGTGACATGTTTGACGAAATGTCTGTCATAGCTATTAGCAGTATATTCAAACACTTATTGAAGTATTTTCATTCATATAATTTTTTTCATGTTACTTTTCATTTCTAGAAGTTTCATGGAATTATAGGTAGTGGTTTTAGTCCTGGCCCTGAAAACGTAGCTCAGAATCCAGAGTCGATGACACAAAACTACTTGGAAAAGTCTCTAGTAATAGGCATGCCTTTTTGTGTGAGTGACTAGAGGTTCTAAGTCACATGAATGAAAATTTCAAGGGAGCAATTGAGGCTTTGATGTAGAAAAATGTCATTTTTTCTGAGGTGTTGGTCACCTATATGGGTTGGATGGCTCTTGGGGGCTCTATTACATGTGTAAAAGGTCAGGTTGGTTATGTTTTTTTTATTCCACTTCCTTAAGTTATGTATAGGTAATTTAATCATAGCATGGTAAATCTTCGTCCCATGTTTAACCTTGTTGGCCAGTTACTTGGGTAGATGTGGGAGGAGGGTGTGACAGAGTGGTATCAACACATGGTTTTTTTCTCCTTGGGTGATGTCTAGTTTCTATTCCCCTTGGATGAAAGTGTTTTCGTATGTACATTTTGGTTGCATATAGGTCCTTGTGCTTGTGATCTATATGCTTGTTGTGTATATATGGCATTGGTAATGATTGTATGATGTAGGGCCAACCCTGCAATACCCAGAATCTCATCTTCCATGCATATTAAAATGCAATTCCAAATCATTTGTCAAATAATTCCATTCATTGGGTGATTTCATACTCTTTTGCGGAAGCATTATCTTACAATCATTTAGTTATCAATATAAAACCAATTAATCTCTGTATATGGGAGTTTCCTCATTCATGGAAAATTCATAACTTTTGAAACTTTCAATCAAACCCAATAACTCATTCCAAAAATTCAATCTGCATTTACAATCCAAGCTCACAAGCTTTTATACCCAATATCAACATTCATTTATGCAAGGGTTTTAAGTATGTTTCTTTTTCCCACATCATAAGACCAAATACATCATCAATTTGGACCAAATCATTTGGATTCCGCAATCGGATTTCTCACCTTACCTCCTCCACGCATTAGCACCAGTGTTACACCATATACATTTAATTATATATTTGGCCACATTTTTATATCACAATTGAATCATTAATGACCCTTTCCACCTGAAATTACAAGTTATGCCAACCAGCATTCAATAACATATGATTAAATTCATCACATCTATTCAACACATCTTACCCATTATCGGCTGGCACTTTCAGTCCTTGCACCAAATTATCAGTGCATTGCCCAATCATTCACACATGGCTATTAAATTACCGGATTTCAAGTTCAATTTCACTACAAAAAATTCACCCATACCGCTGCAAATACCACTGCATTACCGATTTCATGCATCAAACTCGAACTGGCTTGTTTTAATGCCAACTCCTGGTTTATACAATCCACCAACTGCTTAAGAGTTCGATTGAACAAATTATGCCAATTGCAGAATGTCGCCCATCAACATTACACGTTGACTATTTGATTAACTACACAACATCAAATTCCATTCAATGCTTACACAAATCCCAATTCGTCTTTCATCACATTGATTTTTGTTATAGAAGTTACCAACTCAGGCTTTTATTTAAAATCGAATGCTAACAATAAGCACTTACCATTCCGCCTTTACACTGCACGTAGACTTGGAAAATTGTTCCAATCTCCTTCACGTAGAACAATTACACAAAGAACCTTCAATCGATTTCCTTTTCCAGCACTGTCCAATCGAATTCCATTCGATTATATACCACCAAGTCTTCAACGCTATTGAAGTCCTTCAAAACGCTCTTCCGACATTTCTTTAACGTTGTAATTTGACTTGAAAACCTTCCCACATTTCATGATTGATGCTTCAAATTGCCAATTAAACTTCTGGCAATCGTTGTGGGTATTACATCCCAATTGTGTGCTTTCTGCAATCTTCAGAAAGTCGACATTATTTAACTCTACGTTCCATTAACGTTTCCACATATACTTTCTCTTGTTGTGACTATAGCATCACAATGTTGTATATCCAATCTATGATTCAACGTCACAATGTTTGGATTCAAATGCATATAACACCTGTACAATCCACAAAATGAACCAAACACGCTTCCAAGTAAATTGCAACACAAGCGCTGGCTTGGTTATTGATTTATTGCCACAGCTCAACAGATTTCAACTTTAACCCAGCATTCTAACACAACATATTCTGACATAGAATTATGAAATCCAAAAGAATAAAACCTAATATACTGGTTCAACATAAAACCACAGACCCAACGCATTTAAAAGTATTTATTCACACAATATTCATACCCACTCATCACCTTCGACATTCAATTAGTTTTGTATTGGCATAGATTATTCAAATCGAACTGTCAATCCCATACAAAATTCGATTCATTCAATTGTATTTGAATTCATAAACACATCCAATTCATATGCGCATAATTCAACTCTCAGTTTCAGAATCTAACAAGAAATTTCCCAATCAACCTAAATATATATAATCTGAAACAAAACAAAATTACTTACAAACTCTTATTTGGCCAGATATTCGAGATCTATGGCCCTTTAGAATCACCCGAAGGCTTCCAAGTAGAAACCTTCTCTTCAACTATTCAAGTGTATTTTCCTCCCCAAAAACCACTCATATTTATACATAATTAATGAATTTAATTCACTCCAAAAATCCCTCCACCTAATCCTCAACTAAATCTATTTTAAATATATTTTAGGTGTGGACTCAACAAAGTCCCATACATAGAATTTCTACTCTCTAATTTTGCTCCTAATCTATTTCTCTCATATCCTTTTAATTAATAAAAGAATATTTACAAAATCCTCCCTTTTATAATTTATCTCCTATTTTATTAAAAATAATTAATTAATAAAATAATAAAATGTCACACCCCCCTTTATTACATATTTAAAAATGAAAAATGGCCTTGATGCTCATGCATCAAACTCTCAAGGTTGAAATTAAACATGATCGCCTGATCATGTATTCAGATCTAATTATGCCTGGATCCCATATCTTGTGCTGCAATTTCCCACTTGTCGCTACTTCTGTCTGTTGTTCTTCTCCAGGTTTCCACACTTTATGTTGCATCGCCCCACTGACTGGGCTTTCACAATCTTCTGCTGTCTTTATTTTGCTACTTCTCCTTTGTTTTACTGCTGCTGGCCTCTTCTGGGATACTTTCATGATCATCCGCCTCATCAGTTCAATTTCTCTGTCTAATAGATTTTCTCTAGCATCTGCAATAAAACCTGTACTCAAAAAACAATTGTGAGAATAAAAAACATAAGGCTTCAGTGCCCCCATAGATGTTGCTTCAGCTGCCACCATAAATGTTGCTTCCTCCCAAACTTCCTGTCCCTCTGAAACATTCTTTTGCTCATCATCTTCAGGCAAATTTATTTCAATGCCTACAACTTCTTCCTCTGGTTCCAATGTCTCCAGCAAATATTTCAGCCATTTATCCTCAAACATTTCATCAACATGCTACAAATTAGTTTCAGTATAACCTTCATCTTCCCCTTCGACAATCTTCAACAATTTTCCATCATCATCTTGATTGATTCTAGCAATCAAATCAAGTTCTTCAAACACTGTAGCCTCATCCTCTATCACTGTAGCAGTTCCAAAATTCTGTCTGACAATTCTCTCTTGGCTATTCAGACAAGCCAACTCTTCCTTGTCACCCATGGTAACAAGCCTCTGCATATGAGACATGATTGTCTCATCTTCTTTCTGCAACAATTCTTCTTCTTCCAAGACAATTCCAAATGATGGACTGTCTTCTAAATCACCTGTAAACACAATCAAATTGTCAGCCTCAAAATCACAAGACCCAATGGTCTCACTTGTTGATTCAGTCACCAAGTTCTCTCTCTGCAGTTCCAAGTCTTTTTCGGGACTCAGAAAATCTTCACTGGCTTTCTCCTCATCTTTCTCTGGCAACACTTCAGTATGCTGCTCTGAGTTCATTTCCAACTCCTTTGTCAGCACATCAGTATGCTGATTTTCATTCACCATGAGACTGTTAGCTAGTCTCTCCTTCTTTCCATCCTCTGCTTCATGACTGTTATTCATGAAGACCTTCCTGCCTTGCTTCCTCAATAAATTATCCTGTACATAAGTCCTCTGCCTCTCCAATTCTCTTCTCTGAAGATCTAGTTTCCTATACAATTCAAAAATTTCATTAGGAGTGGAACTTGGAAACTTCACACAATTTTCCATACCTTCACCAGCTCTCAACCAATCATCAGCTGGTCTTTCTCTCTCTACACCAATACTCTGATTAGACTCCTTCGTCTCCATTTCCTCTTGAGATCTTGCTATCTCAGCATTGATCTGAACAGAATTCAGATTCAACTCTTCTTGAACAAAATCTAAAGCTTGCTTATCTCCCTGTACTGTACCTGCAAACATACAAAACTTATTAGTTTTAAAACCATAAGACTTTTCAGTCTTGACTGCTTCCTCCAATACTTCCTTCTGAACAGATCTGTGTGTGGAATCTTCAAATTCCATCTCTGGCACAAGAACTCTAAGTTCCTCCTTCAATAAGGCAATCACACGTTGCCTCAACTTCATCTGCAATGGTTTCCAAATCACTCTCTTTCCCTTCAGTGGAAAGATCCATCCTCCTTTCTGAATTTCCTGCTCTTACAGCCATTCCTCTAGTACCTGCAATTGTACCTTCATTACTGAAATCTCTCTTTCTCTGACCTCATCAGTCATCTCACCTCTATGAAATCCCTCTGAATCTCTTCTCTGATCCTCCATGATCATCTTCTCCTTGAGTTTCTCACTCACCATGAGTTTCACTAGCCTCTGCAAGAACAAGCTCTCCTGCTGCCCCTTACCTCACCAATCCACTTCACTGGATCTGGTCTTTTGATAAGTACTGGTTCAATGCCTCTGGAACCTCTTAAGCATTCTCCTTTGCTCTCTCTCTTGGCTATCTCTTCAACTCACTTCCTCTTCAGGACACTGCAATTGTCCTCCCTATCCAGCATTTAGCTGGAACATCAGGTTCACTGCCATCATCTTGTCTGCAACCATAAACTTTAATCATAAATTTCAAATCAGAAAATCATCTCACCTTTAAGATCCTGCATGATCTTGTCCTCTATTCACTTCTGCAATCCTATTCACTTCAATTGTGTAGCTTGCATATCAGATTTATAATACATTCAAATAAAACACCCTTCAGTTCTCAACTGTACTCATTCAAAAAAAAAAAACATCTTCCATTTCAACAGAGCCTTCCTGCTCTGATACCAAAAATGATGCAGGGCCAACCCTGCAATACCCAGAATCTCATCTTCCATGCATATTAAAATGCAATTCCAAATCATTTGTCAAATAATTCCATTCATTGGGCAATTTCATACTCTTTTGCGGAAGCATTATCTTAAAATTATTCAGTTATCAATATAAAACCAATTAATCTCTGTATATGGGAGTTTCCTCATTCATGGCAAATTCATAACTTTTGAAACTTTCAATCAAACCCAATAACTCATTCCAAAAATTCAATCTACATTTACAATCCAAGCTCGCAAGCTTTTATACCCAATATCAACATTCATTTATGCAAGGGTTTTAAATAAATTTCTTTTTCCCACATCATAAGACCAAATACATCATCAATTTGGACCAAAGCATTTGGATTCCACAATCGGATTTCTCACCTTACCTCCTCCACGCATTAGCACCAACGTTACACCATATACATTTAATTATATATTTGGCCACATTTTTATATCACAATTGAATCACTAATGACCCTTTCCGCCTGAACTTACAAGTTATGCCAACCAGCATTCAATAACATATGATTAAATTCAACACAACTATTCAACACATCTTACCCATTATTGGCTGGCACTTTCAGTCCTCACACCAAATTATCAGTGCATTGCCCAATCATTCACACATGGCTATTAAATTACCAGATTTCAAGTTCAATTTCACTACAACAAATGCACCCATACCGCTGCAAATACCACTGCATTATCAATTCCATGCATCAGACTCGAACTGGCTTGTTTTAATGCTAGATCCTAGTTTATACAATCCACCAATTGCAGAACGTCACCCATCAACATTACACGTTGACTATTTGATTAACTATGCAACATAAAATTCCATTCAATTCTTACACAAATCCCAATTCGTCTTTCATCACATCGATTTTTGTTATAGCAGTTACCAACTCAGGATTTTATTTAAAATCGAATGCTAACGATAAGCACTTACCATTCCGCCTTTACGCTGCACGTAGACTTGGCAAATTGTTCCAATCTCCTTCACGCAGAAAAATTACACAAAGAACCTTCAATCGATTTCCTTTTCCAGCACTGTCCAATCGAATTCCATTCGATTATATACCACCAGGTCTTCAACGCTATTAAAGTCCTTCAAAACGCTCTTCCGACATTTCTTTAACGCTGTAATTTGACTTGAAAACATTCCCACATTTCATGATTGATGCTTCGAATTTCCAATTAAACTTCTGGAAATCACTGTGGGTATTACATCCCAATTGTGCGTTGTCTGCAATCTTCAGAAAGTCGACATTATTTAACTTTGCGTTCCATTAACGTTTCCCCATATACTTTCTCTTGTTGTGACTATAGCATCACAATGCTGTATATCCAATCTATGATTCAACCTCACAGTGTTTGGATTGAAATGCATATAACACCTGTACAATCCACAAAATGAACCAAACATGCTTCCAAGTAAATTGCAACGCAAGCACTGGCTTGGTTATTGATTTATTGCCACAGCTCAACAGATTTCAACTTTAACCCAACATTCTAACACAACATATTCTGACATAGAATTATGAAATCCAAAAGAGCAGAACCTAATATACTGGTTCAACATAAAACCACAGACCCAACGCATTTAAAAGTAGCTATTCACACAATATTCATACCCACTCAATGCCTTTGACATTCAATTAGTTTTGTATTGGCATCGATTATTCAAATCGAACTGTCAATCCCATACAAAATTCGATTCATTCAATTGTCTTTGAATTCATAAACACATCGAATTCATACGTGCATAATTCAACTCTCAGTTTCAGAATCTAACAAGAAATTTCCCAATCAACCAAAATATATATAATCTGAAACAAAACAAAATTACTTACAAACTCTTGTTTGGCCAAATATTCGAGATCTATGGCCCTTTACAATCGCCCAAAGGCTTCCAAGTAGAAGCCTTCTCACTACTCACAACTCTTCAACTATTCAAGTGTATTTTCCTCCCCAAAAACCACTCATATTTATACATAAATAATGAATTTAATTCACTCCAAAAATCCCTCCACCTAATCCTCAACTAAATCTATTTTAAATATATTTTAGGTGTGGACTCAACAAAGTCCCATACATAGAATTTCTACTCTCTAATTTTTCTCCTAATATATTTCTCTCATATCCTTTTAATTAATAAAAGAATATTTACAAAATCCTCCCTTTTATAATTTATCTCCTATTTTATTAAAAATAATTAATTAATAAAATAATAAAATGTCACACCCCCCTTTATTACATATTTAAAAATGAAAAATGGCCTTGATGCTCCTGCATCATTGTAGTGGTGTCACCATGTGAAATTTGATGGTGTTGTTTTTCAATATATTTGTTGTAAGTGTATGTCAGTTGTGCATTGATAATGTGTGTTAGTGTTTATATGTTGTTATGCATACTTTGACTAGATGATGGTCGTTGTGCATGTAATTCTTATTATAGACCTTCAATTCAAAATTACCATTAGCATGACCTAGACCCTTGAATTCAGTATGCCTCCAAGACATTGTCATTGATATACTTTTCTCTCCTTAGCCTTCTAAATTCTATCCATCATTTACTGCACTTTCTAGCACTATTACTAGATAATCTCGTCCTCCATATTTCTTAGATATTGACACAGTCTTCTCGGCCTCCAATAGTATTCTATTCTTAAATCCAAGGATCTCCTTCCTTTGGCCTCCTTTCATACCTAGACCACATTGTTACAGTACTCAAAGAGTCTTTTGGCCTTCGCTATTACTACAGGAGTAAGAGTGTACCCCTAGTTCGAATGTATGAAACCCTTCTTGCACTAAAAGTATAGTCTTTCTACTTGTTGTATATCCCTTAAAACTTCGTTGTATCACCCTTTTCTTACACACTATTATCCAAACCTTCTGTTTTAGATGTATCTAAGTTACTTTTCACTACAACAAGCCCTTCTAACTTTGCATTACAAAAAACCCTTCTATCCTCAGTTCATCAAACCCTTATATCCGTATTTAATCAAACCTTTATACTCGCACTTCATTACAAAACATGATCTAAAATTTTGATACAAAAATATTATGTTTGTAGGTTCCTTTATATAGTTGTTTCCACCAAAAATAAGCTGAAATGACCTATGAATAGGTGTGTCTCAACATTGAGCCAACTTGAGTGTGCATTCTCTATTTTTGAGGTCAACTTCAATAAGGAGAATATTCATCATCTTTAAGTTGACTTGAGGAGCATATTTGATATGGTCTTGGAGGAATATAATTACATCAATGAATTCTCTTTACATGTGTAACAACAATTCGTATACATGACTTTAATATTATATTTTTATGAAAATATGACAAATCCCTAAAGACATCAAGAAGAATTCTTTGACCTATAATAAAAAATGCTTGCTAATAGAATCCATGAAGAAAGTATTTACAAAACACATCTGATTATATTTGTATTCTTCATTGCATAAATTCATAATTACTAGTCATTATGAAGACTGAACCTAGTTAAACTTTTCAACATATGGACTCTATGACTGATGAGGAGTAAAGTAGCACATTTCTGGAGTTGTTGAGATATGTTCCCTACCTCAAGGAGGAGAAGGCCAAGATTCATAGATTCATTAGTGGGTTTCTTATATCATTCAATGACAGGATTGAGTTCGATGAGCCTAAATCCTTGGAAGGGGCCATCCAGATGCAAAAGCATTGTTACGAGAAATCAAAGCATATATCTGAGACTAAACTAGACTAGAAAGGTAATGCAAGGAATAAAGGGAAATTGGATAGGAAGTGAGCAAGGCCTATGGACACAGGTAACAAAGAGAAAGCAACACTACATAAGAAGTTCACTACATTTGAGAAAGGGTAGGGATTTTAGTTTTAGGAGTAGAACAAGGGTACAATTTGGGAGCCTATAAAGTGTTAGACTTGTGTCAAATATCATTGCATGAGATATTTTCCACAACATCACGGTGTTAGACCGCATATCTGTAGTTCTCAGGAAGTAAAAAAAGTGGGGGATGTTGGACAAAGTGTTCCTCATATATATGTAGCATTGGATAACAGGTAGGTAGATCACCAAGAATCTATTATCGAAATGGAGGATAAGCTTTGTGATCAATTTGTTTCTATTTTGATTGACCTTGGGTAAAATTATAGTTATGTTAATCTTGACCTGGTGGATAAGTGTGGTTTGAATGAATAAGTGCATGCAGATTATTGGATATTGTAGTCTAATATAGGTAGAAATAAGCGATTTCATCATTGGATAAGAGCTTGTGCATCTGAGTTGAATGGTATTTCTACATGAGAAAATTTGAATGTATTTTCATTGGGTTTGTATAACATGCTTTTGGGTATGGAATAGTTTTATCTCCATAGGACCAAAGTGGATTTCTATGACAAAGCTATTGAGTGCCTGGATGACAATGGAGAGCAAGGAGTCTTGCAGGGTAAGAAGAAGGAAACATCAAGTATAATGGTGACAACTATCCAGGCGAAGCATAGTCACAGGAATGAGTGTCTGTTATTTGTAGTACATATTTCTAGTGACAAAGGTAAGGAATTTGAGGATGTGGATTCCTTGAGAAAGTACCCGGTTTAAAATAGTTTTAGGACGTATTTCCTGTAGATATTTCAGAGTTTTAAAGTGACAGGGAAGTGGATTTTTCGATTAATTTGGTACCAGGGGAAAAACCGGTATCAAAATCACCATATAGGATGATCACTTTAGAGTTGGTAGAGTTAAAGTTGCAGTTGAAGGAAATGTTGGACAAGGGATACATTAGGCCAAGTGTATGACCGTGGGGCACACCAATATTTTTTGTGAAGAAGGATGGCACTCTCAGGTTGGGAATTGATTACATGCAATTGAAAAAGGTGACCAATAAAAATAACTATCCATTGTCAAGGATTGATTATTTGTTCAATCAGTTAAAGGGAGAAGCAAGGTTCTCGAAGATTGATCTGAGATGAGGATATCGTCTGAGCTTAGACTATTGAGTAGTAACATTTATCCTAAGGGTTATATAACTAGGGTTCATATATCAAATTATGTTCTATTATTTCAAACCCTTCTTGTTTCTTTCAAGGGGGTTTCTCGAGGTCTTCAAAAAGACTTCCTTTTACTAACCAAATGGATTGTTTCTTTCACACATGTATGAAAACTTACTTTGCAAATTATATTGTAATAGATTCATAATATGATATTATTGGTATTGACTACAACTTATTTGGATACATTATTTTTATTGTAGGGGTTGGTACCGTTCTATTGGATGTGCTTGGTGATGTGAAGACTACTCATCTTCTAGTAAAGATTCACAAAAAATCTGACAAGCCTATGGAATTTTTTTTACAAAGGGATACCCCTCTCAGCTCAACCCATTGGTTCCTTTCTTTTTCATGCTAATTTATGTTATCAACTTTCCTTCTCTAAGGGTTTGAGACTACTTTCTTCATTTATTTTACATACCCTGGTAAAAGAAGAAGAATGGATCTTGTCTCCACAACTTTTCCATTTCGTTAAGTTACAAATAAAAAGAGTCCAATTCTATAACCAATATAATAATAGATTATTGATACACATTTAATGAACTATGCATAGCTCTCACCTATCACTGTAGCTGAATGAAATTCCATCTAATATCTCTAGTGGAAAAGAGTCTCGTTTTAAGCCCAAGACACCAGTATAAATGGAGTAGTTTTGAAGACAACAATATCCATTGGGAATTTCCAGTTTTGTTGTAACATACAAGAATAATGTTGGTGTTGGAGGAAGAGATAAAAATATGCTTGCCAAAAACATAATATCATCACTCTCTTAGTACCATTATTTTTTGTTAACTCATTAATGTAGGTAATACATAAGGATTTGTTAGTATCTATTAAATTTTCTCTCCTTATAATAACAAAGCAGGTTCATCCTAATATTGATATATAAAATAATATTCATTAATATATATGGTTCAATTTTTTTTATGATCTTATTTATCCGAAGGATATCTATTTTTTTAATTCTGTTTGGTATAAGAAATGGCGATACCTTTAAATATGAAGTAATTTTGGGTAAAATTAGAAGTGGAACAAGAAGTTACGATTTGAATATACTTTGTAGTAGTAGGCTACATGAAATTTATATCGAAAGGTTTTGTTGTGGCCCAACATCAAATAATATTTGGATAAAAAGGTTCATAATGGTGGTATGTTTTTTAGCCCTTCAACTCATTGGATCCTTTGTCTGTTCATGGTATTTTTTGTTCCCAAATTTCCTTTTCCAAGGGGTTGATACTATTTCCATTGTGACATGGTGTTGCTATGAGGTGGTTACCAAATATCAGGATATCGAGACAACTAGAAGCTAGGTATTTACAAAATCACCAATATGGTGATATGCTGAGGGGCACTTTGCCCTTGGGAACTGAATCTTAGTGCCACATGACCGAGGATGTGACCAGAGCCTATTCCATACTAGATATCAACAAAATCTTGTGAATTATATCTTTGTAAGACATTGGGGTTTTTAGGGGCACTTAGCCCTTAGGAGCTACACTTTAGCACCATATTACCAATGACCATGAGAATGGGCTACTCCACACTCAAATATTGATGAATTAAAAATTGCATTCCTTTATAAAGTTGTTAATAAACCAATAATTAGATAAATAAATTGGAATTTTCAAAGATTTTCATGTCCCATCAAATGACGACGCAGTGCCAAAACTTTGGATTTTAAAGTCCATTCATGTTATAAAAAACTCTCCCCCCTTTATCACTTCTTATTGAATCTTGAGGTTTTCACAAAATTTTGGGCTTTCACTAAAACTTCCAAATTTGGCCATTTTTTCATTATGCATCAAAAACTGGAGGTGTTCTCCATTTTAATTCATTTTTCAGCCTAACCGAAACTTTTTACTTCTTCCTTTTGCACCCAAACTAGATCCTACGTTAGATTACAAAAAAGGTCTCACCCTTTTCTTTGACATCAATGAAAACCTTTTCCAACAATATCCGCCTTTTTCACTGATTGAATCATTAGAAAATTCATGGCAAAATTTGGAGGAGATCCCCCTCACTATAGAATTCTTCTTTTCAAATCCCCTTATCTGTTATCCTACAATTATTTTTGAGTTTGTAAGTTTTCACTTTGTCTGTAAGTCTTAATTTGAATGTAATTCTTCCTTCCTTAACAACAATACAAAAGGAATGCCCCCTATAAACTGATGCATGTTTTCAATCTATAATTTTCCTTCTTTTTCAAATCTTTCCCCTTAACCATAAGCTATAAAAAATGTAGAGACAATTAATTTTCCTACTTACGTGCTATTAATATCCTTTGATGATGCATTTGATTGAAAAATCCTTGATTACTAGGCCCTCAGAACTTACTTTAGTCCATAAAGAGTTTTCTTCAATCTGTAAACAAAGTCTTCATAAAATGACAACTGAAATCCAATTGGTTGTTTAACATACACATATTCTTCTATGTATCCTTTCAGAAAATTTGACTTGATATCCATTTCATAGACTCTGGAATTTATAAAACTTGAAATCACTAAGAACATTCTGAGTGCTTCAAGTTTGTAAACTGGAGCAAAAGTTTCCTCAAAATTAAAATCTTCTTGCTCGAGCATATCCTTTAATTACTAATATGGTGTTAGTACTTACTACCAATCCATCCTCATTTAATTTATTCCCAAAGACCCACTTGGTTCCATTTATATTCTTATATTTTAGTTTAGACTCAACTTCCCATTTAAATTTTTCTTAGTTTGATTTCCTTCATCCTTCATATCATTAATCCAATGCTCATCTTTACTAGCTTGTGAAAATTTCTTAGGTTCTACTTTGGAAAACATTGCAAAGTTTGCATGCTTTTTATCCAGATGGATATCGGTGGCCGCCCACCTATTCCATTTGGACTCGCAACATCAATTCTTGCAGCTTTTCACTTCCAATAGCTTACTATTTTTAGCAAATTTCCGGGCCCTGCATGCCGGAAGCCCTTTTGGGGCATCAATAATCCAGGTGGATATTGGTTTCCACCCATTGAGTCCATTTGAACCCCCACCATCAGTTATTTCAGTTTGTAAGTTTTAGCACAACTTACTATTTATAGCAGTTTTTCGGGTCCTAAAGTTTCAGAGCCATTTTGAGGCCCTAAACGATGTTTTTTCGGAACACGGGGAGCAACATGGGTCATAGATAGATGTTTCTCACTCAAAAGGTGTACTCCTTGGATAGATATTTCTAACAAGCTATTGAGCGCGTCAAACGGGGATCGGATGCCAAAGTTACGTACCTAAGAAGTTGAAACACCAACTTACCCAAACGGGGTCCACAGTTTTGGCGCTTCATCTCCTAGGGTTAGGTTTTTGGACGTTTTGGGTTTCACATTGTTTCTAAACAATAAATAGTCCTTTGGGCCTCATTGTAACACAGTTCAGGGGCTAGTAACCATCAAATCTCTTCTCAGGGATACACTGCCAGTACCCTAGCTCATCTATTTCCATTATGTCTGTAATAGGCCTTCGAGCCTTAATGTAACACGGTTCAGAGGCCTGCGTATGCCACATCTCTTCTCAAAAATACATTACCAGTGCCCTAACTTGTTTCCATTATGTTTGTAAGCTTATTTCAGTCATTCTTTTATTAATAAAATGAAGCATTGTTTTCGCTACATCTCTGTGCTTATGGTTATATGTGTATTCTTTTATGTTCCTGCATATATCCTGATCAGCTTTAATGTGCTTATCATTTTCCTCTGGTCTAAACCCATGACTCTTTGTTCCCAAGAATTTTGTTTTCTAGATGAAATTTCTGAACATATCTAGATGGAGTCTTCAGATGTTAAGGTTATACCTCCTCCTCTTATTCCTCTTTTTCTTAATTTTATTTCTCTTCATGCTCTTTTCTTTTTATCTTATCTTAATATTCATTTCTCCATTTTTTTTCTTTTTAGGGTAATGATTCATCTATTCTCACATCAATTCTTTCTACCATCTTTCGTATTGTTTTGTTGTAGCACTTATATCCTTTTATCCTATATGAATAGCCAAGAATGATTCATTCATTTTCTCTCGAATCGAACTTCTCTATCTTTTATTCATTCTCTTCATGTATCACTTTCTTCCAAAAACGTTGAACTGTTTGAGTTAAGATGGACTAGCTTACCAGGATTCATAAGGATTCCTATTTTTTCACTCTAACTTAAGATTTATCTTGGAAATAAACTAATATATCAATTGCTTCACCTAGAACATATGCATAATCTTTTTTTCATTAAGCATAGATCTTCCCATTTCTTGCATAGTTATTTTCTTTCTATCAACAACCCCACTATGTTGAGGAGTCCTTGCTATCTACAATTGTCTTTTCATCCAATTTTTTCCACTAAAGTTATTGAAATAATCGGAATTAAACTCTCTTCCTCTCTTATATCTCAAGAACTTAATCTTTAGATCAATATCATTATCAAGTGGATCTTTAAAAATTTTAAACTTGTCAAATGGTCCAGCTTTCTCTCTAAGTAAAGTGACCCATGTTGCTCTCGTATAATCATGAGTTAGTAGCATAAAATATATCTCACCTCTTAATGCATTTGTATGAACAAGTTCTAATGACATTGTTCATGAGTGCTATTTTAAATACAAGAAAATTGTAATATACATATCACATTAAAATATATAGCGTATAAATAGTAGCTATAAATTAAGATCCATTTTACCATATTAATTAAAGTAAAAATTTCATATTCATATTTGAATTTAGTTAATGAGTACATAAAAAAAAATACTTACAATAAACTTGCAACACTACAATATTCTTAACCATGGATATTCACACCCACTTTACCATTGATATTATTAACTTGTAAATATACTTTATTACAATACCATGGGTCAATACCATGGATTATCAATACCACATGCTCAAAAATCATAACTAAAACCTATCATAACCATGGAAAATTTTAGGGGCTAATATTCGTAAGTGGGCTAATTGATCAGGAGTTCATAAATTTTTCTCAAAATTCAAAGTTACAAGACTGGGTTGAAACTAGGATGGTTGCATAGATCTCAACTTCTTTATTCCATTGTCGCGAACAATTTAAAAAACCGATGTCGTATGATGAAGATATTATGTTTTAATCGAAGTGCCAGACAGGTAAAATTGCGACAGTTTGACCAGGTTTGACTCGGATGCATAGTCAGCAAGGTGGATGTGCAGTCAGAAAAAGAGAATATTACTCGAAATATTCCTTTCTTAGGACCAATCGTAGGAGGACAAGTGTTAGGTTTGTATTGGTTGTACACGTTCGAAGAGCCAATCAGAAGCTGCCACATGGCTAGCCCTGAGGCTACCACGTGGCCCTGAAACTGCAGTGTAAAATTTTGTTGGAGGCACCAGGGCTCGACCCCCTGACCTCCCGCTAGGCATGCATACACTTTACCATCCGAGATAGACAATTTTTTTAACCATATTGGATGTCGGGTTCTATTTAATGTGTATTACCGTTACAGTTGAGGGTTGGGAACCACCGGAAGTTCTTGTCATATGTACCACATGCCAACCGTCTACTCTAACCAATCAGCACAGAAAAAACGAAACCCGACAACCATAAACCTGTGGTTCAAACCTTAAACTGGAGTTTCGGCTTGAGTTCTACCTAACCGCTGACAACAAATGGTTTGGGAGTGTGCATGTGGCCCTCGCCCAACCGTCACAATTAATGCACCGGTCAATTCGGCGGAGGAGTTAGGGGCGCACCATTTTTGGCGGTCTACCCATTTTTAACTCTAGTTAACTGGAGTTCTCCACTTTTAGTGGAGCTTTCCTAGGATATACTGGGAAAAAGAGTAGGAGACTCAATTTTCGCCCATTCTATGTGAATAAAGAGTCATTTTGGACTAATTGGAGTATTCTGAAGCCATTGGTGTAGAGAAAACAACCATTAGAGGACTGTAACTACATGTAATAGAAACATTTTGAGCATAATGAAATATGGACAAGTGATTGGGAGCTAGACCAGCAGATGTAGCCTAAGAGGGGTGAATTGCTTCATCATGCCTATTGTGTAAATTTCATGTGGTGACTTATTTATCGGTTTTACACTATTGTTTAGTGTTATTTATGCTTATTTCATGCTTCTAATTCACCAAAAATCATCTACATATCATGGAAAAAATCAAACCTTATGCAAACTAATGAACTTATTATGAACATGTTTTTAAAACTGAAAGACACTTAGCACAACAAAACTAATACAGTCATTTTAGATCAGATTGGTATCAAAGCTAGAGTTTATTCTCTGGTGTTGTTTTTTCATGTTTTAGATGCTTAAAAGGCTCAAGCTCAAAAGAGGAGAAGGAAAACTGGTGGAAGTAGAAGGGTCTCAAAAGGAGCCAAAGAAAAGGAGAACAAGATTGCCACAATCTCCACCACCTAGTTCACCTCTTACAGAAGAAAAAGCTTCATTAAGCATTCCTCATGAGGAAGGAGAAATAGATGAATAATTTGACCCGAAGGAGGAAGAAAGAGTGTTTAGGAAAGCATTTCTTGATATGACTGAGATGGTTAGAATTCTTTATCAAGAAAGAAATGAGAGACTAGAAGGAGAAGGATATAAAATTCACAAGTAAGGTCAAGGATCTTCAAGAGGTCAACATGATGAAGACAAGTCAAAGAAGGGAAATGGAGGAAATGGAGGCAATGGAGAGCCACCATCTTCACCCTCATCTTCATCATCATCATCATCCTATACTTCTTCTTCAGTACATCAACCACACATGTCCAAGAGCACTGGTAAATATCCTTTATTAAAAATTGATGTTAAGTTTGAATTTCCAATGTTTAATGGTGAAGTAAATGTAGACAAGCTAGATAATTGGATTAGATAATTGGAGGTCTATTTGAGAATACATAACCTTCATGATGATTATACAAAAATTCAATTAGCTTCTTTGAGAATGGAAGATGCAAAACTTGTTTGGTGGGAAGCTAAGACAAAGGAGGAAATCAAGAAACATGGTAATATTATTCTATCATGGTCAGATTTTATTACTGCTATTAAACAACATTTTTATCCCTTATCTCGTATGGAGAAAGCCATCATGAACTGGCAAAACTTTAGGCATTTAAAGGGAGAAAATGTGCAGTAATACACCTAGGAAATTAGGAGAAGAGCTCTTCTATTAGGGGTGGATTTGCAAAGCCAGGACACTTTTCTAAAGTACATTGGAGGCTTACATAGCTACCTAAAACATACTATTCTCATGTTTATCCCCTCCATTCTAGATGAAGTTTGTGTTCAAGTCACAAATCTAGAAGCTAGAGGGAAGAACTTTCTGAAGATGGTAGAAAGAAAATTTTTAAGGGTAAAGCCAAGAAAAAGATCTCAAAGGGTAAAAACAAAAAGACTGCATCTATTGAGAAAGAGGGATGAAAAGTGACGTGTAAAAATTGTTCAAAAGAAGGCCATGATGAAACTCATTGTTGGAAATTACATCTTGAATTCAGGCCAAATAAACTAAATAACAAAGGGAAACAAAAAAAATGCTGCTACAACTCAACATGATTGAGGATATGATTTAGCTGATGAATCTAAAATCAAAGCCATGGGATTGAATAACATGAAGGGAAAACAAATTAAAACTAAACCTAGTACTAGTACATCAAATTGTCACATAAACACTCCAAATGAAGAAGAAATAATAGAAAATTTTCATGTGAGGGTCATATCCAAGCATACCAATATTCACACATGGGTCACAAGAAAAATTAGTCTCTGAATATTTGGTAAAAAAACTTAACCTTCAGACCATACCACATCCAAAACCATATCTATTGGGTTGGATTTGTAACGATTCAAATCTACAGGTTTCAAAGAAATGTATATTGAGGTTTGGAATCACTGCAAGCTTTGTTGAGACAGTTGAATTATATGTGGTTCAACTTGACATAATTGGTATTGTATTAGGGAGTCCTTACTTGTATGATAGGAAAGATATCTTCTATCGCCATGAGAACAAGTATCATTTATTCAAATATGGCAAGGAGTTCATTGTTAGAGCACATCGCAAGAAGACAAAACATTTCTTTGGTAAATGTTGGACAGGTAAAGAGGTTGGTAAATTCAAGTAAGAATTTTGTTCTTCTTATGATTAAGCCTAAAGCTGATATTAATCATGAATATTTTGATGGATGTGATCCTAAGTTTAAATCAGATTTATATGATGTGGTTAATGGACATCATGAGATGTTTCAGGAGCCAACAAGATTGCCTCCACAAAGGGAAATTCAACATGACATTCAATTGCAGCAAGATTGTCCTCTTCCAAAAATCAGTGTGTATCGCATGTCGACAATGGAGAATGTTGAAATAAAGAGGAAAATCAAAGAGATGTTGGATAAATGAATTATAAGGCCAAGCACCTCTCCATTCGGTTCACCCATAGTCTTGATACCAAAGAAATATGGGACTTGGCGCATGTGTGTAGATTTTCGAGCTTTGAAAAAGATTACGGTAAAAAAATGTTACCCACTCCCAAGAATAGATGGTTTACTTGATCAGATGAAATAAGAAATTTTTTTCACTAAGTTAGATTTACGAAGTAGATATCATCATGTAAGAATTGCAGAAAGTGATATATGGAAAATTGCGTTCAAAACCAAACAAGGACTCTTTGAGTGGCTAGCTATGCCTTTTGTTTTATGTAATGCACTAGAAACTTTCGTGCGAGTTATGGATAATGTTTTGAGACCATTCCTTCAGGACTTTTTTATTCTGTACTTAGATGACATTTTAATTTTCAGAAAAACAAGAGAAGATGATGTCTTGCATGTGAATAAAGTGCTTGATATTTGGAGGAAAGAGAAACTGTTTCTTATGAAGTCAAAATGTGATTTTGGAAAGACTTCTTTGGTATATTTGGGACATATTGTAGGAGGAGGAGAATTGAGGATTGATCCTTCTAAAGTGGATGCCATACACCCAAAAAATTTACCGAGGTAAAAATTTTCTTAGGTGCAGCTCAATATTGGAGGAAGTTTATTGCTAACTTTTATTCCATCACAACTCCTATGCATGCAGTGACAACAGTGAAGAAAGGATTCCAACGAGGAGGCAAAAAACAACAAGCTTTCGAAGCATTAAAAGACAAGATCAGTTCAGCTCTTGTCCTTGCATTACCAAATTTGGGACAACCATTTGAGATACAAAACGATGTTAGTGATTATGCCATGGGCACAATTCTTTTGCAGCATGGTAAGCCTATTGCCTTTCATTCAGAAACATTTAATGGTGTTGTGACTAATTATCCTAAATCTGACAAAGAACTATATGCATTGGTACAAAGTGTCAAGAAGTGGAAAAACCACTTCATGCGTAAAGAGACTATTATACACACCGATCACCAACCATTCCAATACTTGTAGTCGCAAACAAAATTGCAACAATAAAAAATTTCAGGTGGATGGGATTTCTTCAATAATTTCACTTGGTTATAAAGTACAAAAAATTTATTTTCAATAAAGTTGTGGATATGATTTTGAGAGCAATCATTAATGCTTCTGCTTTACTAACAAATGATTCTGTTGTACATGAGAGTTACACAAAAAAATATGCACATGACATTGATTTCCAAGATGTGTATGCTAGTTTGAATGAAGGGAATCAAGTTGAAGAAAAGATTATCACATGCATAACAATTTGCTGTTTCATTTGGGCAAGCTATGTATTCCACAAGGAGAGAGGCTAAGTGTCATGAGAGAAGCTCATTCTTATTTTATTATTGGACACTTTGGGATAAGAAAAATAGCGGCACATCTACTGAGGTATTGTTATTGGCCTCGCATGATAGATAATGTGCCACATTTTATAAGAGGTTATTCTATGTGTGCAACAAGTAATCCAAGTAAGAGGAAGCTTGGATTGTACATGCCACTACCGGTACCATCAAGGCCATGGGAGAGCGTCTCCATGGAATTTTTTGGAGGTCTACCTATGTCAAGGAAGCAACATGATTATATTTTTGTAGTTGTAGATAGATTCAGTAAAATGTGTATACTTATGCCATGTAAGAAAAACATTACTGCTGAAAAAACTGTTGAACTTTATTTTCAAAATGTTTTGGTTCATTATGGATTTCCCACTTCTATTGTTAGTGACAGAGATTCCAGGTTCATTGCAAATTTTTGGTCAAATCTATGGAGAATGATAGACACATTATTGAAAAAGAGTACCTCTTTCCATCCACAAAAAGATGGACAAACCGAAGTGGTGAAAAAAATAGTTATGCATCTATTGAAAGGATATTGCAGCAAAATTCCTAAGTTGTGGGATGAACAACTGCATTATATTCAACACTCTTACAACTAGGCAAAGCACTCTTCGACACAAACCTCACCTTTTGAAGTATGCATTGTGTATTTTCCAAAATCACCATTAGACTTCATATTTGGGAAGGATGTTGCAATTGATGGCCATAGTGAGATTGATAAGGCTTGAAAGTTTATTGAGCAAATTTAGATGATACATCAACAAGTTCAATAACAACTTGAGAAATTTCAAAACAAATAGAAAGACAGGCATGAAAAACGTGGGGTTGATCACAAGTTTCAAGAGGGAGATGAGGTATGGTTGCACATTAGCAAAGAAAGGATGCAAGGGGAAGGTAAAAATCTCAAACCCATTCACTATGGTCATTACAATATCATAAATAAAGTTGATAATAATGCATTCCAACTTGACTTGCCTTCTTACACGCAAATGTATTCAGTTGTTAATGTTGAAAAATTATGCTTGTATGAGCCACCTTTGATCAATGATCAAGGAAGTGATGTTTAGCTACCTTCTATTGAATATTTCTCGCCATAATTTATGGATGAGCTCAAATAATATACAATTCTTGACAGGAGGACAAGAGCATCAAAGAGGGGAAGTGTTGACTACCTTTGAGTTGCACTCAAAGGCACTAAACCAAGCAAGGAAAAATGGATGGAGGTTGGAAAGGTGAGGGATTTGTACCCTCATCTCCTGAGCAGGTAATCAAGTCTTTTGGAATCCAAAATATTCCCAATGGGGATGAATGATCAGGAGTTCATAAATTTTGGTTCAAAATTCAAAGTTATAGGATTCTGTGGAAACCAAGATGGTTGCGTAGATCTCATCTTCCTGATTCTTGCACCGCAAACGGTTTGAAAAATCAATGTCGTATGAGGAAGATATTGTGTTCCGATCGAAATGCCAAATAGGTAAAATTGCGATAGTTTGACCAGGTTTGACTGGGATGCACAATCAACAAGGTGGATGTAAAGTTAGAAAAAGATAATATTCCTTGGAGTATTCCTTTATTAGGACCAATCACAGGAGGACAAGTGTCAGGTTTTTATTGGTTGTACGGATTCGAAAAGCCAATCAAAAGCTACCACCTAGCCAGCCCTAAGGCTACCATCTAGCCCTAAAACTGCAGTGTAAAATTTTGTTGGAGGCAGCAGGGCTCGACCCTCTGACCTCCCACTAGGCACGCGCAGACCTTACCATCCGAGCTACATGATTTTCTTAACCATAGTGGATGTCGGGTTCTATTTAATGTGTATAAAATTTACAGTTGGGGGTTGGGAATCGCTGGCAGTCCCAACCCACTAGTGGTTCCCTTCATATGTATCACATGCCAACCGTCTACTCCAACCAAACCGCGCGGAAAAAACGAAACCCGACAACCATAAACCTGTGGTTCAAACCTTAAACTAGAGTTGTGGCTTGAGTTCTACCTAACCACCGACAACAAATGATTTGGGGGTGTGCATGTGGCCATCGCCCAACCGTCACACTTTATGCAGTGGTAAATTCAGCGGAGGAGTTAGCGGTGTGCCATTTTTGGCAGTCTGCCCATTTTTTGTTCTAGTTAACAGGAGTTCTCCACTTTTACTGAAGCTTTCCTAAGAGATAGTCGGGAAAAGAGTAGGAGACTCAATTTTCGCCCATTCTGAGTGAATAAAGAGTCATTTTTGACTAATTGGAGTATTCTGAAGAAATTGGTGCAGAGAAAACAACCATTAGAGCACTATAACTATGTGTAATAGCAAAATTTTGAGCATAATGAAAGATGGAGAAGCCATTGGGAGATGGACCAGCAGATGTAGCCTAGGAGGGTTGAACTACTTCATCATGCCTGCTAGGTAAATTTCATATGCTGACTTGTTTCTCTATTTTACACTGATGTTGAGTGTTATTTATGCTTATTTCATGCTTCTAATTCACTAAAAATCATCTACATATGATGGAAAAACTCATTAAACCTTATGTAAACTAATGAAATGATTATGAAAAGGTTTTTAAAACTGAAAGACACTTATCACAAAAAAACTAATACAGTCATTTCAGATCACTAATCTAACATGATTTTTCCAAAAAAAAAATATTCGTCAATTTCCATTTCTTCTAAAAAATGATTCGTCAAAGTTTTACAGTATAAAATTATATTACCCTAAAAATTGTCAAAATTATATGAACTTTGCATATAAAATAATTAGAAATTTGGATACTTTTATAAATATATCAACAAATACTATATGGTTTTCATATTAGAAACTAGTGAGATTCACCGAGAATTATAAACTTCTAATCATAACTCAATTGTCAAAGTAGTAGTGAGGAAAATCATCTGTAGTTGCTATCCAAAAATGCAGGTTGACTGATCACTATTATTGAAGGAAAATAATTTCCCTGGAATAACCGAGTTTTTCATCCATAATGGGGCATGCTTTCACTCTTACTAGATTCCTCTAGGTTTTGGGTCATTAACTTGTTTTATCCAAGGAAGACTAGCTCTTTCTTTAAATTCCAAGGACCACAAGCTATTAATGAAGAAGAAGAAATTTTAGGGCATACTTCAATTCCACCATTACTCATTTCATAATCAAAATATTTTATTTTAATATATTTTTAAAACATTTGTTTAATTAAATCTAAATGTAAATGGATTATAATTACTTTTGAGAAATATTTAAACCTTGTATCTTCATTACTACTAAAAAATTTCCATAGATATTCCCTAGAGATTAAACTAAGGGTTCAATAAAATTAAAATGGAGAATACTTTTTCTTTTATACATAGAAGTGAAATTTATATAATATAAATAATATTATTAGGAATCAACATAGATCAATTTTATCTACTAATCTACTAAGCAATAATAGGAATCTAAATTCTCTAGTTGCGAAGATTTCCTTAAATTTTTCACTTGAAAAGAAGCTTGAATCTTGAGAGATTTGATCACTCATAGTACTTGGGAGATCCCAAGTTAAAGATAGATCTATGCTGGTATGAGTCCACCTATATAAACCAGTATAAATCCATCTTAACCATGGATCTACGAAGCACCTATAAGGACCAATTCTCTTGATATGAAAACCTTTTCTAGAGTGCAAAACTTGAAAAAAAGGTTGTTCATCTCAAGAGATTTAATCCCCCTTTAAAATAAATATATATTGGTTCTATATATACATATATTATGTGTAATTTTTCATTGTTTAAGATGCATTTTTGAATGCACAATTAGATACAATACCTTGAATTTCTACTTAAGTGCTTTGTTTTAGTAAATTTCAGTACTTAAATTTGCAATTCCATCAAATCTTAGTTATTTTATTTACTAAAAAAAATGTAGACAAAATAGCGGCATAACTTGATATATATATATATATATATATATAACATTGAAATATTTTATTTATGACCCATATTTAATATTTTTCTTATTATTACTATTTATTAATGATATGTATCGATTTTTTTATGAAGAATTAAATGAGTTACACGTTTTCCTACTATTAGAAAGTAATTGAATTATTTTATTTTTAATCATTTTTTTCTTGAGCTCATTGAAATATTTTAATAAGGTGAACATACACAAATACTTTCTCTATATATATACATATATGAACTGGATTATATTAGTTAATATAGATATTCAAAGAGTTTATTTATTTTTTATATTGAAATATTTATAAAGTAAATATAAATTTATTTATTTTTAACTTTTAACTATTTTATCTATATAAAATTGATATAAAATTATGTTATTTAATATAGACATGGGAAAAAAAAGTTTGGATAGAGTTTGGAGAACAGAGAGAACGAAGAGAATGCAAAACTGTAGGGTTTGAGGAATGTTAGGGTTTAGGTAACCTGTAAAGTGTCAGGTGGAATCCAAAGGGAGAATAGTACTGTGCAGCCTCTGGTAGAGCAATGGCAGCCGCGTCAGTGGGGGGAGTGATCTTCTCTTACTGAAATGTTACGACAGGAGAACAAAGCAGTAAACAAGTAGGGTCACATGCAAGATCCAAGCAGAATACTGGATTGGTATTGGGGTCAAAATGACAAGCAAAATCAAGAGGAAAATGTCTACCACAAGCAATGAAAACCCCAAATTCATTATTCTAGCACATAAATTAGATGAGTATAGGATCTACATGAAATACCATGCACTAATATGTAAATTCATAATTATCTAGCCAATAGAAAAATATTTACTGAAATGGATACAAGCAACATGGAAACCCAAGGGCCACATCGATTTAAAATTTGGTCCCAGAGGGTTCTTTAAAATAATTTTTCACCAATATTCTTGAAAAAGAAAGGATCTTTGAGGGAGGTCCTTAATTTTATTACAATGGAGGTTTATTTTTGTGGCAATGGGAGGAATGCAACAACCTTGGTCAGGAACACTTCTTGGCAGTGTCGGTTTAGGTCAGGCTCTTCGCACTTCCAATGGATTTCTCAGATCCCGAAATTTTAGAGGGTATTGCAAACCCTCTCGGTAGCTTTGTTAAAATTGTAGAAACAACGCGTCAAGGTTGGTATACATATTTTGACTATATATGTGTCTATATGAATATTTTTGAACCGCTTCCAGAGTCAATAGAACTTGAATATGAAGGAAAAATATTTCATCAGCTTTTGGATTATGAGAATATCCCATTACGTTGTGGTATATGACATGAATATGGGAATATTTATAAAAATTTCCAATGGAATAACCCTGAACAGATGCAAGGAGAATTAGTAGAAGAAACATAAGGGTCGCCAGAAAAAGATGATGGATTAAAAAATGTTACAAGTAAAAAGAAGAATAATAAAAAACAACCAACCCTAAACAATAAATCAAGACAGAAGAATAAGAAAAATAGGTATGAGATATTACAATAACAGGGGGAAAGCTCCAAGGAGGGAGAAGAAAATCCTCTTGAAGGACAGGGAATGGCCCCACAGAAAACGCCAAAAACTAAATGAAAGGCACTGCAGGAGTCAAATGATGTATAAGAGCCAAACGAGCCAGTCGAACAGTCACCAATGGAAATAAAAAATAATAGAGAGGAGTTAAGTTCAGAACATGTTGTTTTAAAAATACTACTGCAATAATGGTGAAATCTAGATGATCGCTTCATCCCGGAGGATCACAAGAAAATATACAAGGAAACATTTGATCAATACTTGACATCCCAAACTCAGAAATAGATGATCCACCTAGAAAACACACATGCTAAGGAAACTAGCAGCCAACCTAGAGGAAGTAAAATGAAAGGGAGAAAGAACCTCCATGACTCGATCCAAATGGTAGGTGAAATGTTAGTTAACTCAGGAAAGGTAATACCGTTAACAACGATGTTCCAAAAACTTCACAAAGTTCATCAATGAAAGTGATCTCCTAGAATATAAAAGGTCTAAATAGTAAAGGAAAGCATAGGTATCTGAAAGATAGGTTAAGAATAGAAAAACCCCAAGTCATGTCGATACATGAAACAAAAGTATCAGACCAAATTTGGAAGATATTCTAAAAAATTATCAACCTCATTATGAAGTAATCACCATAGATTCTCACAGTAGCGCAGGGGGGATCATTTTCTTGTGGAATCCTGTTGATATTATGGAAGATGCCTGGATTGGCCTGCCCTGCATTCACAAAGGTATTTTTCGACAAATTGGAATGAAGGAAAAGATCTTGATTTCCTCTATCTATAGGCCTCATATTCCAGGAGAAAGAGAGGCATTCCTTAACAGTATACGAACGCTAAATAACATGCATACTGAGAAATACTGGTTGTTGGGAGGGGATTATAATATGATTATGAATCTGACTGAGAAGAAAGGAGGACTATGGAGGGAGGATCCAAAGATGGAATTATTTAGGGACTTACCGGTGAATGGTAAGTATACATGGAATAACAAACGAGGGGTTGCCCATCAAGTGGCCACAAGATTAGACAGATTCATAGCCTCTGAACCTCTAGTGAGCGTAGATGTATACTATGAAGCAACAATAATTCCTACCTTAGGGTCAGATCATTGGTCGATAAGAATTGAGGTTGATACGAAGGAGTGCCATAATAAACTCCCATTTAGATTTGAAGCCTTCTGGGTAAGAGACCCCAATTTTCTTGAAAATGCTAAAGGATGGTGGGAGGCAAATCAAATTCAGGGCAGAAATAGGATGCACTCTTTTAAGCTAAGGATGAAAAACTTGAAACAGGAGATTAAAGAATGGAATAAAAATGAATTTGGAAACATCCACCAGGAAAAGGAAAGGATGTAGGGAGAAATGAAGCGAGTTCAGCAGCAGATGATTTCAAATGGAAACTAAAAAGAACTAGTTCGCCAAGAAGGAAATATTCTAAGTCAATTAGAAGAACACAGAAAACAAGAAGAGGTGTTATGGAAACAAAAATATTGTGTTCAGTGGCTCCAAGAAGGGGATAGAAATACAAATTTTTTTCATAATCCAATGATCCAAATAAGACATCAGAATCAAATATTTTCCTTAAATAACCCTGTAGAAAATCGAGTTCTCCAACATAATGAGATGGAAACCCTATTGGTCAACCATTTCAAAGAGATACTCACAGAGCATGATAACAATATAGCACCAACTATTAATCATATCTCCAGAAATATACCAACTCTTATCACTAGAGATAAAATCATGGCTCTCCTTAGGGAAATCACTTATGAAGAGGTGGAACAGGTAGTGAGTAATTTTCCGAAAAATAAAGCCCCAAGCCTTGATGGTTTTACTGTAGAATTATTTCAAGCAGCATGGTATTTTATTGGAACAAATATATGGGAAATGGTAGAGGAATCCAAACGATCACATTAGTTATATCTAGCCCTCAACTCAATCTTTATCTCTCTAATCCCCGAACAGGAAAACACATATGTCTCGGCAGGTTTCAGACCCATAGCCTTATGTAATGTCATTTATAATATTCTATCGAAAATCATGGTAAACAAGTTGAAACCCATTCTCCTGAGTCTTATCTCTCCAGAAAAAATAGGTTTTGTAAAAGGAAGACAAATTTTTGATGGGATAGTCACGACGCAGGAAGCTATACACTCTCTCCAAAATCTTAAAGCTAAAGGTATGATGATAAAAATTTACCTTTCTAAAGCATATGTTCGTTTAAGTTGGTATTATCTTAAGGCAGTTCTTGAAGCCTTTGGCTTCGAGAGAAGATGGATTCTCTGGATAATGTATTTCATTTTCTCCCCTAGTTTCTCAATCCTTCTAGAAGGCATCCCTTCTGATCCTTTCAATGTTACTTGAGGACTTCTCCAAGGTGATCCCATATCCCCTTTTCTTTTCATTATAGCTATTAAAGGCCTTGGTCTTCATATTAAATCTAAGATTCATGGAGGTCAATTGAAGGGGCTAAACTTTTTGGGGACTTGAGATCACCCTATCCCATCAAAAATTTGTTGATGACATTATGTTCCTTTTTCAAGAAACCTTGCAAGAATATAAAGTCATTCTATTTGTTTTATAGAATTTTATGAAGGCCTCTCGTAGTGTTATCAACAATTATAAATGTAATTTTTACTTTTTCAATACTAATGTTGTATCCCAAAGATTCTTGTATCGCACTATGGGATTCAAGTTAGGCTCTGTTCCCATGAAGTATTTAGGCATACCTCCCAGTAGTAATTCCCTCAGAGTCTCTGGTTGGAAAGACCTTTTGAACCATATTCAAAATCATCTCCAGAATTGGGCCTTCAGGGTTCTTAATGCCCCTAGTATAGTGATCATACTACGATCAGTTATGTAATATATCCCTATTTACCAGTTATCTGGGTTGGCTTCCCCTAAAAAAATATGCTCCAATATAGTCAATATTTGTAAAAACATTTAGTGGCAGGGCTCTCAAAAAACCCTCAAGTGGGATCTCCTCTCCTAGGAAAAGCTCATGAACATAAAAAAAACAGGGGGCTTTCGGTTTATGGGACCCATATATCTTGAATCGTGTAATGGGAGCTAGATTTTGGTGGTGGTGGCTCCAAGGAGGTCCAGACTTATGGAAATTTATATGAGAGAGGAAATATGAAATTCCTGGAACCATAGCAGCCAAACTTAAAGTCAGTGCAACACCAAAAGGATCCAACATCTGGAACCTAGCATCCAACAACAGAGACCTTATAAGTGAGAATAGTTTCTGGGAAATTAGAGGAGGCACCACAACCCTCTTTTGGGAAGAATCATGGCAGCAAAGAGAAAAATTATTCAACCGCCTAGACCTAGGGGAAATCTTCCTATTCAGCATTCAACCAAATATATGGTTTGTAGAAAATTATTGGAGAGGGGATATTGAAGAACAATGGATAAAATGGAAATTTAAGCCACAGTGGCCAAATACTCCAGAAACCCATCAATGGCATAACTATGAAAAAGAAATGAAAACAAGAAAATTGATGATAGCTAGAGGGGAAGAGATTCTATGATGGGGATATCAAACTAAAGGAATGTTCACAATACAAAAAGGTTACTATACCAAATCTAACAATCTACATAGCATATCAGTAACAATATGGCAAAAAATCTGGGCTGCTAAACACTGGCTAAAAATAGAATAATTTCTTTGGCTTATAAGTCATAAGAAAATCCTTACCTAGGATCAATTGAAAAAAAAGGGATGTAAGGGCCTTCACAGTGTGAAATGTGTAGTAAACATACTAAGAGCATAGAACAACTTTTGAATACCTGTGTCATCGCTAAATCACTCTAGTTGAACATCTCCATGGTCTTCCAACAAACTGTTAGGCACAACACAAGCATAAAAAAACCTATTGTAGCCTGGAGGAAAGGGGGATATACCTATGAAGTCCTAAACAGAGCATGGAAGTTTTTAATGGGTTTTCTCCTATGGGCTATCTGGAAAGAAAGGAATCGAAGAATTTTCAGGGATGAGAGTAGACAAAAAAAAGAAATATGGAAGGTGATCCTTGAAAACATTTGAGAAACAATCCTAGCAGAGAAGTGGACAGAAGATAACTAGAAAACAAATGCTAATGAGGCTCGTATCCTTATGATGCTCAACCTGAAATAATAAATGTTGGATCATAGCATGTGTAAAACAAAACCATTAAGATGAAACCCTCAGGGCAAGTTCCAGTTGCCTCAGCTTGGGTTCCTGAAATTAAATTACAACGAAGCTTCTAAAGTAAACCCAGGACAGGCGGGAGAAGGTGTCATAATCAGGAACTCGCAAGGAGTAATCTGTAGAATATATATGATGGAACTAGGGTTTTCTACCAACAATGAATCATAAATTTTAGCGGTAAAACATGGCTTGCAAATAGCGGTTTGAGAACAATATGACAAAATCATCATGGAAGGTGATTCTGCTATGGCTAAAGGGGTACTATAGAAACTGCAACAGGGCATTGCAAGGGAGAATATCAGCCAGAGTTGTAGGAGGACACGAATTATCGAGGAAATTAGTCTCATTCTCCAAGGATTCGATTATCTCATCCCATCATATGTCCATAGATCAGGGAATGGGGTGGCATACTTTCTGGAAAACTAGGGCTGTAATCATGCAGGAGGACATCTAGATATTAAACAGACATCAATAGATCACAACTTAGACTCACACCCTCTCTAGATAATTGGAGATAGGGATATGGAGAGGTTTTGAGATCCCCAATTGGGGTGCCACGTGGGTGAAGGACAACGTGAGATGGCACGCACTACCGTGCCCCAAATGGTCACTAGAGAATATAACCCGCAGTGGGCCAGTGCATCAGTACATAATCATGCCACCCTTTATGACAACCATAAAATTTGGTGATGGCCAACTAACCTTGTCAGATATACTTGGGAAACAGCGCTGCTGGGTGAAAGGTTTAATGAATGCCAAGATTAGGAACAACTGCATTGTTTCTCAGTTGAAGGTTCAGACAAAAGGTGCAGCTGCAAAGGTGATGAACAACTTTGAAGCTTCATGACAAAAAATATACAATCGGTATGTCATGCATCTCCTAACAATGGATTCCTTGTCTACTTTGAATTATGTTGTGAATTGCTTTATTCTAGATGGTGGCTTCCAATTATTTTAGACTTTGCATGGCTTTCAAATTAGCAGTCATAGCACGAATGATGTTGCTGGTCTCAACTTTTGTTTGGATTGTTGCTACAAGGCCTACTCATAACTGCCAGGGGTTTTAAGATTTAATGTCCTCGTCTCACTTAGTTTTTTTTGGTTCCAGTTGGGGTTATATATCTAGATTTTCTAGTTCAAGTCAGGGTTATAAGTTTAATTTCGTCACCTACTTTGTTTCCAGTTGCAGTTGGTCTTCATTCTTGGGTCACTGTGGTTATTTTTTGTTGTTACCTTTCCTCCTCTTCCTATTATAGGATAGATAAAGACAAGCTCCAGCCCATGAATTTACAAAATTATGAATGGGCATGGATAGCTTATAATGAATACCCTACCCTTGCAACTTGATGATGTAGGAATAAATAATGCACAATTCCTACAAATCAATTACTGTAGTAAAATGTATAAATTTTATTGAGGCCCACACTTCCCTTAAAAAACTAGTTTGCTTCTTTATTTTCAGAACTTTAATCAATGTCAAATTGCCCAATTTTCCTATCATAATGATGTAAACATATTGAGACCACATACCATCTATTCTTATCATAATGGTATTTATTTTTCAAACCCCATTAGAATATTTATTGTTTACAATTGATCATTTCAAATTTGAATTCATTAAAGAATTCAAATACCATGAATTTCCAACCAAACATATAAAATAGCTGAAACCCAACACATATGATGGTTTATTTATTCTACCATACACATACAATCGTTGAAAAGGATCTTGTCAACGCTATCTATGGTGGAAACCACGTCTTAAAACCATTAAAGCCACATTTTATTCCACCTCTGGCAATGTCATTCAACCTGCAATATCATTTGAGCATTTATTGCAATCACAACCATGCATCCATCACTCAAAACGGAATCAACTTGCGTAGTTTCCAATCGGTAGCATGTAACACAGTGAAGTTGTATCATGGCAGGTAATGAATCACATTTCATAACGCATCAAACCTGTGTGTCTCCTTAAACCGCATCAAATGACATAACGTTTCCAATTTCATAACTTCACAATGCAACGTAGCCTCTCTCAACACAATACACTGTGGTTTGACCCTGCATCAATCACAGAAATTCATACAAATTGACTATAGCATTTGACACTGCTATTGTCATGAGTTTGAACGCATACCATCGCATTGTGTTCAAATGGTTGAGGTTTCCTTGTGATTCCGGCTAAGCCTTACCTGGACTGCGGTTGTGGCATTCTCTTCAATCCCCACACGTTGTGGCATACACGCAAAACATTGCGCCTCCTCTTGTCATAGACCTTGACTTCTAACTACACTTTGGCATGGAAATTCATGACTCTGATTAATTGCACATCGATTTGCAGTCTTACGTGAACGCAATTTTCCTCCTAAATATCACACGCTCCAACTGAATATACATATACCAAAACATATGTAAATTGCAGATTAAATAAAACTCAAATTATCAACTACAATTGGAATGATCTAAATTTACTAACACTTGAATTTACAGTCTACATATCGACAATCATCAATGAGATTAATCACCTCAATGAGATCAATCACAACATAGGCTAATAATTCGTTAATTGCCCAACTGCATTTACATTTCTCATGCTAATACTTCTCTCTCTCCCACACCTTCATCCTCAACTTCCTCTAATTTATACAAATATGTGAAACTAATCTCCTCAAAATAGTATTCTTCTAGAAAACCTCAACAAGCCAATGCCTTCCTATTATTAAGCATTTTCCCTTATATTGGCTCTATTTCACGTAGGGAAAAAAACCAATTCTATAATTATGCCAATTTTAATTAAATATAAAACAAACTAACAATTCTCTAAAAATAAATAACAAATTTAATAAAATAAATTATTAAACTATTCCTAAGTTTATTCTATTTCCAATTAATAAAATAAATTAGCCACAACATGTGACCAAAGACATCACATTGTTGACTAGGTTCTCGATGCTCCTGCATCAGACTCCCGGGGAAGAAAACTAATCTTGTAGTGCTTTGAAATTGATTCCCAATTTCTGTAGCTCTGCTGTAGTCATCCAACCAGTGTCTTCCACTGGCTATCCTTTCCACTTGACCAAAATTTTGGTTCCTGGTTTTCTTTGACACTCTCTTTTCCCTTTTTTCGGCTTTGTGCTTTCTTCTGTTATGGCGTCTCCTTGTGGTTCTTCTTCTAGTTCTTGGTATAGGTACAAGTCTGCAATACATGACTAAGTCACCTGTTTGGAATTTCCTTTTCCACCTCTTCATATCTGCTCGCTGCTTTTCTGTACTACTGCATTCCTGCCATCTAATTTTAACATCTCACTCAAATATGCTTCTAGGAGTTAGCCAATTCACGACAGCTTGGATTTTCTTTGAATCCACTTTCCACTCTTCTTTAGAGACTGCATATTCCTCCAAAACTTCATTCATCAACCTGATGGTGATTTCATTTATGGCTCTATAATCTGTGCTCATGCGCCATTCATCTTCTTCCTTTGGAATGAGTACTGTTGGTACTGCACATGGATTAAGGCTTCCTCTTACTAACGTTTTATCCATCAGTTCTTGCACTTGTCTTCCAGCTTCGGCATTTTCCTACGGTGTTATCCTGTAGGCTACTCCATTTGGAAAACTGGCTCCAGGTATTTGATCAGTATGGCGACTAATACTCCTGATGGGTGGTAACTTATTCGGAAACTCATCCATAGTAATATCAGCAAAATAATTCAATAGATTGTGAATTTCTTCATGTAAATCTTCTAACTTTTTAGAAGCTAAAATTACCTTGGGTTTTCCAACACTAACAAAATGAATTTCCTCTCCCTTTTCAAATTCCTGCAACAGAGTCTTCCCACTCATCAACATAATGTTGTTTCCAGGTGTTTCCTCATCAGCTTCATCTTTCAATGGTAGCAATGTATGCTTGTTCCCATATTTTTCAAGAGTATAAGTGTTTCTTCTGCCATCATGTATGGCTTTTTGGTCAAACTTCCAAGGTCTACCAAGAAATATGTGACATACATCCATCGGCATTATATCACATAAAATAACATCCTTATAAGTACCAATCTGAAAGTCAACTTTACATTGTTCAGTTACAATAATTTGATGACCTTTCTGAAGCCACGATACTTTATAAGGAGTGGGGTGTACTATTCTTTACAACTTCAATCTATCTACCATTTTGGTAGCAACAAGGTTATCAGTACTATCGCTATCAATTACTAATTTGCAACACTTACCCTTTGACTTACATATAGTTCTGAACAGATTCCTTCTTTGAGCTTGTTCTCTGGCTTCTTTAGCTTCTTTAAGAAATACACTCTTCAGTAACAGGGATTCTCCAACTTTTGGTGGTTCCTCTTTGGCTTCAGGTTGAGGAATATCCTCCTTGGCTTTAGCAACGTTCACATTGCACTGAGTTTCTGATCTATTGTGAGGACAATCCCATTGCACATGTCCCCATTCACCACATGCAAAGCATTGGACATCTCTCCCTCGGCCTCTGCCTCTGGGCATAAACCTTTCGCGGCCAGAATCTCCTCTTTGCGGTGATATATTGCTCACACTCCCTACCTCATTCTGAGAGTGTTGAAATCTTGATTCAAATGTTCCCCCTTCTTTTTCCAGACTTTTTCCTTTATTTCTCTGGTTTTGTTTGCGTAATAGTTTTTCCTCTACCCTTAAGGCTGCTTGATAGGCATCTTCAATCAAATTCAAATTTAATAAGTTGATCTCATCCTGTATTTCATATCTCAAACCATTTATATATCTATCTACCTTTTCTAGATCATCTTCAACATGGCCAGATCTAATACTCAGCTTATAAAATTCTTCAAAATATTCCTTGATTGTCATCCCTTTCTGTCTTAAGTTCTGCAATGTTTTAAACATATTTAATTGGTAATCCTTCGGAAAAAACTTACCCTTTAGATTACTTACCATCCTATCCCATTGCTTGATTTTGGGCTTCCCTTTTCGCTCCCTGGATAGCTGCAATTTGTCCCACCATAAGGCTGCATGGCCTTTCAATCTCATGGCTGCAAACTTCACTTTCTTCTTATCACCTACTTCTTCATATTCGAAGTATTTATCTAACGAACTGATCCATTCCATTACCACCTCCACACTAAGACTTCCATCATATAAAGTTACCTCTACCTTTGGTCAGCTGTTGACCTTTTTGAGCATTTTCATGACTTTGGCTACCTTGCTTTCCTCCTCTGCTTCTTCGTCAGTGGTCTCTTCTTCATCAACACTGGAAATTACACCATCTGCTTCTCTCCTCTGAGTGGTTTCTACTATAGCCAGTCTCGTGCGCAAATGTCGGATCTCATCTAGCAAAACAATGTTTGCTAGAGGTCTCCCTTGACCTATCCCAGCTCCTCTTCTGGGCGAAATTCTCTGCAATGCTCCAACAATAGCTTAACAGGATCTGATACCAAAAATGATGTAGGAATAAAGAATACACAATTCCTACAAATCAATTACTGTAGTAAAATGTATAAATTTTATTGAGGGACAGACTTCCCTTAAAAAACTAGTTTGCTTCTTTATTTTCACAACTTTAATCAATGTCAAATTGTGAAATTTTCCTAGCATAATGATGTAAACATCTTGAGACCACATACCATCTATTCTTATCAGAATGGTATTTATTTTTCAAACCCCATTAGAATATTTATTGTTTACAATTGATCATTTCAAATTTTAATTCATTAAAGAATTCAAATACAGTGAATTTCCAACCAAACATATAAAATAGCTGAAACCCAACACATATGATGGTTTATTTATTCTACCATACACATAAAACCGTTGACAAGGATCTTGTAAACGATATCTATGGTGGAAACCACATCTTAAAACTATTAAATCCATATTTTATTCCATCTCCGGTAATGTCATTCAACCTGCAATATCATTTCAGCATTTATTGCAATCACAACCATGCATCCATCACTCAAAACGCAGTCAACTTGCATAGTTTCCAATCGGTGGCATGTAACAAAGTCAAGTTGTATCATGGCATGTAATGCATCACATTTCATAACACATGAAACCTGTGTGTCTCCTCAAACCGCATCAATTGGAATAACGTTTCCAATTTCATAACTTCACAACACAACGTAGCCTCTGTCAACGCAATACGCTTTGGTTTGACCCTGCATCAATCACATAAATTCAGAAAAATCGACTCTAGCATTTGACACTGCTGTTGTCACGAATTTGAACACAGACCATCACATTGCGTTCAAATGGCTGTGGTTTCCTTGTGATTCCGACTATGCCTTACCTGGACTATGGTTGTGGCATTCTCTTCCATCCCCACACGTTGTGGCATGCACGCACAACACTACGCCTCCTCCCGTCGCAGACTGCGCCTCCTCCCGTCGCAGACCTTGACTTCTAACTACACTTTGGCATGGAAATTCATGACTCTGATCAATTGCACATTGATTTGTAGTCTTACGTGAATGCAATCCTCCTCCTGAATTTCACATGCTCCAACATAATATACATAGACCAAAATATACGTAAATTGTAGATTAAATAAAACTCAAATTATCAACTACAATTGGAATGATCTAAATTTACTAACACCTAAATTTACAGTCTACATATCGAAAATCATCAATGAGATTAATCACCTCAATGAGATTAAACACATCATAGGCTAATAATTCGTTAATTGCCCAACTGCATTTACATTTCTCATGCTAATACTTCTCTCTCTCCCACACCTTCATCTTCAGCTTTCTCTAATTTATACAAATATGTGAAACTAATCTCCTTGGAATAGTATTCTTCTAGAAAACCTCAATAAACCAATGCCTTCCTATTATTAAGCATTTTCCCCTATATTGGCTCTATTCCACGCAGGGAAAGAAACCAATTCTATAATTATGCCAATTTTAATTAAATATAAAACAAACTAAAAATTCTCTAAAAATAAATAACAAATTTAATAAAATAAATTATTGAACTATTCCTAAGTTTATTCTATTTCCAATTCATAAAATAAACTAGCCACAACATGTGACCAAAGACGTCACATTGCTGGCTAGGTTCCCGATGCTCCTGCATCACTTGAATTTACCCTCTTTTTGTATTTGTGCAGTCGCAATCCTACAATTATAAGGTAGGCTTCCTGTCCTCACGAGGGGTATTTCTTCTTAACCATACATTTCTTTTATACATGCTTATTTTCTAGGTTGGAGTCTTGCAATATTGCATATATTGTCACTAGGTAGTGGTCTCGCAGTCTTACATGCATATTATCTGGGAATTCAAAATATGGGGGTCTAAATTAGGTAGTATGTCACTTTCCCTGCCAAAGTCTGACAACTTTTATCTTTCCATGCATGAGTCTAGGAGTCGCGGGTTGGTCGTGCACTTCTAGCCGACCCTCATAATGGAGACTCTAGGTGGGATTCATGATATTTACTGCCAGAACGCTATTCTATGGGTAATTTTCATTGTTGTTTATATAGAACATAAATTTACTGTCTGTTACAAAACATAGGGTTGCATAAAATCTATACAGGTGTATATCAACAATTCGACAAAATATATCTACATCATTTTCAACAGAATCAACATATTAAGATGGTTAAAGGGGAGGATAAGTGCAAGGAGAAACAGAAGCAGCCGACGTCCATAGTGTGAGATGGAAAACGAGGAAGGAAATCCAAGAAAGAGGTCATGGAAAACCTCTTTGATTCATATTCTCAGGGTAATCCACCACAAGTCAAGAATTTGATTGTTGGCTGGGAAAGAGAAAGTAATATGAAAGGGGATAGTGAAATCCAGGAAGAGGCACTGGAGTTCATCAAAGATCCCAGTAATAGTAGAGGAAGGCTTTCCCTATTTCACCAGTCCATTCACACTTACTGCATAATAAAATGTGTTTTGGTGAAGGATCTTATGAGTATTCAGGAAATGGGAGTAGACCCTAAGGTTTCATCTACTATTAGTGTGAATTGTAATTGCAAGCATACGAAAAAAGCTCACTTTAGTTGTGCATAACAAACAACCCTAACATCAAATGTGGTTGTCAATTTCCTTAGATATGCAGTTAGTGATCAAAATAAATGTTACAGAAATCCATATCTATGTAGTTAAATAAATTAAACAACAATAAATAAGCAAGAATTGCTCCATGCATCCAATGGACAACACAAGCATTTTTAAAGAATTTTTTGTATTATGACACCTAGGAAGGGAACATAAAAAGATATTACCAGTTGCCATCACTGGGATGGGTTCTCGTATGTCCTCAGAGCTTCAAATCTAAGATCTCTCTCTCTCTTGATGGTGCATAAAACCCAGAAAAAAATGGAACTCAAACCGAGTTCACAAGCGAAAAGTAGAAAAATATTACAATGATGGAAGGATCAAAGTCAGACCAAAAGTATAGATCAAGAGTGATCTCTAGGCAACAAAAGGTAGTGAATGAATGGAAAAAACCTTCTATTTATAACAAAATATTGAGTTATTCTAGATATTGGTGCATAATTAAAATATTATTAACCAAATCTAGATCCAACTTTTATGGGATATTTTATTATTTTTGTTGGAGAGAAAAGGAATTTTAATTTGGTCAAATCCCTTTATTTAGAAATAATAAATAAGTAAATGATTTATTTATTATTTTAAGAATATGGTTAAATAATAATTAAATAAATAATGATTTATTCAATTATTTGTAAATGATTTAGTCAAATTTAACAAGGAATATTATTAAATAATTATTCCTAGAAAATTATAAGATAAATAATGATTTAGGGAATTAATTTTCCTGTTTTGGATTAAATATGACCAGGAATGTTAATTAAATAGTGGTTTAATTAATTATCCCTTGAGGAAAATAAAAAAATAAGGATTTATTCAATTATTCCTCATAGGGTTTCATGTTTAGACCAAAAATAACTTAATAAACTATGAGTTATTAAATTATTTTTCATAGTGACAGAAATTCTACTATGGTAAAATTGGTCTTACATGGTGTACTTTAGTCCATCTAATAGTAACATTTTAGAAGACCCAAAATTGGTGTAATAGATTTCCTCGCAACGTGCAAGCGTCAGGAGATAATCGTATGGCCAAAGTACGTTGTAAGAACACAATCACTAGACACCAAAGGGGAGCCATAGAGAGAGAAATATAAGGTGGACTGAATCGTGAGAGGACAAGACCCTAAGGAGGAGAGACTTACAGGTGTTACAAGTCTCTTTTATTAGTGAATACCTATTCTGCATGAGGCAGGGGAGGCATACCTATGCCCGTCGCAATAACAAAGTAAAAATAATAATGGTGCATCCAATAAACATGGGATTGAACTATATAGTACATGTTGGCATAAAAATGGGCCAGATAAAAAGCATGATAATGGATCCCAAATACATACTATTCTTAGGACAATAATAAGGAATTATACAATAATATATGAGTACATGAGATATATGTACAACCAAAGAGGCCCTGTAAAATAGGAAAGGGCTCTGGAAATATGAATGATACATGCAAAATAAAAAAGGCGCTGCAAGCGGCTGAGGCCGAAACCATAAAATATATGGAGCTTCATCCAAGGTTGTAGTAGAGAGGTCATCTGGGCATGTGGGGGGCTGCCTGAATGGCCACCCCCTCATGAGGTCTGAAATATCTCACACACACCCGGGAATCACTGGTACAATATGTTGCATCACTGAACCATCAAGTATATGGATCTCGATCATGCCATGAGGAGATAGAATTGAGAAATAATTAAGTCAAAGGGAAATTAAGGGTCCCTTTGCTTGATCCAAGGTACATCGCCCTCTAGTCCTGTCTTCTGGAATGAATTAGATGATGTTGATAGAAGGAGGTCTACCATAGGTGAGGTAATGAGGAATCCTCAACTAAGGCACAAGGGATAATAGTAGAGCGACTGATAGATTGACTCCAAGGATGATGGTGGAATGGGGCGTACTCAGCAGCGGGTTGATGACTTCCCTTGTTAGAGCATAAAGGCCATAAATGACCTAGCATCTACTAACTCGACTTCGGAGGGGAAAGGGGACAGTATGACTGGGGGAAAAAATGTGCGACACGAGAGAGGTACAAAGCAATGAAGGATGGAATACTGTAGCGGGAGACAAAAGGGACTCGGGACAGACTCCATGGATGCGATGATGACTCAACTTGAATGCTCTAAACAAGGGTGACGCGATAATGCTTCCACACAGAACATGCCTGGTAGGGACCATAAAAGCATGTGTACAAGATGGTTACTCACGAAGAAAATCAACATGAGTATAAACAAGTATGGAGTCAAATTCGTGCCCCAAGTACAAGTGTCACAAGTGATGAAATTACATTTTGAGAAGTGGTGAAGTGACCCTTCTTGGAAAAAGGGCTTCCGGGTGAAGTATCAAATCACCAAAAAAAAAAAAGCTAGCTACCTAAAACAAATAAAACGTGCATTTCAGGAGGGAAATTCTAAGGGTAATATTTCTTAAGATAGAGTGCATTGTGATGATTAGGAAGAGGGTGCCCTTTGAAATCCTCTAGAGGTTATGCCCTTTTACCCAAATCGTTACTGATGACGTAAGGGCCTAGCCATAATGCATCAAACTTTCCATGACCGAGGATATCATGAGCCTGGTTATACACTAGAACAAGATCACTTTTGTGAAAAGTATGAGGGGGGAATTTTCGATCATATTGAGCTTTGGTGTGTTTCTTATCCACCTTAGTGGTTTGCAAATCAGCACGGCGGTCCTCGAAAGCATGCTCAAGCATGATAAGTCATTTTTCTAAACGTAGGGTGTCAGGGAGAAGTTCGGCGACTAGGTGAAGGGAAGGGATTTCACACTTGATTGGTCAGACTTCCTCCTCGCCAAAAATAGGGTGGAAAGGAGTAAACCCAGTGGTGGTTTGAACAGAATTTCTATAGGCCCATAAAGTAGTGAAGAGCATAAGGTGCCAGTTGGTTTTTTTATTATTCACCATCCGTTGAAGCATAGTTTTAAGGATTTTATTGACCGCTTCAACTTGGCCATTACCTTGGGGGTAATAGGAAGATGAATATTGGTGCTCAAATTCCAACAGAGAGGATAGCTCATGCCATATCTCATCTTCAAAATGTATTCCATGGTCGAAGACCAATTTTTTTGGAACCCCGAATCGAGTGATAACATGGTTGAAGAAAAAGAGGGTTATGGTAGCTACCATGTTGTTGAACGGTGGCATGGCCTTAACCCATTTGGTGAAATAGTCAACTTCCACGATGATATAGCCGTGGTTACCAACAGATGTAGGTCGACACTCCATAAAGTCTATGGCCCACTTATAGAAGGGACCAGCTGAGATGACAGGATGGAGGGGAGCTGGAGGGGCTCGAGCCTTTGGGGCGAAATTTTGGCAATTGGAACAATGTTTGACTGCTTCAATGCAATCACTAAAGAGAGAAGGCCAAAAATACCCAGCGCACATGATTTTCTGGTCAGAAGCGAGACCGAAGAGGTGGCCACCACAAGCGCTGCTATGGCAGGCATTAAAGACTTGCTCAGCTTTAGCGTGGATGAGACAATGACAAAGGACAATATCTACACCGCGATGATAGAGGTCGTCACCAATGAGAAGGTAGTGGGGGGCTTGGTATCGGATATGTCATCGAGTATCACGGTCAAGATGGAGGGTGAAATTTGGGGTTCAGAGATATGTTAGGATGTTAAAATACCAAGGGTCATCCGAAGTAATGGAAAACAATTTTTCATCGGGAAAATAATCATTAATTGGTGGATCCTACGTACCAGTAGCTTATTCAGAAATGAGCTCAACGAGGGCTAAACCTTTCTTACTCTTTGGTGTGACAAATTCAAGATCAAATTCTTGGAGGATAATGATCCAACATGCGTAATTTCCATTGATGATCCATCGACTCAATAGGAAGGCCATAGGGTTGGAATTAATCACAACCTTGGTGGAATGCATGAGGATATAATAAAGAATTTTTTGGACCGAGAACACGACAACCAATGCCAATTTATCTTCATGTGAGTAGGACAGAGGGCAGCCTAAAAGGTTTTTACTAACATAATACATAACATGCTCAATTTCGTTGTCATATTCCTAAAGAAGGACCCCAACGACCAAATGGGTGGAGGCTGAGATGTATAGGATGAAATCCCTATCAAAGTCAGGGGGACGAATGAAGGGTGCGGAGGTGAGAGCATGTTTCAGGGCGTCAAAAGACTCTCGAGCATAGTCATCCCAAACGAATGGAATGTTATATCTGAGGAGTCTAAGTAACCCATGTGCGGTGGCTTCATAGTCAGGTAAGAACCATCGAAGGAAATTAGCTTTTCCTTCGATGCTTTGTAACTAGCGTAAGGTAAGTGGAATAGGAAGCTTAAGAATGGATTGAAATTTCAATGGCTCAAGGATTATAACATATTTAGACACAATGAAGCCTAGAAGATGACTGACAAGAACACAAAAGACACACTTCCGTAGGTTGAGGCAGATATTATACTTACGACATCGGAGAAATAAAATACACAAATCATGGAGAAGTTAAGCCTAATGTTTAGAACACGCAGTGAGGTCATCTAAATAATCAAGGACAATATGAGCTGGGTGATGAAAACAATATAACATGGCCCGCTGAAAAGTGGCTCCGACATTCTTAAGGCCGAACCACATGACCCTATAAGAGAAGGTTCCCCACAGACTAATGAACGCAATTTTAAGCTGATCAGCATGATGGATAACAATCTGGTTGTATTTGGAGAAACCATCCATGAAGGATAGGACCTCGTGCCTTGTACACTCGTCCATTATTTGGTCAATGAACGGTGTGGGGAAGTTGTCTTTGGGACAAGTTTTGTTCAGGTTGCCAAATTTGGTGCAGACATGAATGGTGCCTTATTTTTTGAGAACGAGAACCAGATTCGACACCCAAGTGGTGTGTTCAATGGGATAGATAAAACCAACCTGCTTGAGATTTCCTATTTCAGCATTGATAGCCTCTCATCTGAAAGGATTAATAGGTCTCAACTTTTGACGAACAGGATTAGCATCGGGCCATGTATCGGTATGGTGTTCGACAATGGCAGGATCAATTTCGGGAATTTGTAAATTGGACCATGTGAAAACATAGTGGAATTCCTTGAATAACTTAGTGTCGGCCCCAATTTCTTTCGGCGTGCATTGTGCACCCAAGGTAATGTTTTCTTCCAACCCTATTTTATCAAAAATTATAATTTTAATGGTAGGAGAGATATTGACCATATTTCCATTTTCAAAAGAATCAGGTGCAATGATGGGATTTCTAAACCAATCAACCTCATCGGGAATGAATTATTTTGATTCCACACCATATTGGTCATGGGACTGTTGCGGGAGGAAGTATGCATAGTGGTGCATATAATCTCATGGAAAGTTAGGGGCAGTCATAGCTTCGATAATGTCTTCATTAGAATGGAAGATGGGGTGACTAGAGGAAGGATGACCACATCATGCGGCAAAGATACCTCACTCATTATCATGAGAAGAAATGTTCACATGTGCATCATCACAAGGGGTGATTAAAAAACCAGTACATGAGGGATCCATCGATTTTGAGCCAAAAGTGATCATTGAAGGGAGGTTAGGAAAAGGAAAAGGGAAAGTCCTAGAGGGGTCTTCCACCATGGATCTCATAGATGATGAAAGGTAGAGGATAGTGGCTGAAGGCTCCATCATCTCGACATCGGGAGGGGGAATGCCAATGGGAGTGTATGTGTCCATGTGTCCTCTAGTTCCGCCGAAGCATAATGCGCAAGTTAAGGAGAGGAAAACGTGTTGTGGTCGGCCTCGTACAGGAGAACTACGTCCAAAGACGTGTGGTAGTATGCAAGGCGGGGACAAAGGTGAGTATAGTGGCCATGGATATCACACAAATCACAGGGGTGGTTTGTGTGCACAGTCTTGGGTTTCTTGGATGCAGTCGGTAAAGTAACAGGGAATTATGGGATGTTAGACTCAAGAAATGCTACGTTGACCATGTGCTTGATATGAGGAAATTCAGGACAATTACGGGTGGCAAGATCGACAACATCTCAAAAATAACATGAGGGGGGGGGGTACGATTTGGAGGCTAAGGAGGAGCAGGGGTTGTCTAGAGAGCCATGTCCTTAGGTTCCTTTTTGCGAGATTTCCCCCCCTCACCTGAGGCTTTTGCAACAGGAGTAGGTTACTGTTGAGGTGGCTGAGGCACAGAAGCAAAGGGAGGGGTCATGGCGACCAGTTGGACTAGGGCAAAGCAGTGTAAGGCTTGGGCTAAAAAGGTGGGGTATTCCCTGGGGGATCAATGTAACAGAATGGGATCCCCATGGTCTTGTTGGGAAGAGACAAGGTATCCATAACAGGTACCGAAAAAACTCCAGTAAGGGTAGCAAGAAAAAATATCTGACCGGGGGGTGATGGCCAGGCGGGACAGCTCAGGGATGGTTAAGACTAGGGGGGACTGTTCCAGGAGGATAGATAGGATCATGGACACCAAATATAGATGAGGGGCCTTGAGGAGGAGCTCCTGAAGGATCTAATGAGGTACTAGGAGCAACTTGCAGAGGGCAGGGCTGCTGACTAGTCGAACGAAATCGTTTGAGGTTGGACTAAGACGATTTCATCATACAAACATTCAACGAGCTAGGGTCAGAGAAAGGAGGGGGGAGACTAGGGAATCAACCAGGAAAAGATGAATATTTATAGACTCCAGGTGAGAGACTGGTCAGAGGTTCGAATACTTGTTTATTGGCCACTGAAGAAATAATGGACTCTAGAGAGGTTTGGGACATCAGTTTGTAATATGTCAGCTGATCTATAGTGATGATATTTATGTTGTGAGGAAAACACATCTTAAGGTGAACCATAGATGGGACAACAGACACCGCATAAGTGTAGCTATGACCCAATAGAATGTTGTAGTCTAAGGGGGCATCTATGAATTCAATGTCAACACAAAAATTCTTGCCCACAAGATTATTAGGAAAATTGTGGAACATGCCAAGCGGTTGAGAAGAGTTGCCATCCCACGCATGGAGGGTGATAGTGGAAGGGGATAACTCAGGTGATCCAAGCTGCTTCCAAACAGAAGCAGACATCGCGTAGGTGGATGCCCCCTCATCAATTATACAACAAGAGACATTTCCATTCCATACCTTGATAGGTATTTTGAAGGCGATGGATGTAGGAGGGGGTGGATGCTCTTACTTGTCAACATCAAACACAATCAAATGATCATCAGAAGGATCCATAGTGCCCATATCAGTTAGTAGATATTTTCATTGTGAAGGACACAACTGGAGGACTTCCCATGTTTACATGGCGGCAGGGGATTGCGCCAAGTGATCTACTATACTGTAGGTGTGGGTGGCTTTACTGGAAGCAGCGTTTCTGCATAATGGTCCATTGGGGATCTTGATATGAACTTCCTCCTTCGGTTGAGGGATTTGTAAAGGACCATTGGGTGTCGAAAGAGGCTCTGTGGGACCTGAAGACGGGGGCTTGGTGGCAGACATAGCGTGGGGATTGTTGTCCTGACGAGAACGAGTCTAAAGGTTGAGGTTAGTGGTATTGGGTTAGTTAGATTTCATCATGAGGATCTAGTAATCAGAGGTACCAAATGGATGAGGTTGAGTGGTTTCCTGACTTTCAGGGGGTTGGGAAGCCACATATCATTACTGGGGGAAAGGATTGGTAAAAACAGTCGGTTGAGTAGGGGCTACATTTGGAAGAACCAGAGAAGAGGCTTGTTGTCCTCGGGATGCTGCTTGATATTCCCACATCGGAAACATTCAAGGTAAAATGGGACAATCATGGGTATAGTGACCATAGGCACCACAAAAATAAGAAGGATTACTCATGTGAATAGGTCTGTCCTGCTTGGGATAAGCGCCATGATGTTGGGTTGTAGTGTTAGATGTATTCCCTTAGGGATTTTTTCATGGATTACCTAAGGAAGGTTGGTTTTGGTTTCCTTTCCTCTTCTTTTTGGAAGTAGGAGTATTAGTCGCACTTTGCTGTGCATACACCTGACCCTGGGGGGGTGGGGTGGCTGCTGTTGCGGAGCTTGAGAAGGCAAGGGAGGTTGAGGTGCTTGTGATGGAGGAGCTGGAGCGGAAAACTGCAAATACGGATAATAAGGAGGTTGGGAAACATTGGGGTAAACAGGTTGGGAAAAATGATGCTTGGGCATCAGAGGATGCAGTTGGGAAAAAGCGTGAGGCATAACGTGTCTTGGATACATGCTACCGCGAGGGGGAAAGGTGCTGGAGGAGCTGGCCCCTCCCTAAGGGAAACCATAATCCATGGGAGGATGAGTGTACGGATGTGAAAGGGATCCAACAATATTTTCGGCGGCATGGGATGCCCCCGGTGCGTTGGCACCACTGGGTCTAGGGAGATCAGGTAAGACGGTATAAACATAACTGGATTGAGCATAGATCAGGTCATATTTCAACGCAATCTGGAGGGAATCCTCCTCGGTCTAAGGGAAGTGAGATGCGACATTTTTACCAGTAGCAGGTAAAAGGGATCTGAGAAACCTTTCCATGTAGACACGGTCATCGAAAACAGGGGCTAGAAATAGGTGCTTGATTCTACGCCACTCTTGAATATGGCCAGATAAGCCAGTTGAAGAATTTTTATGGAAAGAGGTCAAGAGTTCGATACTAGTGTTATAGAAAAGGGGAAGCTGGAAGTAAGACAAAAAATCCTTGGCAAGGGTCGCAAAACTAGTATGATAGGAGGTGGCCTGGTCGATATACCACTTGGAAGCTTCTCCAGTAAGGGTGCACTAGAATAACCAGAGATGGACAGAGTCATTGGTGATGGAGTTAGATGAAAACCACATGTGGAAAGAACGAACATGGTTGGTAGGATGCTCTCTAGCATTTCATTCAAACTTGGGGATGTCTGAAGGAAGCTTGGTTGGAATAATAGGCCAACCTGGATCATGGTGTATGGGGTCATTAATCAACTGGCTAAAATCGGGAAGGCTTAGGCTTACCATATAAGGGAGAAAGGGAGCACCCATAATAGTTCTTGTTGCGGCACCACTTATAACACTTTCGACATAGGGTCAGGGCTGCCACTAGAATTAGGTCCTAAACCATACATGATGAAGATGAAATGTGGAGGAGAGCAGGGGATAGAACTGGAAGGGGAACCTGATGAACCAGAATCAGAGTCAAAATAGAGACTCGGTGGAGGAGGAACTTGAACTCTATGTGAATGAGTAAGTCTTCCAAACAGAAACTGAGGATGAAGGCCTTGGAGTCTCTTGGATATACGCCTTGGGGGCGCAATGATGGTAAAGAGACACAAAAACCAATAGGGATGAGAGGTAAACAAGTGTAGGGAGGTGCACGATCAATTTATTACAATGTTTAATTATTTTCTTGAAAGTGTAAACCAGGCGCTCTTCGCTTAGGGTGTCCTTTTGTTTGATAAGTGTGTTAATTTTAATTAATCCTAGACGTTTATAGAGAAAAAAAGAAAAAAGATGATGTATAACTATAAATAAAACTGATAGCGACAGTAAAGAAGCTGAAAGCAACAATAAAATAAACAGCTAAAGATGCATAAATTTAAAGTTGAGGAAGGATTCCCAACAGTGAGTCTACGAGTGGGCGAAATCTACTCAAAACACACAAAATGGCCAATGGATCTAAGGTTGGGAAGGAAAGGGATCTAAATGTCATATCTGTTGGAAAGAGGTGCACAAAACAAAACAAAATGGAGGGAAAAATGTTTGAAAATAGGTGGCGAAAGGCTACTGCATAGAGGGAAACGGAGTGGAACCTAAAGGAGGACCAAACAAAACTGAAAGACATGTTTTGGATAGATAAATTACCGATCTAAAATGGATCTGAAAGTGCAGGTTCAGATCTGAAAAATGGTTGAAAAACACTAAAATCTCCAAAGACCTGCTTCAGGTAAAATCCTCCTAAAAAGCTAGAAGCATATTGAATCCCTAAGGAGCTTTTTTCCTACTTCGGTGAGTAAAGCTATGAAAGTATAGGTCTAAGACAGGTGAAGAGGGAGATTAGACAACCCTGCACAGTGCCTCAGACAAACCCAGAAAAATCACAAAAGAAATCCCGCAAAATGTATTGGTCGCAGGTTCTGACCTTTTTTCTGCTAAGGTCGTAGTTTTCAGGCTATTATCCACTACTTGAGAGGTGAGGTTGGAGGTTTTGGGCGAAAATTTTTGACTTGCACTTCTGGCTATTTTGGGAGTAGGTTTAAAAAAAAAGTGTCCTCTCTGCTGCGACTGATACTTGTTACATGTGCAAAGGGCCCATAAACACACAAAAGTTATAATTTTTATTGTTTTAGGGTTAAAAGGTTAAAAAAACCGGAGGGAAAAATGTTGGAAAATAGCTGGCGAAAGGCTACAGCATAGAGGGAAACGGAGTGGAACCTAAAGGTGGACCAAACAAAATTGAAAAGACGTGTTTTATATGGATAAATTACCGATGTGAAATGGATATGAAAGTGCATGTTCATATTTGAAAAATGGTTGAAAAACACTGAAATCTCCGAAGAGTTGCTTCAACTAAACTCCTCCTAAGAAGGTGGAAGCGTACTGAAGCCCTAAGGGGCTTTGTTCCAACTTCTGCGAGTAAAGTTATGCAAGTATAGGTCTAAGACAGGTGAAGAGGGAGATTAGACAAACCTGCACAATGCCTCAAACAAACCCACAAAAATCACAAAAAAAATCCCGCAAAATGTATTGGTCTCAAGTTCTGACCTGTTTTCCATTAAGGTCGTATTTTTCAAGCTTTTATCCACTACTTAAGAGGTGAGGTCACAGGTTTTGGGCGAAAAAGTTTGACTTGCACTTCTGGCTATTTCGGGAGTAGGTTTTAGAAAAAAGTGTCCTCTCTACTGCGGCTGATACCTTTTACCTGTGCAAAGGGCCCATAAACACACAGAAGTTATAATTTTTACTATTTTAGGGTTAAAAGGTTAAAAATAACATCAAGAAATGCAAAATAAGAAGTTGAGTGAAAACCATAGGGGTTGAAACAGTTGGTCATGCAGGGATTTGAAAAATGATAGTGGTCGTAATTATAAACACTTGTGGATTCGTCAGTTGTTAGTGTGAATTATAATCGCAAGCGTACGAAAAAATATCTCTTTAGCTTTGCATAACAAACAACCCGAGCATAAAATGTGGCTATCAATTTCCTTAGATCTATAGTTATTGATCAGAATAAAGGCTACATAAATCTAGATCTATGTAGTTAAAACATTAAACAAGAAGAAATAAGCAAGAGTTGCTCCGTGCATCCAATGGACAAGACAAGGATTTTTAAAGATTTTTTTGTATTATGACACTTGGGAAGGGAACATAGAAAGATGTTACTAGTCCCCCTCAATGGGATGGGTTCTTGTATGTCCTCAATGCTTCAGATCTAAGATCTCTCTCTTTTGATGGTGTATAAAAGCCAGAAAAAAATGTAACTCAAAGGGGGTTCAGAAGCAAAAAGTAGAAAAATATGACAATGATGGGAGGATCAAAGTTAGGCCAAAATTATAGATCAAGAGCGATCTCTAGGCAACAAAAAGTAGCGAATCAATGGAAAATGCCTTCTATTTATAACAAAATATTGAATTAGTCTAAATATTGGTGCATACTTAAAATATTATTAACCAAATCTAGATCCAACTTTTATGGAATATTTTATTATTTCTGTTTGTGGGAAAATGAATTTGAATTTGGTCAAATCTCTTTATTTAGAAATAATAAATAAATAAATGATTTATTTATTATTTTAAGAATATGGTTAAAGAATAATTAAATAACTAATGATTTATTTAATTATTTGTAAATGATTTAGTCAAATTTAAAAGGAATATTATTAGATAATTTATAAAATAATTATTCCTAGAAAATAATAAGATAAATAATAATAATTATTTCTAGAAAATAATAAGATAAATAATAATAATTATTTCTAGAAAATAATAAGATAAATAATGATTTATTTAATTAATTTTCATGTTTTGGGTTAAATATGACCAGGGATATTAATTAAGCAGCGGTTTAATTAATTATCCCTTGAGGAAAATCAAACAAATAAGGATTTATTCAATTATTTCTCATGGGGTAACTATGGGTTATTAAATTATTTTTCATAGCGAGATCAATTTTACTATGGTAAAATTGGTCTTACATGGTGTACTTTAGTCCATCTAATAGTAACACGTTAGATGAACAAAAATTGGTGTAATATCTACATCGCAAGATATTAAGAGGGAAATTCAAGAAATCTGGGTCTCGCAACATCATGGATTGGCTCGTCTCAATCGAATAGATCATCAGTTGTAAAACATGCAGCAGGTAGATATACCCAAGTCAAGCGTGAAGGACCCGACTCCAATAGAATCTTCTGATGACTGACACAGTCCTTTCTATGATTTTTATATATGTACATTGCGGTTAGCATTTACTTTCTACAGTTTCCATATGTCACATATAGTTACTCACATAATGTTGCAGATAATGCTGCTAGTGGAAGACTAAATTTGTTTCAATATTGGATGGATTTTAATGCTTTAAGGTGGCCAACAGACCTAGTTTCCTTCGGGGAGGTTGAGGCCACCAAGTTTTGATATGTTGAACTTGCCATTTTTTTATAATAGAAAATAGACAAATACTACTAAACTTACAAAAAAAAATATAAACATGGTAAAATTTTATCTAAGTGAAATATTTTTACTACATTCTTTAATAATATAATATTAACAAAAAAAACTAACATTTAAATTTTAATAAAGCTCACAATGTTTTAATTATTTTTCATTTAATGTAAATTCTATTCCTATTTTAGAAAAAAGCATGTAGTGAAAGTTAAGTGTACTAAAATATAAAATGCAAAAACAATTAAATAAATACCTAAACAAAATAGATAAACATCAATTGATAGCCATACTTTAATTGATCAATGTAAGAATAAGTTTAATTAAAAAAATGTTGTAAGTTTAATCTAATAATTTCTAAAAATACAACATTCTTATCTAATTACTTATTAAGTAATTTCATGGCATATTTACATACATCATACTTATTTTTACACTTCGTATTATCCTTATGTTAATTTGAAATATTTATGTCGGGGACAATCTATAGAGAAATGAGGCAACTTGAATTTTTATGTTGCTACCATTGCATTTTTCTTATTAAAAATTAGGGTGATGATATTTTGATTGTGGGTGCTAAAGGATGAATCCCATTTATATATGCTGCCCTATCATAGAAGGTTCTTACGGTAATTTAATGTCAATGTCAATTGAGCAAAATTGGCAACTAACTTGAACGTTGCCCAAACATGCTCTGTCCTTCCTAATTTAGATTACCAAAGATTACTGTTCTTTATATAATAAATTGTCATAAATTAAAAAATACATTTTTCTCAAGAACTCGTAATATGCAGATGTATTATGCAAATATTATAATTGATGTTTCGTTAATAAGTTTCAGGGGTTAAAGGGAAAAGCTAACCTAGGTGCTCCTCAAGTGTATTTGAGGCTGAGTACTTATAAATGTGTGTTGTGAACACAAATTATCAGTCAATTCTTATTGTTATTCTCTCCAATGTTCCATGGCCCAAAGCTCCAGTGTCTTTCTTTCACTTTCATTGGTGAGCATTCAAAATTTATGTCAATTGCCAACTCCAACTTTCAGTAGACACCAACCTTGCCAAAACGCCAGACCCTGGAGCATCTGGTACTAGTAGCTGGAAAATACAATGAAAATAATGGACATAATGACGTTTTACAAAAATTGTTTAGCCTAGAAAGATAAGTTTTCCTCCTTGTCAAGCACGTTGTTGAACATCAAATACGGATATTTTGCCTTTCAAATTCCATCTCTGACAGTACATCTCTCTAAATATATTTATTATAAAGATCTTCTAATATATTTATTACAAAAATCTCCAAACTTTTGGAAACAATGTCCAAACTATAAGCAAATAAAAAAATTAGAATATGTAAACCTCCTAAACATACAAATCTCTTCTCCTAACAAACCTTAAATGAGGTGACCTTTCTCCTCTCTTTTGCTTCCCAGCTGCAGACATATCAATGACCGGATGATTCGGGCCGGACACACATATCCTTAGCTAAGCTCAGACATCCACATCGTACTTGTTGGGGAGTCTTTCGTTCATTGGATTCGTCGCATACTCCAATTCTTTTTGGATTAAATCAATCACATGCGATTATATTAGACCATCACACAACACAAACCTAGCGGATTTTCAGGAACCACACGATTGAAAATTTTACTTATCATTATTTTCAACCACAAACGCAATGCACGAGTACTTCTTGAGCCTTTCCTACATGGCTGGGAAGCTCATACCAGCGGGTAGAAATGGAATTTGATAGACATTTACAGTTGGGAAGCTCTTACCAGCGGGTAGAAATGGAATTTGATAGACATTTACAGTTACGGGTTGATGATAATGGGAAATATAATTTACAAAATTTATAAAATTATGAATATTGGTTGGGAAGTGTGAAAACTTTCAAATTTAATTTCTCAATTTGTTTTGAAATTGAAAGTTGTCTAAAAAACAACTAATCACATATACACTTTCTATTTTAGTTATTTTACATTAAAATTTAATATCAATTGAATTGTTTGATAGTGGGATGAGGTCAGAGACGAGATATAACAGGCACGCTTGATCAAATATGAGCAATATTTATCAACCAGACTCGCTTGATAGTGTAATTTGCGCATATCCAAAACAAACAATATAATCCCGTTCCATCCTTGAAGTAGCAGATGTGCAGGCTCGCTTTTGTGCTATTCATATTGAAAAATTTTACTTATCATTATTTTCAACCACAAACGCAATGCACGAGTACTTCTTGAGCCTTTCATACATGGCTGGGAAGCTCATACCAGCACGTAGAAATGGAATTTGATAGACATTTACAGTTGGGAAGCTCTTACCAGCGGGTACAAATGGAATTTGATAGACATTTACAGTTACCGTTTGATGCTAATGGGAAATATAATTTACAAAATTTATAAAATTATCAAGATTATTTTTTTAAAAGTATCAATATTGGTTGGGAAGTGTGAAAACTTTCAAATTTAATTTCTCAATTTGTTTTGAGATTGAAAGTTTTTTAAAAAACAACTAATCACATATACACTTTCTATTTTAGTTATTTTACATTAAAATTTAATATCAATTAAATTGTTTTAAATATAAAATTTAAGACAAAAATAGTTTGAGTCAAAACTTTGTATTTAAAACAATTTTTTTTTTGTTTAAATATAAAATTTAAGATAAAAATAGTTTGAGTCAAAATTTTATATTTAAAACAAAAATAGTTTGAGACAAAAAATTTTAAGACAAAACTTTATATTTAAGACAAAAAGAGTTTTAAACAAAAATATTTTAAGACAAGACTTTATATTTAAAGCAAAAATAGTTTGAGACAAAAATATTTTAAAACAAAATTTTATATTTAGGTCAAAAAGAGTTTTGAGACAAAAATATTTGAAGACAAATATTATATTTAAGACAAAAAACAGTTTGAGACAAAAATATTTTAAGACAAAACTTTGCAGCAACGCACGAATACTTAGTGAGGCTTCCATACATGGCTGGAAAGTTTAGGCTTCCATACATGGCTGGAAAGTTCATACCAACTGGTAAAAATGGAATTTGATGGACAATTAGGAGTTTATATGTGCATGTGAAATATAATTTAAAATTTTACAAAATTATCAACATTTTTTTTTCAAACTATCAAGATTGGTTGGTAAGTGTGAAAACAATCAAACTTAATTGGTAAATCTCTTTTGAAATTCTAATTATGGCAGGAAGTTGGCCACCAAAAAGACATAGCTAATTACACATGTATTTGCAAAAGTAGTTTGACACAAAACTTTATATTTAATACAAAAACAATTTGACACAAAAATATTTAAAAAACAATTTAAGACAAAAATATTTTGAGACAAAACTTTATATTTAAGACAAAAAGAGTTTGAGACAAAAATATACAAAAAAAAATTAAATTGAGGTAAAAAAGAGTTTGAAATAAAAATATTTACATTATATTTCAATGGCCACTTAAGACAATGGAAATTAAGAGGAAATCCATTTAAGACAGTGAGCAATTAAGACAAAACTATTGGCATTCATTCCAGAAGTTTGCACTGAAATTCCATATTTTTAATTTTTGACATTTCCATATGAAATTTAATAATATGTCAATTTATATTATATCTTTCCTTTTTCATTAATCTTTTTAATTAAATATAAAAATAGAACAAGCTAATTTTTGAAAATAGATATTCAAACCACATCAAATTTAATCATATGTCAATTTCTATTATATATATATTTTTAATTAATATTTTTATCTAAATATGAAATTAGAATAAGTTAATTATTTTTAAAATATTTTTTTGACTAATTCTTAAGCATTTAATTTTTTTTTGGCCACTTTGAATATCTTTCATTACATATGACTTCATAACAAGGCCATCTACAGGTAGGCTTTAAGTATTTAATTTAAATGTATATTTATTTAGAAATTATATAAAAAATTATAGAAAAGTAATCAATTAAAAATAATTTATTTTCAAAACAATTACAATATGCATACTATATTCTAAAAATATAATAAATAAATAGAAAAATAATATTAATTTTTGGTTGGCCTGGATTCAAATTTTGAATCTCATGTTTTCACATAATACTTCATAACAAAGTGATTTTCAACTAAGTTACACTCTATGAGATAATTTATTTATTTATTTTTTAAATCTGAAATTTTTTATATTACTTCAACTAAAACTTTGATATAAATTAGCAAGAAATTGGATACTATATAACTATACAAAAAATTGAATATTTTCTCAATTGTTTTCTACTCATATATATATTTCAAAACTATATATAAAGAAATCCAAAAAAAAATACAAATTCATCCATATATGCATTTTAAACCTTCATTTATTCCTTTCTAAATGAAAAATAAAAAGTTTGATTCTTGCATATGTCTTATACTCACATCTCAATTTTCTTTTCACTGTTGAACAAATATATCAAAGAGATAAAAAAAAATAATTTAATTGTTTCTTAGATAATATTTTAGTATTTAAATTTCTTAGATAGTATTTTAGTGGTTAAAGTTTTCCTTTTTGTAAAAAAAAATTCTACTAATATATATATAATGTAGATTAATATTTTTTAATATTAATTTATTGTTAGGTATTAAGATGTTGGTAAAGATTTTCATCTAATAATTAGAAAACCATGAATGTATTATTAAGAAACCAAGTAATATTATTAACTAATATCATTTCAAACTAGGGAATAACCACAATGTGATTTATTTTCCTCACTTAATATGGATATAAATAAATAAATTGTGAATGGCGTTAATAGAGTACATCTAGCATAAAGTTTAATTTAACCTAAAAATCCATTGTCATGCCCCTATAGTCACCCACATAAGAGGATGACTTAGCCTGCACCGAGATGATCCATCATTATAAATTTGTGGTGCATCGTGACTCATTTCATCTAATTAATTTTCTCAATATGAAACTACGTGATTTTATACTACACCTCACTTTTTATATTTCACGATTATTAAAATTCATAAGTTTAAAATTTATTGAAGCTTGTAGATAATCATTCCATACAACTATGCCTTAACTTAACCAATATGAAAATGATATGAATGAAAGTAATATTATAGAATAAACAACCTAACTAGCATAACCATTGTCAAATATTCAAATTTTTTACAAATCTAGTCTCGTATAAAAATTTAAATTATAAGGCCACACAATTCGTACAAACCTATTCCTAAATTTCCTATTTCATTTATTGTTGTTAATCACAACTTTGTGATGGATCAAAATCATTTCACTTGATAGAAATAGTAAGTACTCTCATATGCATGCAATGTATAAAGAATTAAATTAAGTGAAGGAAAGAAAGTTAAGTCTAATATTAGAATTCAAGTGAGTGAATGTTAAAAATATAATTTCATGTCAAGAAAAGCTAAGTGAAGGAAAAGGAAAATGTCGATTTATGTTAAGGTGAAGTCAAAAAAAATTATTTAAAGTGTCAAGTCATAGTTTGCATGAAGAAAAGAATTTTGGAGTTCGCATGATTCCATATTTATAAATTTTAATGCCTATATACTCATGGTTGGGTCATTATAATGTGAAGTAAGAAGAGAGAATAACGACAACTCCGTAGTTGTATATAAGAGAATAATTAATGAATAGAACTTCTTTATTAAAGAAGAAGCTTGTGTACTTATTTTTCTTGTCTTTGCCTGTTTATATTTGCATCTAAATAACAAGTGGTATCAAAGCAAGGTTTAGAAAGGTTTCAAAGAACTAAAGAAGTTAAGAAGGTCATTGTGAGTAGTTTTCAAATAGAAGTTTTCATCCATTTTTCCATAAGTAGAAACTAGAGCTCGTTGAGAGTTTGTAAACCCAACTACTAAAATATTAGGTTGAGTAGCCTATAAAGCCACCACCACTGACCAAATAAAGATTCTCCATCGTAATTTGTAGCCATGAGCCTCCATAAGAATATGCATATAAGAGCTTAGAAAAATTGCTAATAGTTGTTGGGAGCCACCGTTAAAGTGAAGTTTAAAATGATTATTTTTAAAGATAATCAAGTGATTGTGATGTTAATTTGTAGAAGGCTGGTGTGATAAGGAAACAAGTTAGAAGACAAAATAAATACTATAGCCATGGGTAACAAAGTAATACAGAACAAAACCAAGAAAAGAAATCGAAAGGAAGAGCCAAAATATTTTGAAAATATCATAGAGATTCTCTCCATAGTCGAGGCATCTAAAAGACAAGTAGATAAGTAGAAAAATTTGAGCATGAATGGATCAGGATTAATCCAATAACACTTCCAAAATTTACTAGTAAAATATTTGATTTTTGGGAACTGTCAAAATGAAAAAATTTATTCGATGTAAAGAGTTAATTGAGTATAATAACCCATATGATGAATTATGTGATACCTTAGTATTGGATACTATAAAATATGCATTGGATGAGAAGTCCTTTCGCAAGGTAGTGGAGGCTACATCTTCCTAGGAAGCATGGAAGACCCTGGAAGTAGAATTTGGTATAAAGGAAAGGGACACAAAGCAACAAATTATGTTATAGTTTGTTGAAAAATCAATAGAAATTTAACTATGGTTCTGAGAGTAAATGAGAAAGACTATAGGAGAAAAATGGAGCGTAGAGAATCCCACTCAAATGTGGATGATGGTCATAAATACTATAAAAGTGAAACCCATCATGTAGACATGCATATGGATGAAGAAGACACAAAAAATATTGTAGAGTGAGAAGTTGAAGCCCCTACGTGTGAGGTAGAGTAAGATCATATAGATGCTCAACGACCCCACTGTAACATGGATGGTGAATCCCACTATGATGAGACACATGTGGATGGTGACCGAAGAGTGAGTTGTGAATAGGTGAATCCATCAATATTCCTCGTAGATGATACTGAAGCTTCCAAGTGAATAACGCATGTGATATAATTGGTATTATTATAGTTAATGATATTGTCTTTGCATCGGAGTTTGAGGAATTTATGTTTCAGAATAAAAAAGAAAATTTTTCATATGAAGTAATGGTTTGTAGAGTTGAATGTGCATCTCTCGTGAATCCAACAACAAATTATTAATTTGGTGACGTTGAAATTGTCAATGAGCACATGCATGCTCAGATATCTCACCATAGAGTGGATGAAAATTATGTTGATGAAATTTGTGGCCTCTTTATCGAAACAAGGATTGATTGTAGAAATATGGAAATTGCCATGTTTGATGAAGAATTGAAGGTTGAATCTATCAATGTAGCAGCAAGTTCTAACAGCCCTGGTAAAAAAACCATGTAGAAGTTAATAAAGGTAAAATAAGACCTTGGTGATGGGACATGTATTCTAAGCTTAATTTTGGGCACAAAACATCCTAGTGGGTGTTAATTTTGGTTTACTAATGGTTATGGAAATTGACAAAGGAAATGGCAAAGGATTTGGAAAGGCGTGAGGAATTTATTGGCATTTTAGTTATGAAAATAATGGAAAATAGGAGAAAAGGGAGGTGAAAGGTCACAAGTTTCATGTGAAGAGGAAAATGAAGGAAAACAATGGAAAAATGAAGAAATTAGAGGCCTCATTGATTAAAATTATTATGAGTATCATTTGGTAGCTTTTGCAAACACTTTTTTTAGTTTAGTTTTGGAGCTCTCATTCTATTCTCTCTCTCGTACTCTTGGACACTTAGAGTTTTCTTGGAGCATTCTTGGAGGAGTGTGGCATACTTGGGATTTGGAGGAAGAAGGAAAAAGGGAAAGCAAGAAAGCACGGGAGGACAACGAGATCAGTAGGTGCATCGGGTTTTTATTGCAGGTACCAAGTTTCATGTCTGATTCTCTTACTAGTTTAGGAATGCATGGCATACGCATGTGGCTATTTGGTTATGATCTATCATTGGAAAGGAGGATTTTCTGGATTGACAATTTTTTTTCCTAGCCTTTCCATTTCCTGGATAGCCATCGTGTTGTGGGTTTTACCCTCTTTTCTGGTTGGTTTTATTGTGCCTTTTGTTGTGAGTTGAGATATTAGTTCCTAGAAGCCTTGGTTGGAAAAATGCTCTAGAGGCCCTCTAACATCTTGGGTTGAGTTACTAGTCCGAGAAGCCTTGGTTGGAAAAATTATTTGGAAGCCTTTGGTGGGTTGAGTTACTAGTCCTGGAATCCCTAGTTGGAAAAACGATATGGAAGCCCAACATCAGCTGTGGGTTAAGTTACTAGTCCTGGAATCCGTAGTTGGAAAAAATTCTCTAGAGCCTTAGAAAACTTGGGTAGAGACCAATATCGTGATGCTTAGTGATGTTCAACCGTGAGGTGGAATCACCAGTTGAGGGTTGAGATGGTTTGGCCTCTGGAAGCCTTGGTTTTGTTTTGATTCATTTTTTCTATGAGATCCCACATTCATGCTTGGAATATGGCACGGGGGTGATTGGATGAAAGAAAGATTTTGTTCAACCTGCTCTATCGTCGGGTGGTTCGTGGAAGTCCCATACTTGGTCAACCTATGGAATCATCAATAAGAGCTCTTTCTCCTTGGTATTTTATGGGTAAATATACTTAATTAGATGTCGCTTATATGGTTATTATATCCTTTATATTTATGTTGGTTATGAGCGAGATTTATGATAATGATAATGTATGGCTCTCATGATTTTTTGGTTAATCACTTAAAGTACAATGAATATATGGATTAATAGATGGTAATGTTGTTATTGTGATGTGTTTTCAATTTTTCTCAGTGATTCTCAGATAATTGTGAAACCTCTATGCTCAAGTATACTATTTTTACCTGTAGAATGCATATTTGTGACATGTTTGATGAAATGTCTGTCATAGCTATTAGCAGTATAGTCAAGTCCTTGTTCAAGTATTTTCATTCATATCATTTTTTTCATGTTAGTTTTCATTTCTAGAACTTTCATGGAATTATAGGTAGTGGTCTGAGTCCTGGCCCTGAAAACGTAGCTCAGAATCCAGTGTCGATGACACAAAACTACCTAGAAAAGTCTGTAGTCATAGGCATGCCTTTTTGTGGGAGTGACTAGAGGTTCTAAGTCGCATGCATGCAAATTTCAAGGGATCAGTTGAGGATTTGATGCAGAAAAATGTCAGTTTGTCTCAGGTGTTGGTCACCTATATGGGTTGGATGGCTCTGGTCAACTGGATGGGTTGGATGGCTCTTGGGGGCTCTATTACATGTGTATAAGGTCAGGTTGGTTATGTTTCGTTGATTCCACTTCCTTAAATTATGTATAGGTAGTTTAATCATAGTATGGTAAATCTTCGTCCCATGTTTAACCTTGTTGGTCGGTTACTTGGGTAGATGTGGGAGGAGGGTGTGACAGAGTGGTATCAACACATGGTTTTGTTCTCCTTGTGTGATGTTTGGTTTCTATTTCCCTTGGAAGAATGTGCTTTCATATGTACATTTCGGTTGCATATAGGTCCTTGTGCTTGTGATCTATGTGCTTGTTGTGTATATATGGCATTGTTAATGATTTTAGTGGTGTCACTATGTGAAATATTATGGTGTCGTTTTTTAATGCATTTGTTGTAAGTGTATGTCAGTTGTGCATCGATTATGTGTGTTAGTGTTTATATGTTGTTATGCATACTTTGAATGGATGATGGTCATTGTGCATGTAATTCTTATTATAGACCTTCAATTCAAAGTACCATTACCATGACCTAGACCCTTGAATTCAGTATGCCTCCAAGACATTGTCATTGATTTGTGTTTCTCTCCTCAACCTTATAAATTCTATCCATCATTTACTACACTTTCCAGCACTATTACTAGATAACATCGTCCTCCATATTTCTTAGATATTGACACAGTATTTTCGGCCTCCAATAGTATTCTATTCTTAAATCCAATGATCTCCTTCCTTCGGCCTCCTTTCATACCTAGACCACATTGTTACAGTACTCAAAGAGTATTTTGGCCTCCGCTATTATTACAGGAGTAAGAATGTACCCCTACTCTGAATGTATGAAACTCTTCTTGCACTAAAAGTATAGGCTTTCTCCTTGTTGTATATCCCTTAACACTTCGTTGTATCACCCTTTGCTTACAGATTGTTATCCACACCTTCTGTTTTAGAGGTATCCGAGTTACTTCGCACTACAACAAGCCCTTCTAACTTTGCATTACCACAAACCCGTCTACTCGCAGTTCATCAAACCCTTATATTCGTACTTAATCAAACCCTTATACTTGCACTTCATTACAAAACATGATCTGAGATTTTGATACAAAAAATATTATGTTTGTGCGTTCCTTTATATAGTTGTTTCCACCAATAATAAGCTGAAATGACCTATGAATAGGTGTGTCTCAACTTTGAGCCAACTTGAGTGTGCATTCTCTATTTTTGAGGTCAACTTCAATAAGGAGAGTATTCATCATCTTTAAGTTGACTTGAGGAGCATATTTGATATGGTCTTGGAGGCATATAATTACATCAATGAATTCTCTTTACATGTGTAACACCACTTCATATACATGACTATAATATTATATTTTTATGAAAATATGACAAATCCCTAAAGACATCAAAGAGAAGTCTTTGACCTATAATAAAAAATTCTTGCTAATGAAATCCATGAAGAAAGTACTTACAAAACACATCTTATTATATTTGTCTTCTTCATTACATAAATTCATAATTACTAGTCATTATGAAGATTGAACCTAGTTAAACTTTTCAACATATAGACTCTATGACCGATGAGGAGTAAAGTAGCAGATTTTTGGAGTTGTTGAGATATGTGCCTTACCTCAAGGAGGAGAAGGCCAAGATTCATAGATTCATTAGTGGGTTTCTGATAGAATTTAATGACAGGATTGAGTTCGATGAGCCTAAATTCTTGGAAGAGGCCATCTAGAAGCTAAAGCATTGTTACGAGAAATCAAAGCATAGATCTGAGACTAAACCAGACTAGAAAAGTAATGCAAGGAATAAAGGGAAATGGGATAAAAAGCGAGCAAGGCCTGTGGACACAGGTAACAAAGAGGAAGCAACACTGCACAAGAAGTTCACTGCATTTGACAAAGGGTATGGATTTTAGTTTTAGGAGTAGAACAAGGGTACAAGTTGGAAGCCTATAAAGTGTTAGACTTGTGTCAAATATCATTGCATGATATATTTTCTACAACATCAGGGTGGTAGACTGCATATCTACAATTCCCAGGAAGCACAAAAAGTGGGGGATGTTGGACAAAGTTTTCCTCATATATATGTAGCATTGGATAATAGGTAGGTAGATCACCAAGCGTCTATTATCGAGATGTACGGTAAGCTCTGTGATCAATTTTTTTCTATTTTGATTGACCTTGGGTCAAATAATAGTTATGTTAATCTTGACCTGGTGGATAAGTGTGGTTTGAATGAATAAGTGCATGCAGATTATTTGATATTGTAGTCTGATATAGGTACAAAGAAGCGATTTCATCATTGGGTAAGAGCTTGTGCATTTGAGTTGAATGGTATTTCTACATGAGAAAATTTGAATGTATTGTCATTGGGTTCGTATAACATGCTTTTGGATATGGAATATTTGTATCTCCATAGGACTAAAGTGGATTTCTATGACAAAGCTATTTAGTGCTTGGATGACAATGGAGAGCAAAGAGTCTTGCAGGGTAAGAAGAAGGCAACATAAAGTATAATGGTGAAAACTATCTAGGCATAGCATAGTCACAGGAATGAGTGTCTGTTATTTGTAGTATATATTTCTAGTGACAAAGGTAAGGAATTTGAGGATGTGGATGCCTTGAGAAAGTACCCAGTTTTACAACAGTTTGAGGACGTATTCCCTGTAGATATTTCAGAGTTTTAGACTGACAAGGAAGTGGAATTTTCAATTAAGTTGGTACTAGGGGAAAAACCGATATCAAAATCACCATACAGGATGATCACTTTAGAGTTGGTAGAGTTAAAGTTGCAGTTGAAGGAAATGTTGGACAAGGGATACATTAGGCCAAGTGTATGACCATGGGGCACAACGATATTTTTTGTCAAGAAGAAGGATGGAACTCTCAGGTTGTGAATTGATTACATGCAATTGAACAAGGTGACCGAGAAAAATAACTATCCATTGTCAAGGATTGATTATTTGTTCAATTAGTTAAAGGGAGAAGCAATGTTCTCGAAGATTGATCTGAGATGAGGATATCGTCTGAGCTTAGACTATTGACTAGTAACATTTATCCTAAGGCTATAGAACTAGGGTTAATATATCAACTTGTATTCTATTATTTCAAACCCTTATTGTTTCGTTCAAGGGGGTTTCTCGAGGTCTTCAAAAAGACTTCCTTTTACTAACCAAATAGATTGTTTCTTTCACACATGTATGAAAACTTACTTTGCAAATTATCTTGTAATAGATTCATAATATGATATTATTGGTATTGACTACAACTTATTTGGATATGTATTATTTTTATTGTAGGGGTTGGTACCGTTCTATTGGATGTGGTTGGTGATGTGAAGACTACTCATCTTCTAGTAAAGATTCACAAAAAATCTGACAAGCCTATGGATTTTTTTTTACAAAGGGATACCCCTCTCAGCCCAACTCATTGGTCCCTTGTTTTTTCATGCTAATTTATGTTATCAAATTTCCTTCTCTAGGGGGTTGAGACTATTTGCTTCATTTATTTTACACACCTTGGTAAAAGAAGAAGAATGGATCTTGTCTCCACAACTTTTCCATTTCGCTAAGTTACAAATAAAAAGAGTCCAATTCTATAACCAATATAACAATAGATTCTTGATACACATTTAGTGAGCTATGCATAGATCTCACCTATCGCTATAGCTGAATGAAATTCCATCTAATATCTCTAGTGGAAAAGAGTCTGGTTTTAAACCCAAGACACCAGTATAAATGGAGTAGTTTTGAAGACAACAATATCCATTGGGGATTTCCATTTTTGCTGCAACATACAAGAATAATGTTGGTGTTGGAGGAAGAGATAAAAGATCCCTACCAAAAACATAATATCATCACTCTCCTAGTGCCATTAATTTTTGTTAACTCATCAATGTAGGTAATACATAAGGATTTGTTAGTCTCTATTAAATTTTCTCTCCTTATAATAACAAAATAGGTTCATCCTAATATTAATATATAAAATAATATTCATTAATATGTGTGGTTCAATTTTTTTTATGATCCTATTTATCCAAAGGATATATATTTTTTGAATTCTGTTTGGTAGAAGAAATGGCGATACCTTTAAATATGAGGTATTTTTGCGTAAAATTAGAAGTGGAACAAGAAGTTGTGGTTTGAATATACTTTGTAGTAGTAGGCAACATGAAATTTATATCGAAAGGTTTTGTTGTGGCCCAATATGAAATAATATTTGGATGAAAAGGTTCATTATGGTGATATGTTTTTTAGCCCTTCAACTCATTGGATCCTTTATTTATTCATGGTATTTTTTTTTCTCAAATTTCCTTTTTCAAGGGGTTGATACTATTTTTTTATTCATTTTTCATGGCCTAGTCAAAGAAGAGGAATTCAAATTGTCTCCTCCCTCTCCCAAAAAAAAATTCATTAGAATTATCTTTTAGAGGTGGTTGCTAAATCATGGCCTCCAAATGTTCAATTCTCATGAATTTTCAGGGAAGGAGATATTTTGGTGTATTGAATAGGGAAAGGGGACATAAGGGTAGCATGGATGGGTAGAAGTGAGAGGTTTGATCATGGTTTAATAGGATTTATCATTCTAGCATTAGAGATAGAGAAGGGGAATTATGACCTCATGGCATAGTGTATAGGAGGCCAAGAGGGAAGGAAAAAAATAATAATTTATAGGGGAACCCTCAATTTTTTTGATAAGGGGATTAGGGGTGCCATTACCACAATCTATAAGTCCTTATCCCATAATCACTAAGTTCCCTACCCTCTTAATCCCCAATTCATAATCCATCAACCCTTACACTCATAACTTATAACCCAATAACCGCTTATCCCTTAAGCCCTAATCTATTAAACCCTTAACCCCTAACCCCTAACTTAGGATCCCTGAACTGACCTTAAACGTCATGCCAATGTAACTTTTGGAGGCAGTTTTTGACAACCCCCCCAATGATCACCTCTAAATGTTCAATTCTCGTGAACTCTGGGGGAGGGGGATCTTTTGGTGTATTGAACGGGGCAAGGGTACATACGTGTAGCATGGATGGGTAGAAGTGAGAGGTTGAGGCATGTTTTACTGAGATATATAATCCAAACATTGGAGAATGAGAAGCAGCCTTAGGGCCTTATGGAATAGGGGTCAGGGGACCTAGAGGGAACGCAACGACATAAATTGATAGGGGAACCCCAATATTTATGATGAGGGGATTAGTGCTTACCTTATCACAACCTATAAGCACCCATAACCACTAATGTCCCTATCCCATTAACCCCAAATCCATAGTCCCTTAACCCCAACACTAATAACTCATAAAAAATTAACCCCTTAATCCCTTAAACACAAAGCCACTAACCCCTTAACCCATAACCCCTCCCTTAACCTGCTGAAACCTAAATACCATAACCCTTAGGAACTTAACCCCTAAATCCCTTGACCTATAAGCCCTTGGTTGTTAACCATTAACCATGAAGCCATTAACCTCTAACCCTTATACCCTCTATACCTCAACCCCCTAACCCCTAAACTCCCTAATCCCTAACCCTTTACCAGTAACCCCTTACTCCTATACCCTTAAAGCCCTTAACTCCTACAACACCTTAAAATATCTCCCAAACCACACTTGCTCCAACACTAATATTCTTCGTCATATTATGCTTTTTCCTGCTAACATCTCCAAATACAAACTCTAATAGCTATTAGGATCAAATTAAAAGAGATAAAAGGTCCCCAAATCTGATCTACATGTTATTGACAATAATATTTCCTACAAATATCCTCCAAGTATTTTCCTTGGTGTATTCCAGTTTGAAAAATACATAAGATGCCACAAGTAATCCTAATCCTAAAACTCAAATTCTGTAATGACTAGGAGGCCTTAAAAATCAAACAAAATTCTAACTTCTACATAAAATTTCTAAAATTTTCTATCCTAAATATGTAATTAAAAATTATACAAAATTATAGAGCAATAAGGAAATCAAATTCCTCTTCTAGAAATATCTAAAACCTTCTCGAGGACAAATAAAATTTTTGAAACACTACAAGGAAAAGACCCTCTAGCAGAGGTTATAAAGGAGGTTTTTAGTGTTATAAAATTGTCCAAAATTGTCAAGAAAACAAATGCTACCACATTCGTTTCTGGTAACAGAGGTTTTGGTAGAGCTTTTAATGGAAATTCAACACAACTAAAAAAAATGGGTGGCCATAGGTTATTACAGATGTTTTTTCATCGGTTCTCTTATCAGGTCTTAACGCACCGGTGTGTATCGGTAGACAGTGCACCGGGGCGATCGAAGGAGAATGCACTGAGCCGTTAAGGAAAACAGCAACACTGGGCCTGGTGTTGGTGATACAATGCACGAGGCTATTCTAATTGGTCTTGGGATTTGAGCGGTGCCCATAGGTCGTATAAGCGCACCAGTGCATGTATCTTTATGAGGCACCGGTGCTCCGTATCATAGAAAGAAACCGAGATTTATAATTGGTATCGGTATTCGTGCGGTGCACATGGCATCTACAAATGTACCGGTGCTTATAGATACATAAACGCCCCGGTGCGCAATATCACACAAATGCACCGATATTTATAACTGCAATCGGTATTAGTGCGGTGCCCATAGAATCATAAATGCACCAGTGCATATAAACATAGAAACACATCGGTTTTCATTTTTTTTTTTTAGAAACATCCACCTCTGACAGTTTGTTGACCACACTTTGTCAACGACCCCATAGCAGTACACCCCAATTTTTTTCAAATGGGACTCATAATGTTTGAGGTTCACGCCATTCAGATTTCATCAACAGCCAACATTTTTATAAATTTTGTAAACCCATTCTACATTTTTTATGATGTAAATGATCTAAGTAAGACCGTCATGTATGTAACAACCTAGGTAATCCTAGTATGTTCGTGACGATTTCTATCCTAGGAGGTTTTTTGTCTCACTGATTTACTTATGTTTTTTGGCACAAGTTATTGGTAGAGTTTTCCCCTCGAGCCTCACCCCAAAGCTAGGGTGGATTTTGTCATCAAGATGCTAAGTGAGTCCTAGTGTTTTCTATCAAGTCTTTGTAAAAGTAATTTGGGAATAATCCTAGCTAGTTGGCTAGATTATTTTATTACAAGCTACTTGGTCTACTAGATCATGTTTTGAGTCGCAGAATTGGGTATCTATTTGAGGGTCTATACGAATGGGTATTCCCCCTTCATGTGTCTAAATGTATTTATCTTATGTAAAGAGGGTTGGAAAGAATAATTAAATCCCCTTTCAGTCAATTAATTAAAATTTATGGTCAAATTAATCAAAAAAATCTTAAGCTGAAATTTTAATTAATTTTAGGTCCTAGGTGAGTATAAAATTCTTCAAAGGAAAAATTCGTTGGTCCTTAAAAAATGAATTTTTAAAGGCCCAAGGCCAATGGAATATTGAGAATTTCAAGAAATTTTGGACCCTTGGGCCTAGGTGGTTAAGTCAAAGTCAAAATTTTGAGGTAATTAACTCAAAAATATTATTTTTGAGTTAATTAAAATGGAATTAAATGATAAATTCGTTTTTTCCTCAAATTTATAATTTCGACGGTCTAGATTAAAAGATGATCAAATCTTTTCTATGGTCGAGATTATTTTGACATGGATCAATTGAACTAGTCATTGGAGATTTTTTCTTATAAATTAGAGGTCTTGATGTGACATTTGCATCTGATCTTGGAATCGTGCACTTGTCTTAGAAGCTCTTGTGATTTTTTTCTTTAATAAAGCATAAAGACTTTGGGGTTAAAAACTTTAGTGTTCCATTTCCGTATCTATTTGGTGATTTGTCTCTAAAATCTGCTACTTTGTTTGGAATTTTTATGGTTGATGGCCTTCATGGATTAATCTGCATACAGTTATCTTGTGCAATTTTCTGGGTTCATAAAATAACATTTTTTATTTAACAGAAAGACTAGTTATCTATTTTTCTGAAAGATCTCATGTTTATTTTCTTAAATCTCTATCAATCTAAATTTCAGATCTAAGTGTGCAGGGAATCTTTTTTAAAGGTTTGAGCATTTGGGGAAGTCTTTAGTTAGACTAGACGACTCTTAGATTTTGTAAATCTGAAAAAGCTCATTGTTTCTAAATTCTCAAAGCTATCTTACGAAATTGTGTTTTTACAGGGTCTTCTAGAGCTTGTGCCTCTCTCTTAAAATTTTCTATCTTCTAAATTGTGCTAAAATGGGTTTAAATATGGCCATGAGGGTCTCTGATTTGTAAATTAGCATTGTAAATTTGTGTTTTTTCTTTACGGTGTAAGGATTTAATAATTTTTGTGCATAGTTTTCTGGTTTTGTAGGTTTGCAGGGGGTTTTTGGATTTTTTTTTTAAATATCTGAGCCAGATCTAACCCCCAGAGGAAAATATTTTTCCTAAGGATCGCTTCTGTTGGCAGATCTGAATGTTATTTTATTAAAGGTGCATCTAAAATCTGAGTTTGATGGAAAAAATTTTAAGTTTGCTGGACGAATTTTAAAGTGTACTGGGTTTTCTTCATAGGCTCCTTTCATATTCACGCTACCACTGTCCATTTATTGCTGCAGCTACCCTTCGATCTTTCTCTGCTGTCGAGCCCCCTTGTCTGTCGTCCAACCTTTGCCTTTGCATTTCCCTTGTCGTCCGTTTTCATTCTCTTCTCCTACGCATCCTACCACTGCCCTTCGATTTCGCTCAAGCCGCCTCCATCTTTTTCGTCAAGCCCTCTGCCATCAAGCCATCCATACGCTGCATCATTCCTCTTCCTTCGCGTTGACCCTCCTTTCAACCTCGTCCAACCTTCTCCTTAGCTGTCGTTGTCTCCCCTTTGCCATAGACCTACAAAAAAAAAAAAAACAAACACATTGCATAAACTCAAAAAATTTACGTATATGCGTTTAATTTTCTTTATCAGATTCATTCTTGTGTTGGGTTAGTGTTATTTTTAGGTTTTAATTTAAATTTGATTTTGTTATTTAACTTTTAGTTGTAACTTTGTTTTTTAATTCGTAGACTTTTTTTTTTTTACATTTTATTGAATGTCAAGTTTAGTTTAGTGTTAGGTTAGTTTTAAATTAGATTCGATTTTTCTTTAGTTTTTAGTTTTAATTTTTAGTTCTTAGTTTTTACTCTTTAGATTTTAATTTTTTGGTTAATGTTAGTTTTGTTTTAAATTTTTTAGAATCTCATTTTTGTTTTAGGATTTAAAAAATAATAAAAAATATAAAATATAAAAGTATATAAAAAAATCTATAGTCAAGTGAGCTATTAAATTTTTATCCTAAGGTTGACTATATAAAATATTTATTTTCCGGATTGGGTTATTTAGAACATTATAAGCTCGGAAATATTACAAGCATCTAGAATTTATTTTTAATGATCATCTCATGATAGCATTGCTATGGGTTTAAAGTACTTTAATGCATGGTTGTGGTGCTTTCTATTGAATATCATTGTGGTCATTTGTGTTTTCATAGCAACAGTTATACATCGATTACTTGGCTTTAATTTCATAACAAGATCTTTTAACTCCATAAGGCACTGGTTTTAATATAATTGGATCTGTGAAATCTTGTTAATCTCATCAAGTCTCTTTCAACGGTGTCTCCTGAATTGGTTGATTTTCAAACAATTCTTATCCTTAATTTTTGTCTGGGCCTACCTCCCTTAGCTTACAAGGAGACAACTTAGATAGAGAGATTGGGGATCAGGGTGACAGCCCTCAATCTGATTCGTTGTTGCAGTGCCTAGACATTTTGTGCGACAACATTTTTTGGCGCCGTTGCCGGGGACCAATTTATTGGACTTTGGCTTTATGAATTTTCATCTCTTTATTCATATTTCATCTCAGGTATTTGGGTTAGCTTCCTATCCTAGTGGTGAATCCATTGGCTTCATCTTCTACAAGAATTTGTACTAGAATACATCCAAATAGCTTGATTAATCCTACTCTAGATCCTGAAAGGGTTATGAGAGTCCAATTGCATAAGCTCTCTTCTCATACACTTCTTGATAATCTCGGCCAGGAAGCTCTCTCTGATATCCATTCTCTTTTTTGTGATCCACCTAAACAAGATATCATGGAAATATTTAACTCGTGTAATTTTGCTAATATTCAGGGTTATCCCCATGCTTTCCCTCAAACTTTAATGGATAAATTACCTTGTTTTCAAGGAAATGATCCAGTTAGTGTCAAATATCATTTTTTTGCTTTCGCTAATTGGTGGAATAGATTTTCAGTTGCAAATAACAATTTTGATGATGTAAATATGAGGCTCTTTGTTCTTACTTTTGGCCAAGATGTTGCAGACTGGTTTATGGAAAAACCTAATAATTCATTCGATACCTTTGAATCAATTGTAGTTGCCTTTAAGGGTAAGTATGATGATAAAAGGGAAGATAGGCATTTGGTAAAAGAGATCAGTACCATAAGAAAGAAAGAAAATGAAAGGATTGAAGAATTTAACAGGATATTTAATGGTATCCTTAGAGAAGTATCTCAAACTCATAAACCCCCTAATGGATCTCTTCTAAATTTTTACATTGATGCTTTTAATTCTGATACTTCATATGAGTTAAGGCGTGATAAAACTGCAAATTATAAGGCTTGTCAATCTTTAGCTGAAGATCTTGAAAAAGATAAAAGGGCATCAGGGAAGTCTGAAATTCCTGGTTTTGATAGGGATGCGACTAAATTAAAAGGGCCTAAAGGTAAAAAACCTCTAGAAGATGATGACGACCCGATGAAAAAGTTAATGCAAAAACTTGAAAGCATGGAACTTAACCAAGAGAAATTAATTTGACCATGGTAAGGAAATAAGCACCTTATAGTCTAGGTTGGTTCAAATGGAAAGCTCTCAAACAAAAAATTCCCAACCTAGTAATCATAATAATAACAATCGAAATAATAATACTTGGCAAAAAAAAGGTTAGTTGAGTGAACAAAAACCTCCTAATCCGCTTGAATCTACTAATATGGTTGATGAAGCTCCACCTTATTGTAGAGCTTGTGATGCTTTTCATGAGGAGGTTACTTGTCCCACTGTTAAAAGAATCATGAATAGTGGAATGTTTGGGGCAAGTAATCAGATAAATGTTGTTGGTAAGGAGTTTTCTTTATCTATGGAAGATTGGATGGAAGTTAAGGAAAATAGTCAAGATGTTAGGCCTTTCACATCTTCGCATAGTATCAATAATTTTGATCATGAGAGGGATTTGACGATTGAATTATTTGGTGAAAAGCCTTCTCCTGATTAAGTTTTATAAATTGCTAAGGACAAAGGATTAACTTATCAAAGAAGGGATAAAGAGCAAGGTCATAATCAAAATCCCCCTCAAATTTTTAATCCTAGTCTTGGTTTGGATATTGATTTGGGTTCATGGTTGAATAATGCTAAGATATTGGTGCCTGTTGCTGAGATTTTAAAGCTTCCTACTCAGAGAGCTAAAGTTTTAGATATTCTTGGAGCGTTGCATGTTAATGTTACTCAAGATAAGACTCCTGAAGTTTCTTATCAAGATGCCCCTATATATTTGCAAAAAATGGAGTCGGATAACAAAGATCATTAGCCATTTTTTGTTACTTTGATGGTTAATGGTTATAAATTGAATAATTGTATGCTGGATTCTGCTGCTTCTATTGGCTTTTGATGGTTGATGGCCTTTATGGATTAATCTGCAGATAGGTATCTTGTGCAGTTTTTTGGGTTACTAAAATTGTATTTTGATTTAATGGAAATATTAGTTATATGTTTTTCTGAAAGGTCTCATGTTTATTTTTTAATCTCTATTAATCTTAAATTCGGATCTAAGTGTGCAGAGATCATTTTTTAAGGTTTGAGCATTTGGGGAAGTCTTCAGTTAGACCAGCCAACTCTTAGATTTCATAAATCTGAAAAATACCATTGTTTCCTAATTTATAAGGTTATCTTATGGAATATTTTTTGTAGGGTCTTTCTAGAGCTTGTGCTTAAATAAAAAAAATTATCTTAATTTTTTTGAATTTAAAGTTAGATCTGGCTAGTAAGAGCCTTAGATCTTCAGATCTGGGAATGAAGTCAGACTTATACTCCTCAAATCTGATAGATCTGCAACTCTTGTCCATAGATTTGTAAATATATTGTATAGATTTGTAATTTACATGTATAGATCTGAAGTTTTGTAATGTAATTTTGAATTCTAACATTTAAGTTCTTAGGATTTTTGCTATTTCAGTACATATTGGGTATTAGGTTTCTTTTTTTTCACTTGTGCAGGATTAGATGTGAAAAATCAGCTACGAAAATCTTCAGATCTAAAAAATCAGCTAACGAAATCTTCAGATCTAAAAAATCAGCCAAGGAAATCTTCAGACCTAAAAAATCAGCCAAGGAAATCTTCAGATCTGAGCCAGATCTAGACCTTGGAGGACAAGATCTGGGCTCAATATTTGTTTGCAGGAATAGATCTGAAAAAATTAGCCAAGGAAAACTTTAGATCTGAGCCAGATCTAGACCCTTGAGGACGTATAGGTTTTTGAGACTATTTTTCCAGGATTTTGGTCTCCAAATTTCTAATTTTCAAGTGGCAACATTATCCCAAAATTTCAAGAATTTTCAATGGTGGGATCTTCAGAGCCTTGGGCTAAGGGTTTGATCTCTAAACCCTTATTTTCCGCAGATTTTATTACAACAAGCAAATCACAAATAATTAGGCCCTAAAAACACATTTTATATGGTCAAAATTGCTTAGAATTGCAAAATATTCATTTTCAGAATTTTTGACCATTTGGGCATCTTTAAATTTGCCTAGATCTTATTTTGAAGCTTGCTGGAAATTCTACATAACTGTGTAAAATCAGATCTGAACATTTCTGATGCATATCCTAAATAAGGTCTAAAAAATTTGAAGTTTCAGTTTTTTGGCAAAACTTACTATTTTTAGACATTGTGGGGATCATTTTCAGTATTTTCAGTTTGCTAATATGTTATCATATTACTGCTATTATAAACTTATCAGTTCTAAAAATTACTGAATCAAACTCTCTTAAAGCCTTAAAATTGAAATTTTCAAGTTTTAATATATTTTTGCTATTTCTGGAAGTATTTGGCAGCTACTATGGGCAGTTTTATCTTCCTGATCTGTCACTGTTTCACTACTGAAATAAAACTATCATATCTGAAATTTCACTTAATCAAGCCCTAAAAATTGATCTTTTTCAAGTTCATCAATTTTTACTATTTTTAGTCATTTTGGGGCATTGGTGCTGGCATCGTTTGTTTGTTGATCTATGGTTTAAATTACTGCTGCAATTTATATTTCAGATCTAAAATCTTGCTGAAAAATATATTCTAAGTTTGACTATAGGTTTCTGAATTGGAATTATTTGGAATATCATAAATTCGGAAATATTAGAAATATCTGGAATTTAAATTTGATGGTACTCTCATGATAACATTTTTGTTTCAAATTTAAATGGTTGGTGATTAGTTGTGGTTGGTGATCATTGAGCTATCTTTAATTGTGATTTTAAATTACTTGAAGTCGGTAGTTAATTGTTTAAATCAAATTTGAGAATATTTCAAGTGATGATAAATTACATGTCTTTATCAAAATTGTTAGTGGGTAATTGTGAGGGTGTTTTATTGAATATCATTGTGGTTGATTTATTTTCATAGCAGCAGTTACATATCAATTACTTGATCTTAAATTTATAACAGGATATTTTGACTCCATAAAGCACTGGTTTTGAAGTTTCAAATCTAATCGGATCTATAAAATCTCGTGAATCTTAACAAGTGTTTGATTATCTAGCTGTGTCTCCTGAATTGGATGGTCTCCAACGAGTTCTCCTCTTTCATTTTCATTAGGGTCTACCTCCCTTAGATTGCAAGGAGACAACGTAGATAGAGAGATTGGGGATCAGGGTGACAGCCCCCGATTTGAGCCATTGTCGTGGTGCCTAGACATTTTGTGCGACAACACAGTTCAATTACTGTGATTGCTTTAAATTTATTATTCATCAAAAGTCGACACATCTTATAACAATATTCATATTAATTACATTTTTATTAATGCATTTGAATGTGCTATTTGGATTAATTTGTTATATCATATTAGAATTATTGTGATTTTTTAAAATTCATTATTCATAAAAACTCGACACAAATATATAATCTTATAACAATATTCATAGGAATTAAATTTTTATTAGAGCATTTGAGAACGACAATGGAGAACGCAATAGAATAAATTAAAGCATATATATATATATATAAGACAGTCTTCATCATACAAAATGGGACAATTATTCGTATCCCTTTGTCTTTCAATTGGAACACTATGTCCATTACATTAAACAAAATGTCTGATTTCACAGACATATTTCAAAAAATAAAATGCCTTGCTTTGATATCCAAATTACATAGTGATCATCATTCTTTGCTTGAACTGCTGTCACTGCTAGAGCTACTTGCATGACTTGGATTATTTTCAGGAATGTTGTGTTCATGGCGTTGATTATTTTCTTCTTCTTCACTTTCCATCTACAAACATAAAAATAAACTAAAATGAGTGTATATACATTGGTGAGAATAATGAAAATTCCAATATTAAATAATATACATCAATGTAAATTGAAAAGAAAAATGACATACCATAGCAACAATTGACTCATAAACTATACACATTCTTTCAAAACCATGTACCATGCCATCTTTCAAAATTTCATCTGTTGGCGCAATTCCATATTTTGTTTCCTGCAAGTTTTATACCCCATAACAAATCATATATTTAATATAAAATATATTTTTTTCTATTAATTATAGAAGGAGCTAATTAAAACAAGATCGATAGATGCTTACAAATTCCACATTTAAATTTTGATATGCCAACATATACTCACAACCCATATTTAACCCAATTTCAATCAATTCGTCTGATGGTTCTTCTTTGTATGTTAGCCCCTGTTTGAAGACATTCAATGATGATTTTTATAAAATAACTTAAAAAATAAAAAAATGAAATCCAGTTAAGTTGTTATAAGGAAGTAAGAATTACTCACAAACTTAGAGATCAACCATTTTCTTCCTTATCGTCCTATTTTATGTGCTGAATGGGTTCAATTTTGTTTTCTTTTCTGCAAGAAAATTCTTGAAAATTAATATTTAATGCTAAATTGTTTATTTATTGTACCTAATGATCGAAAAATTCAATGATTACATATTACATTTGAAGCATGTTTTTGTATTCGTTCCACTAGATCCCTTAAACTTTTGTAAAAGTTTTTCCCCCTTTCGTTAACTTCCAGCACCACTCCAGATGAGCCAAGGAGCAATTCACTTTCATTTGCATGTTCTATTTTTTTCTTTTCTTAGAACAACATTCCTTTTCTGAGTTGTTGGTCCCTGTAGAACATTAAACAGATTTCAATTAGTAGACTGTTTGACACATGTTATCTAATAATTTTAAGTATATTATTAATGATAATTAAAATAATAAACTCATATTGGATCAATATTATTGTTTCATTCACCTGATTCATCTTTTTGCAATTTTTCCACTAAACTTTTACGCTCTCCTGGTCGTAGATCAGAAATAATCATATCGAGCTTCGTCATTTTGTGGCTCTACATGATACACAATAGACAATACATATTAGTTAAAGTTACATATAGTTCAAAAATAATATTTTTTATAAAAAATTTACAAAGAACTTGCATTTTTTTCTTTTCTTGACGTGTTAACAGTATTTTTGTTTCTTGATATCTTGTGAATCATTTCTTTATCAATATGAAACCTGTAGCATATCATTCATTAATATATTTATAAATAAATTTTCAATTTTTCAGGTAGAAAGTAAATCTCGAGACACCGGTGCATCTTTCATTAAATCCGCACCACCGCCGGTGTGTGGATATATTAACAACGCACCGCAAAATAGTATAATACATCCTATGGTGCGTTCGGTATTATAAACACACCGAAAAACAATGCAATAGACCTAATGGTTTGTGGGGTATTATAAACACACCGCAAAAACGATGTAATACACCGTATGGTGCTTTCCTAGTTAAACAGAGCACCAATGCCCTATTTCAGATTTGGCGCACGGATTTAAAAAAATGTTTTCAATTTTTTACGGCACAAAACTTGGGCGGTGCACTGTAATAATACAGAGCACCAGTGCGGTGGCGTACGCAGGGTGCATGATAAAGAAAAATCCATTTTTTTGAAAATTCAAGCAATGGCCGAATGGATTGGGATCAGACTATGCAAGTTGTCCTATGGGTTGGATGCCAATCTAAAATGAAAAACCCTAATTCTGAAATCACAGAAACATGGAGAATAAAGGGAAAAAACAAAAAAATGAATGGTTCAAGGTAAAAATGGATAAAACTGCGGGAAAAAATAAAATACTCTAGAAAAAGTAAAAAAAAAGAACTAAATTTAATCACGAAATGGTTTGAAATTCTATGATAAAGGGCTTGAATCACCAGAGTTTTGGTTTCTGATTGTCTGAATACTTCTGTTCGAACGTATTTCACCATCCGCAGTGCTCTCGTGCTCTCCTGCAAAAATCTGACTGAAATTTTTTAGCAAAAATAGTGAAATAATGAAATTTCTTAGCAAAATAGTGAAATATTTTGCGCCCATTTTTCAAATTGCCACTTCTTTTTTTTAACTTAAACAAAATAGAGTTGCATTTTTTTTATTTGCGTTTATTCGTTTCCGGTGTGCGGAAATGTGACGCACTGGCGCGTTGTATTAATACGACGTACCGGGGCCTGTTAGGATGATAAGCGCACCAGAATTTTTAAAGTTTTTTTTTTTTTTGTATGTAAGATCATAATAAATTAATGATAATTATAAAGTACATGTATTTATTTTCATTATTTTCTAAACTTTATATATGTAAGATCATAATAAAATAATGATAATTATGAAATACATGAATTTATTTTCATTATTTTCTAAACTTTACGTTACAAAAATTCGTATTATTCTAGATTTGTTATTTTACAATTATTTGCAAATTTACAAATTTAAATATTTTAATAAAATCATTTCACGTTAATACAATTAAAATATTCACATTAATAGAATGAAAATTTTACAAATCAATGTTTTACATACAATTACATTAATTAAAATTAAAATTACAATTAAAATTAAAATTACAATTACAATTTTACATTAATTTCACATACATGAATTACGATTAGAATTACAATTACAATTTTAATTTTACATACAATTACATTTAAAATTTTACATATAATTACATTTACAATTTTACAAATATTTTACAGGAAATTCAATTAAAATTACAGTTACAAATACAATTACATTTACAATTTTGCACAGAATTACATTTACAATTACAATTTTACAAATATTTTACATACAATTCAATTAAAATTACAATTACAAATACAATTACAATTTCTGAAATTTACATACAATTAGAATTACAATTATAATTTTACAAATTTTCATATATACAATTACAATCATTTCAGAATAAATTAAATATTACAATTACAATAAAAATTTTGCATTAATAAAATTTTTACATACAATTACACTTAAAATTACAATTAGTACAAATACAAATACAATTTTACAATTTTATATAGAATTAAAATTAAAATTACAATTACATTCACGACATAATATTTAATAAATGTCATGGTCATTTAATAATATTAAATTAATTAATAAACATCATCATGATCATGATAACCATCGTAAAAACATCATATTCGACTAATAAACACTTTCAATTAACATCAAATTAACATTATATATTAACATCATCACAACACAAACATCAAATATACATCTCAATATAATGTCAAATAACTCATGCACCTATCACATATACACATCTATCTGCAAGTTGAACATTAAACGAACATATCTAACATGAATAATAGTATGCGCCACATCATGATGATCATCAACATGAAAATTAAGTACAACTTCAAAATGAACATAAAATACATGGACCATATATATACATATATAACTGAATAATGTTAAAAATATACAACTGTAATATAAATGTCATGGATCAGGCACTGGTGGTAGTATAACAACATCAATAACACTAGTACAAGTGGATGCGGCCTGCTCAGTAAAGCTGGGTGCAGCCTCGACAGTCGATGGTCGACTAGCCTGCTCATGATCATGATGATCACTAGTACTGATGGATGCATCTACTGGTGGTAGTACAACATGATCAATATGAGGTGTAGTAGTAGTGGAGGCGGCCTTCTCATTCAATAGTACTGCAACCATGGTAGTCGATGGTCCAGCCTGCTCATGATGATTGTGACTAGTACTCATGTTGGATGCTATAGGCTGCTGATTAGATGTGGCCGATGGTGTAGCCTCATTTCCATGATGACTAGTGTCAGATGCTGGCAGTGGAGCCTCATGTTGATCATCAGGCACGCCGCGATGTGAACGATCATGAGATGCATCTGAGTCACTGCTGGCGGACTGTCCATCACGTGCTACATCTCGACTACGCCTATAGCTACGGAGAATCCTCCTCAATCGCGTAACAACTGTCGTAGCTCCTACGACATGCAGCATCAGGCTGTACATGTCACGTGGAATGCCTCTCCACATCCATAAAAATCTATCATCACCCTGTATCTCTCTGTAATGAGCGGGCCTGATGCCCGCATCTGAAATCAATCAACAGAGTTGGCTGCCCAACTCCATCCGGTATCTGGTCTCAGTTCGACCATGCCTATCAAAAGGTGGTATCGGTGCATCATGAGGCACATGAGGATCAGCACGTCTCTCTGCGATGCCTTCGGCCTCATCTTCCGGCGGCGCATCAACCATCTCTTCATCATAATCATGAGGATCGACACTTGGATCATGTGGTGGATCCGACATCTCATCGCCATCAAAAGAGCCAATGTCTGCAAAATATATACAAGTACACAAAAATAATTAGACAATTTCATTACACAATTTAATAAATCAAATTAAAGAACATGTTATAATAAATATAAATAAAACAATAATATTACCTCTATCATCTGGCGGCTCATCAAGGGTGAAGAGGATGTTGGGACGCCCTCGCCAATCTAGTCCAGCATAAGGACATGGGACCATAATGAAGGGATGCAGCTCACCAACGCTAGCTAGTAAGTCCAGCGAATCATGTGATATCCTCACTGGAAACATAGTGTCTCCCCTCTTGGGCATCATCTACCCCCACATGCGCATTCGGGCCTCAAACATCAACCTATGAGGCTGGTGAAAAAAACTAGGTCTCATCTCTAGAAACCTCTCAAAAAATAAACAAAACAGCTTTCAAGAAAAAGGGAAGTTGACCCTCCCTTGTGCATGAGCACAACATCTATCTAAGGTCGTACAAAACTGTCACAAAAAAATGGCAAACCACCTGACAAGTCGTGGTTGTTGTACTAAAGAATCAACGTAATATAAAAGCGAGCAACTAATGCGTTGCCTGTCACTAGTGTTGTGAGAAATGATCGAAGCGATAATAGAGAGGCACTGCACGTCCTGTCTACCAAAATAACCTATACATAACTGACCTCCAGGTACCTAAAACTCTGAAGGAGACAGTAAATGTGCTCCAATGTATCTCTGGGAATAAAATAACTGACTCCCTGCGACACAACCAGGTGGCACGTCTGGGAATGAGGGAAAATCCTTCCCTCTCCTCGATAATCCTATAATAAAATAAATTTCCTCCTCAGTGGGTGTGTACCACTGGTCAGGAACAACCTCAAAAGCCTATCGGTGGGCATTCCACCTGCCGATAAGATGTCATAAAAGCACACTATGGGCCTTTAGGCCGGAAATAGCCTCCTCATAGAACTTGAGGAGGCCTACCTGCTTAAGGATCTCCTAGGTATCTGCAGTAATATGGCAAGGGCATCCATCTCTCTCCCTCTCCCTTGCCTCCCATTGGCGAATCATGTCATATTGTTATGCTTGTTGTTGCTGCCATTGCTTATGTTCTCTCTGAATCATTGCCATATTAAATATTTTTTTTTTATTAAAACATAAATGTATTTATAAATATACATATATAATTTTTTTTGAAAAAAAAACAAACATACAAGTTGGTGCTCCATAAAAACAGTCACACACCGGTTCCAGTGCATCCTAATATTTTAGAGCACCGTCCCTGGGGGCCCTAATGAAACAGAATGCACCGAATTCTATGTCGATGTCTATTTTTCAAGCACCATGGACTGTATATAATTCAAAATAGCGGTGTGCTGACTAAAATATATGCCTTGGCCCATATAGTCGTGTCAGCGCACCGACTTCATGAAAATGACATAGTTTACGGTGCAGTCTTTTACCCGCCCGCACCTTTGACCCTCTCGAAATGAAAAATGCGGTGCGCTGACATAAATTGGGGTGGAAAACGCTGTCAACACACTACACTGTGATTGCCGGGGTCACCGGTGTACCTGGATAAATGAGCGCACCGCCTTTTTTCTTTTTTATTTTTAGTTTAAAATTATTCGGGGAGCCTTCTGGCACTGCCCCGAAAATGGTGCGGTTACCATTAGCACCGGTAGCAGTGCTGCCTGTAAATTTTATAGGTAGCACCGCTATCCGGTGTGAGCCAAACAGCTCAAGCGCACTGCGCGACAAATATTTTTTTTTCTTTTTTAGTGGTTATTTTTAAGTTTATTTCAATTTATAATCCGCTAAAAGGCGTAATTATATGAAAACTAGAAAAACACCTGTACATTTCACCGTCAAGGAGGCATATTGGCTGTAAAATTTGGAAAATAAAATTTTCCCACTGTTTTTCAAAATGCAAGCTGGAGATTGGTGGCCAATGCAGAGCATCAGTGCATGCAATGGGTGCAATGAGAGCACTGATGTCAGGGCGGCTCAGAAATAAGGAAATAGCACTGGGGCTTGAGAGCTCTCGAGCACTGAAGAAAGTGAATAATGATGTTTTTTGGCCGTAAATTTTTTTTTAATTAACCCTGTTTCAGTGCGTGGGGTTTTATAATCACACTAGTGCTGTTAAATAAAACCACATCGGGATGTTTCAGTTTCAGCGCGAAAATTTGATGATGCATCGGGGCGGCGTAATGGTAAAGCACCAGTGCATAATAGTCGCAAAGCACCGGTTTTTTCGCCTTAATTTTTATATATATATATATATATAATTTTATTCCAGTGTGTGTGGTTTCTAGCGCACCAGTGCTATTGGAGAAGAACACACCGACTCGTTTATGTTTTGGCGCAGTGTTCTATGATCCACCAGCGTGGAAGAGTATCGACTCCCCGGTGCGTTACAGTAATTGGATGCCCCGGCGGTGTGTGTACTTTGCGCACGCTGTCTGGTGTGCCAATGTTTGGTGCACACCGATGCGTTCTATGGTATTGTGCGCACCGGTAATTGATAGCTCAGGAGCACTGGAAAACTAAAAAATCCGAGTTTTTGGTCGTAAATATTTTTTTAATTTAACCCTTTACCGGTGCGCGTTGTTTATAGGTGCACTGGTACTGTTTGCTACAAATGCACTGGTTGGTTTGTGTTTTGGCGCGTCTTTTATGATGCACCGGTGTGGTTTCTGTCTATCGCACTGGGTGGTTTCGATGTTGGCATTGTATTTTATAATGCACCGGCGCAACCGAGTTGTGAGGCACCGGTGCTCTATTATATTATGACGCACCGTGTGGGTGTGTACGGAGTGCACAATGTCCAGTGTGCCAATGATTTTGTTCACACCGGTGCGTTCTTTTTTTGAGAGCACCGGGGCGAGTTTTAACCTCCTCTAGTAAGCTCCACTAGAAACGGATGTATGGGGTATTTTTCTTTGTGGTTCCTCAAAAACATCCACTAGAGGGTCTTTTCCTTGTAGTGAAATAAGTTGTTGAAATTATGAGCTTGCATTGATAGGTACCATTGTATCATCATAGACCACCCCCTTTAACAATAGTAATACCCATTTAACTGGAAGGAACTCCTTACATAATTCTCTCTTAGATCCTACCAAGAATGATTTGTTTTAGCAAAATGGATGTTCACTCTGCAAGATTCTATCTTCATGGCCTAAGATAAGGCATCCCTCTATGTCACCTACGACTATTGAATTAATGGTAGGCTATTAAAGAACAACAAACTTTGAATGGGTCATTATTTGTCTTGAGTTTCATGGATAGTATAAGAGAGTTTTTTGATCAAGTTTTTCAAATTTTCATCATATTCCTCATAACTTTCTCCAACCATTTTCTTAATACCCTTTAGGTTAGTGGTTTTTTTTTGTTCAATGTTTAGCCTCTAGAACTTAGCTATAAAAACTAATAATGCCAAATAATATTTTTGTTAAATATCAATAATGCTAAAAAAATTCCTTCCAAACAATAACAAACACAAGAAATAACTTACAAGGCCAATATAGATTCACCACTTGACCTTCCATATAGGCCAACAATGATAATACTATTCTTTTAATGGCCAAAAGCTACAAGAAATTCTTATCCTTCATGCAAGTGAATATGAGAGAAATACCAAATATAAAATATGTCGAGAGGACTCTTGCATAATGCATATCCAATGATCATATTTGATTATTATTACATTTGATGTTGATATTCGATGATATTCGATTATTATCACATTTGATGTTTGAGATTACCTTGAAAAAACAACAACTATACAATGATATTAATTATTAAATTTAAAAAACAAAGCTTTAATTATCACATTTCTTTAAGATGAAAGATGTTTTTATATTAAGGTTATGGTTGGGTTTGGTTGTTTTCTTTTTCTTTTTCTTTTGTATGGAAGGTGATAATACGATTTTTTCACCGCCCAATAATAGGACTTGCCTTGCTTGACCCATCTCTCGATTTAGAGATAAATTTGATGTCTTATGCCCCTTCTGGACCCATATCTTAATATGGATCCAAATTTGATGTCTTCCTATAGGTTCCCAGTGAATAATGCTAATTTCTCTAGGTATCGTTCAACAAGGATTTTGGTTGTTTTTCTTGTGGCTGAGAGTAGGGTTTCTGAATTCAGACAACTTGGAATGTTTTATATTAGGGTATTATACACCCTCAGGGTCTCTAATATTTTGTTTTCTTTCGAAATACCTCGCAAATGTAGTAGTGGATACAAAGGCATAAGCAGCTCCTATTACGGTTGTTTTCCCGTGTTGTGGCTCTGTCGCAGACCCCACACCTTGATTCTGCTCTTTATTAGTAGGGTCAATAAGATATCCCCCTCATGGGCAACCGATTACTAATTTTGTTGTCGTATTTCTCTCAAATATTCATTTGGTTGGCCCGAATACATCATAAGCCAAGTGGGTGTGTCAAGGGGACTATGTGTTGCTTTCAATGATGCACATGGGGAAGAGCTATTTGTAGTGATACGTTCATGCCAAGAGTGACCCACAACATCACACACATAGCAGGGATGGCCTATCAAATTATCAACCAACCACGCTTGGTTCGTGAAGCAAAATGTCAAATCAATGGTAGACCCTCCTTGATAAATCAATGCTCAAGAATTTGATCCATAGAAAGAATGAAGTCGTAGTACATATGTAGAGATATATAGATAAAATTATCTCCTAACCACCACTATATATACACATTGATTCAATGTATAGGTGTTTTTAGTTATCATTCAATGGAATCACTTATAACCAGTACTGATTTCTATTTCTCTTATGGCTTGTTCTTTTATATTTATTAATACTATGTGTCCCTTTTTGGCGTGGGCTCTTGAGAGCACAATAGGTAATCCTTGAGGGGTAACTCTATCAAATATTCATGGCTTGAGTTCTCTCTCTTGATAAATAAAACGAGAAAAAAATGATAACATTATTTATTCATTCGAGTGAGCGCTTAATCAATTCGAGATGCTAAGCTATTAGTTACAAAATTTTATCTACCCAAAACAAGGGTGAAAGTTGGGCTCAATATCTTTTTATATCTGCAGTTATTCTAGGGTTAATAGCCTGATATTATATAGTATATTCAGTATATGTAGTGGCAAGACCACCTCCTGATCCATCTAATTGGCTATGGGTAGGATTAAAGAAAAGTAGTACCCTTTCTCACTTTTTTATTCATATTTAAACCTTAGGAACACACATTAGTCCTTTCCTGTTTTCTTTATTTATGAAGATGTTTACAAAGTCCATTGTCACAATAAATCAATACTTAGAGTTGGAATTTAGGACTACCACTGTCGATGAAATCAATGTAAGTGCCACTACAAACAAGTGTTTATGCATCGTTAAAACAACCTTAATGAGTAGTGTAATCTTAGTTATAATCATTTTATGTTGTTGATCCGTTCGAGCTAGGTTGTGATGTCAGAGCTGATATAATTGTTAGGCTAGGGAATCTTCTACTCAGACTTCTCCGCTATGATACTTGCATTGATACAACCTAAGATTCAAATTTTCATTAAAGCTATTATCGACAAGCTCCCCATTCAGCCATAGTCTTAAGTTTTAGTGTCATAACTCAAGGTCTTAGAACTATTTCCTTAAGTTCTAGCATCCTTATTCCTTATTCATTAGCTACATGGACTACCTTAGCGTCACCTTCCTTTGTAGCTTCTGAGTAGAACTATTAGTGAGTAAGGTTTACACTACTAGATAGAGCTGTATAGAAAGTACTAATTCTCCATCGATATATGAGCTTGCATGGATAATTAATAATTGTATGTTTGCTTTAACTTAGCAAAATTCAATCTACCTCTTTAGTTCACAATAGAAATTATTTTTATAATTAGTTGTTACTAGTGTTATATACTTGTAGTAAATCTTAGCTCTAAATCCAATGTATCATCCATATTGTCATATGGATCCTTTTCAAACATCCAATAATATTGCATATCCATGATTAAATTATCTGTTCGTAAGGTGGAAGAGGAATAATCAAAAAACATTCATTAGGTCTTACCTTACACTTAAGCCAGAGCCATACAATATTTAAATTTATCCTCCTTCTTCTAGTTTCAATGAACCCAGATAGAGTGATGAACAAGCTCTACTAACGTGAATAATACCCCTAAGGTATTTTTGTAATCTACCCTTATTTTCACCTTAGCCTTCAACCAAGTCGATCTAGCTACTAATTTATTCTGTGCCCCATGCCTCCTTAGTTAATGGCAATGAGCCGATACTAGCCTCTATTTTTAGTCCCCTTTTGACAAGATAGGTTAGCCTCTCACCATCATTTTTTCCTTGCCATACTATACAAGATAACATCGAGATGTTTACCTTTTCCATTTTAACATGAAGTTAATACATTGATACTATAAGATATCTCATATTTGTATCATTTCCATTTGAATAAGAACTAAATAGTATATATAATACTCACATAGATACGTGTAACTATTTCAGTACTCTCTATGTGAATTGATAGCTCAGCAACACTCCCCACCAATCTATGCATGTCAGTCGATATCCCCCCATTAGTCATAGCACAAGAGGTCCCATTCCACTGAAAGTCCAGCAGTCATAGGAGATATAAATTTCGCACTAGCTTATACACCAGTTTAATTGAAAGTTATGATTCCCTTAAACTCGGGCCAACCATATAAGAAGCTAAGAGTGTTATTCCTACAATCCTGGCATTCATTCTTAGATAAGAAATTCAGTAAATATATAATATATTCCTGGTATCGAGAGCTCTAATCCACTATTTCCAAGCTACTATGAAGTCCCTATTTCCAAGCTACTTTGAAGTCCTTATTTCCAATATATTTCTATAGGTGTAGCACCTCCTAATCATATCTCCCTACACACAATAAAATTATATCGACAAGAAATCAATTATGGGGTTGGGAATACCTATCTTAGAAGTAAGTCCCATGTAGTACTCTCCATGCATTAATACTTTCAATTTAGTACCACCCATGTCCAAAATTTCTAGTTTGTATGTCTTCTTATCTCATAAAAGAAAAGAAGAATAAATCTGGATCTAATTCAACTAGCTATATTCCACCAAAACTCATTTACCTGTGCTACAACACTAGGAGAACATTGGATAGGACTAAGTTATTATTATCTTTCCCTTCCTTCTTTAGAACAAGAGGTAAGCCCTGAGGGGTAACTGTATCAAAGCTTGATGGATCGATTTCTCTCTCTTGATAAAGAACATGATAAAAAAATGATAACATTATTTATTCATTTGAGTGAGCGCTCAATCAATTTGAGATACTAAGGTATGAATTGGAACCTTTAATCTTCCCAGAACCGGTGTGAAAGTTGGGCTCAATAGCTTTATATATCTGCAGTTGTTCTGTGATTAATAGCCTGATATCACATAGTATATGTAGTGGCAAGACCACCTCTTGACCCATCTAATTGGCTTTGGGTAGTATTAAAGAAAACTAGTACCCTTTTTCACTTGTTGATTCATAGTTAAACCTTACGAACACACATTACTCCTTTCCCAATTTTTTATTTATGGAGACGTTCAAAAAGTCCGTTGTCACAATAAATCAATACTTAGAGTTGGAATTTAGGACCTCCAATTTCAATGCAGTCAATGTAAGTGTCGCTACAAAGAAGTGTTTATGCATCGTTAAAAAACCTTAATGAGTAGTGCAATCTTAGTTATAATTAGTCTATGTTGTCAATCCATTCAAAGCATTTTGTGATTTCAGAGCTGATATACTTGTCAGGCTAGGGAATATTCTACTCCGACTTCTCCGCTATGAGACTTGCATTGATATGGCCTAAGTCATTTTCGTTAAATCTAGCACCAAAAATTTTCATGTTCAACCGTAGTCTTGAGCTGTAGTGTCAGAACTCAAGGTCTTAGCACTCTTACCTTAATTTCTAACAAACTTAGTCCTTATTCATTAGCCACATTGACTGTGTTAGCACCACCGTCCTTTGTAGCTTCCGAGTAGAAATACTAGCGAGTAAGGTTTACACTAATAGATAGAGTTGTACATAAAGTACTAATTTTCCATCGATATATGAGCTCGCATGGATAATTAATACTTGTACATTTTATTTAGAAACATAGTTCAATATATCTCTTTAGTTCAAAATAGAAATTATATTTATAACTAGTTGTTACTAGTGTTATATACTTGTAGTAAATCTTAGTTCTAAAGCTAGAGTATCATCCATATTGTCATAGGGATCTTTTTCAGACTACCACTAATATTGCATATCTACGATTAACTTCTCCATTTTTAAGCTGGAAGGGGAATAGTCAACCCCCATTAATTAGGTCTTGCCTTACACTTAAGTCATAGCCATACAATATTTGAAGTTGTCCTCTTTCTTGTAGTTTCAATGAACCCATATAGAGTGATGAACAAGCTCTATAAAGTAACTACTACCCCTAAGGTATTGTCATAATCTGCCCTTCTTTCCACCTTAGCCGTCAGCCAAGCCAAACTAGCTACTTCTTTAGTCTCTGCCCCGTGCCTCCTTAGTTAATGTCAATGAATCGAGACTAGGCTCTATTTTTAGCCCCATTTTGACAAAGATAGGTTACCCTCTTTACCTCCTTTTTTCCGTGCGATAGTATACAAGATAGCATCAAGGCGTTTACTTTTTCCATTGTAAGAAGAAGTTGATACATTGATAATGTAAGATATCACATAGTTGTAACCTTTCCGTTTGAATAAGAACTCAATATTATATATGTTGCTCGCATAGATAGATGTAACTATTCCACTAGTATGTCTATAAATTTATAGCTCAACAACATTCCCCACCGGTCTATGCATGTCACGTGATACCCCCCCATCAGTCACATCACAGGGGGTCCCATTCCACTGAGAGTCTAGGAGTCACAGGAGATATCGATTTCACACTTGCTTACACACCCAGTTTAATTGAAAGGTCTGATTCCCTTGCACCCAAGCCCATCATATAGGAAGTTGGGAGTATCAGCTCCTATGATCCTGTCATGCATTATTAGATAATAAATTGAATATATATATAACATATTCCTGGTATTGGGAGCTCTAATCCACTATTTCCAAGATACTCTGAGGTCCCTATTTCCAAGCTACTATGAAGTTCCTATTTCCAATGTATTTTCTAGAGGTGTAGTACCTCCCCATCATATCTCCCTACACAAAATAAACTTATATCAACAAGAAATCAATTATGGGGCTCGGAATACCCATGTTATAAGTAAGTCCCATGTCTTAATATGTTCAATGTAGTACCACCCATGTCCATAAGTTATAGTTTCTATATATTCTTATCTCATAAAAGAAAAGAAGAAGAAATATGGATCTAATTCAACTAGCTCTATTCCACCAATACTAATTTTCCTATGCTAGAACACTAGGACAAAGCTAGGCAGGAATAAGTTAGTAATATCTTTCCCTTCCTTCTTTAGCTTAATTCAGTCTCTCATACCTTGGGAATGGATTAACATTTTGGTATTTTAAAGAAAGAGGGGTACTACTGTGGAGTTTTGTTATTTCCTTCTCTCCAACTTAAACAATATTATGCTCAATGTAATATACTGACATTGATACGTTTCAATTTTCCATAGGTGATTTTCGGTTGTTACCCATGAGCTGATGTTCCATTTGACGCCATAGTGAACTGTATACTACTACCATTGCCTTTCTGCAGTCCACATTTTCTGCTAACACTAACACTTTAACTATCTACAACATCTGATTCTATTGTTTCTCTTTCTGTCTCTCTTCATTTGCCATACTATTTTTCCATTTCTGCATAATCATGTTTATTTCTTACATCTCACAAATATTTTTGCTATGGGAGAGAGAGCCTTAATCTCTCTATGTTGATTTTGTTCAATAGGAAAACCCTAGTAGCATGAAAATTGTTACAATTCTATCCTTTATAGTTGAATGAAGAAACCCATACTGAATATTTCTTACTACTGATGGTGTGCCTGTAGATGGAATCTTTGACACTGCGCCTACTGTTGATTGAGAGGTTTCTTTGACATATCCATAATCGTGATGTTATTTCTCTGCTCTATCATATTGATGTCCTTACCAAGGCATAAGTAGGATAAGATGTATTACTTATATCATGGGAAATAGAATATCCCACCAACCTTGGTTAGTAGCTCATCATTAAGAAAATAATATCTTAGACAGAAAACCAATTTTGGAAAAATGCATGAGATTTCTAAAATTGAAAAAACCCTACAGCTATGATTATCAAATGCAAAAATAATTTTAAATGAGCACACTCTTTCAACATATATGTTGTGAGGTTATCATAATATCACATTACTGTAACTTTGGTAGTTGTAGATGCAATGGATGCAGATATAAAGTGATGGTCTACAATGTTGATTCAATGTAATCAAGTTAACAATTTCACATACCATACTGACACAACTCTATTTTCATGATCATAAATGCACTAGGGTATATTCCTTGATTCATATAGAAATCCTTTTCATAAGAAGATATTCTACTCAAATTTCATAAGTTTAGAATAAGGCCACAAATCCAAGCTTCAAATCATAAGATATTTGTTTAGAGTTTACAACAATACTTATGTTTCACTGGTACACAACATAATGCTTCATGGAAAATGAAATAGATTAACTAGTACACTGATACTAATTGCAGATCATCTATGAAATTTTGTAGTGGATCACTTCAATCAGTCTATTTATCCCATCTACATAGTAGTATATAGAAACATATCACATCGTGAATAGGGATCATGGTGTGTGATTGTAGAGTGGTTCCAGCTATATAATCTTTGGGATTATCAGTCCCAAAATTACTATCAGTACAAACCCTATCTCCTAGAGGCTGTAGTCCATGAGCGTGCTATTTGGAAAACCTTTCAACTAGCAATATTTTCTTTATTTTATGATGTAGAAATAATCACTTATTGAGGCTACATGATCTTATAGGAAAACATACATGGATCAACCTTCTTATGTATTTTTGGTCTCAACCCTTTATACAAAACTCAACCAGCATATAAGGACGACCTTGGCCATTTTTGACATCATCTTCAACAGTCTCATATTGATGATCGTGTCCATGGAATGTAACAATATTTTGGCCCTTCATTGGGCTCAACTAAACCAACAATATAGAAGTAACTAGACCCCTATTTATGGCAATTAAACTCTCCTTTATATTGATAAAATCAGTCCTCCAACTTAGAGATACTCGACCTCCTTTTAACATAAACTCGGTCCTCTTGTGCTTAGATTTATGGTGTTTCGAACAACAAGGAATAAATGACTTTGATCTGAATGAAAATGGTTCATATTTAAATCTCAGCTGCAAAAAAAAAACTCAATTATCAAAGTAACCCCTTAGATCGAGAAGATCATCGTTGTGTGAAATTTATATTTCCCTGGATCTACTCATATGCACAGAGATGAGTTATGAAGAGATATAGTCAATGCATGTAAAAAATTAACGCTGAACGTTGGTTTAGATAATTGTCATATTTTGCATTGTATAATAATCATAAACCCTTGACTGATCCATGTATTGACTTTTATTCATAGGTTAAAGGAAATTTCAAACAAATATTGTTATATCTGCTTTTGATACACCTTTAGCGATTGTTTTTACTCTTTCTTGGGATTGACCTCACTTGAGCTCTGATACCATGTTAATTTTCAGTTAACATGTCCTTTGCTTAGGTCAGTTACTTTAATGAGTCATATTAGCCTAATTCAAAAATTTATCGCAATAAAATAAACCATTTTAATGTTGACCGTAACTGAGGAAAAAACATAAACCATTATCATAGAGGGCAAGCCAAGACAAGAGAACACAAAATTGGCTCAAGCTAGTGAAAAACCCCAAGATGGGGAAAAACCTTGATCAAATATTCTTATTATTAAAATAAAATGTTCTGTAGAGAGAGAGAGTACAATGATTTAAAATCAGAATGGCTTTCCAATATTAAGGACTGATAACACTACTCTTGGACCCAATCAATCATGTCGTTAGGAAAACTACAGATCAATGTAGAAGGTTCAAAATTCATTCTTTCTATTGCGACCTTACTTATTATTCATGGTGTTTTCCTTAATTTTCTCTAGTAGCCGGTTTGTGACCATATTAAATCCATTGTTCATTTTATCTCGGTGGATCTTTGGATAGGGCTTCAATGGCATGTTGTTTCAACACTTCTTTAGTACTTGAAGGCCTTCAAACAATGTGGTTTTCACTATACTTTTTTGTTTTTATGGCCTCCTTTAAGGTATCCAGATCACCTCTAACAACCACTAAATTACTATAATTTTATGTTTGTGGCTTGCTACAACAGTTCGGCCTCATGAGCATGTGATTCTATGGTTATGGCCCAATTGTAAGAGGGTATCCTAGTTGCGGCCTTCTTGCTAAGAGAGAAACCCATGTTGAACTAGCCATAACCCATTAAAAAATATTCCCTAAACAATACCACAGATCTCTGACTGAACTGGGACCTGTTGAGACTAGAAACCTAACTAAAACAATCCCATTCATACTAAGTGTGAGTTCTAGACTTACTCATATTGGAGAGACATAGTTTCATCGAACCATAGAGAAGTAAGATTCATCCTAAGGAAACCACAGAGAACACCATTCAAAATGACTCGGGTATGCTCAGAGAAAAAAAGTCATTTGAAATTCCTGACATAGTCGTCTGAACTTGCAGATCCAAATTCGAACTTTTTGAGGAGCACCTCAATGGGGTATATATAGTGTTTTGACATAGTTGAAAGGTTGCATCTCTTATTTGAGCTGAACTTGAAGCCGAAATTTAAATTTGAATTAAAAAAATAAAATATTTCCCTCTAATTATATATTGAAGCCAACTTTGAATGTCTTAGGTGGGAGGCATTAATAATTTAAATAGCCACCTTCTTAATTATTTTTTCAAAGTAAAAATTTTTCCAATCAATTTTAATTTCAATTTGGGTATCAAGGGAAATTATTCCTAAAGTTGTGTCATAAATTTAACATGTTCTTTTTTAGGATCCTTAATTCCCTTCCCATTCGTTTCTTCAGTTGAACCATGTTGAGATGATCGAATAGAGTTGGGGTCCATTTGTTTCATATCATTTTTGTTACCTTGGATCTGCCCCTTACCTAGATTGACATGGGGGTGTCATTCACTTTCCATATGCAAGCCATCTATAACCTAAAAAATTTCAGCTAACACCCTTGTAACAAAGCCAGACGTGTTGTTTCCACCTTCAAAAGTTTAAATTAGAGAACCTCAATGCCTCCAATATGTCACCTTGAACCATAGTTTATGATATCTCATCCTTCCCTTGTAATATTTTAGCTTCAATCGGTTCTTCAACAACTTCATACCTCTACACAATTAGGCTCAATTCAATAATATTTGCAATCGATTATTCCTACTTATGGATTTAGTCCCATTTGGTTCTTCTTCAATAACTTCAGAATTCAACAAAGTTTCACTATCTCTGTCATTGGTGATGTTTCCAATTCCAATATTCCCATCTAAAGTTTTGGTTTCCTTTTATTCTTCAACAACTTAAAATTTCTGCAGAGTTAATCCATTCATATCATGTCTTATAGAGGATTTTTTGAATCAGTTCTTGTGATTTCATTACCAGCCTTGGAAGATTCATTGATAGATCCATTTTTTGGACTATATGAAATTTCTTATCTGAGGCTAAAACGTATTTCACTAGACTTTGACTATTAATAATTTTAGATTCCTTTTTTAATGATCTCTCGACGGTTCTCTTTTTTTCCATGTCCTTATCTACATTTGTCTTCATGTCTGCACATACCATTGCTCTTTTTCTGGTCCAAACTAAAGTCAGATGTTCTACAAACTTGATTTGGATCACTTTCAAATTCTAAACCAGCATTACTCTTTCTCCGCCCTAACTTGGGGAATTTTGGGCGGGTAAGACGGATGTTCTTCATCTCAACCTTCGGTGGAGCTTCTTCATGATAGAATGATGGCATAGGGGATGTTTTAACTGCCAAATTTTTCCAAAACATATTTATCTCAGCTTCTTGCAACTCCTTTGTTTTAACTTGCAATTTAGTTTTCTCTGCTGCCTATGGTTAGGGAGATGAACACCTACATGATATGATTCTCTCAATTTATGTGGGATTACATATTTTTTTGTTTTTTTAAGTTATATTTACCATTTACTAAATTTTATTTCAATAATATAATTATTATTTCTAAATTTACTATTCATAAATTCTCTGAGGACTTTGAACTCCTTCACCATTTCTTCTTAGTTTAAATTTACTATTTACTATTCTTGGAGCTCTCTGACCTCTTGTACCCTTTTCTCTAAATTCCTGTATAATTTATTCCTACTTTAGATGCAAATAATCTTTATTTTATTCTCGGTTCAGGGAGGACGTTAGAAAATTTGATGGGAGTAAATAGTTTCTACACATACCCATTACCATTGCATTGTTTGTTATATTTGGGTTTCCTTTCTATGCTATGTTGTGGTCTATCAACGACCAAGAACCTTAAAAAAAAATCTTTGTTTTGTGGTTTTTGTAGCTCTGGATTTCTGCAACCATGAAACCATATCATTTTTTGTTGGTTATTCTAGCTCTGGTTGTACATATAATTGGGGTGGTCCTTGTACACAATCTTTAGCACGGTATCTTCTACCTATCCATCTCAATCATAGGTTTCATTTTCAGAAGTGCAAGAACAAAATATTGGTTCAATTTCTTAAGCATATTCTTATGAGTTAGCTTATGTTCGGTATATTTTCTTAGTTCAATGACTTATTCTTTGAATTATTTGACAACAAAGGTGATATCTGAATGGATGCTTTTGTGAGTAGAATTGTTTCAGTATATGTCTTTGTGATCCATCACATATACACACATTGATTGCCGACGTGTTTTGAACCAATTAATGTGATTCATCATCAAGACGAAAAGATGAAGATAAAATATGATCCAACATGGATATAAAAAAGGATATCATTGTGTTTTTTTTTCAATTGAAATCATTGAGGAGTATATCCATGTTGTTTCTTATTATCTATATGTGGCTGAGAATCATTGTCAGTTATTCATGTCATGGTTCTGATTGCATAATGTTGTTCTTTGGAGGCAGTGGAGGAGACTTATAATAATCATTTTAGGAAAATTTCCATACTCATGTTTGTTTGTGTCATTATCATAGAATTACCGTTCTTGTGTTTTTTTTTGTTATCATCATCTTCATCTTTCCTCTTAAATTGTGATTGTCATTGTTCAAGGGACTTGGTCACATCAACAACATTTGTGCCAATTTCCACACCATCCTTTCCTCTTCCACCATCATAAATATGTCCACCTCTTAAGATCCTTTCCTCCTCCATCATCATATAACTATCCACCTCTTAATATAGCTCTAGGTCTAAATAGTATTCTAAGGTTAGGGGCTAGTAACCTCGGTGGTTAGTAAACTTAGTGGAGGCTTTGTAGGTGGCTGAATTTTTCCTTGTCAAAGTCATTTATGATTAGTAGTTGTAGTAGCCATTTCAAGAAACAATATTAATTATTGTTACTATAATTGATATTAATTATATTAATCATCTAACTCTTTATAGATGAAGGAGTGGCTTGAGTCCTCCTCTCTGTCTCTATCATGGAAAGCTAGTTTATATTTATAAAGGTCGATGTAAATGTTTATGATGTTGGAAGATTCATTTGGGGAATAACTATCCATTAAGTTGTGATCATGAGTTCTATAGTTCTATTACAAATTAACAATATCTCTTCACATCAGGGGTATGTTTTTTGGGAAAAGGTTGTTACAGCATACTTCTTTAAAAAGCTAGTCTTCTTGCTTTATTGAAAAAGTCAAGAACACAAACTTTGATACAAATTAATTTTGAAATGGGACAAATACTTACCATCTAAAACAAATAATTTATTATTCCATTGTAAAATAGTTCATCCTTCTATATAAAATTATCTTATTTCTATATGCACACTATTCAATATTCACCATCCATTCTTCTTGCATTAATGGTATATCCCACATATGCTACATATTGATATATGTCCATTTAACATGGCATATAATAAAATTATTCTTAACCCCCCTGTTAAGATTAGGATGATATTTTATTGGGAAAATTACCACAATATTTACCACAACAACACATTTATGTGCTTGATTTTTATGAGATCTCTATTCTCATCTTGAGCTAATTTCCCCCACAAATTTATTATCTCCATTAATCACATACATGGAATTGTATGAACATCCCAATATATCAAACATATTTATGAAACTTATTTAAATAGTATGGGACAACGCAGAATAAATTGATGTTTGTCCTTCAATATTTAATAATTCAACCATTATTAAATTGTATATCTCAGTGAAAAATGATGGAGGCTTGTTTCTACATTCATTTTTATCCATTGGGCATTTATAGAGACAAAATTTAAAAATTGCTGGAATTATCTAATCAGGAAGAGTTAAATTTTTTGATGGATGTGTATAGTGGACATGATTGTGCCTTTACCAAACTGAAGAGAATGGGAGAAAAATAAGCATATGAGTTGGACAATGTGTTCTCAAGGGGCATGGATCTTGATTTTCTGGATCCTTCACATTGCCATGGTCATCCACCTGTGCCACCTAATTGGCCTTCTAGGGAAGCACCGATCAACTATGTTACAAGAACAAGAATGATGATCCTAAAAGGGACAACCAAAGGGAAAGTGACCACTAGGATTCTATCCATTGTGATTGAGCATGATAGAATGCATCAATAAATCTCATTTACATGATAACTCAGAACATGAAAATGTCATTTGAGGAGAGACCAGTGGGCATTAGGAAATCGCCACTCTTAATATCACAGAAGGGTTTAATTTATATGATTTCCATGGACCATAATATTGAACTAGAAGTAATTATTGAAGTTGGGGATGTAGATTTAGGAATTGATTAATGCGATTTGATTACATTTGTGTGGGATAATGAGGGCCCATTATTTCATACCAAACTTTTCAGAGCTATTTTTTGTAGTTGCAAAACTTGTTTCTATAAATGATTTATTTTTCTTCATCACGCAGGGGTCTACATAAATAAGAACCTCTGGAGAAAAGAGGATTTTTCATATTTTTCAGAGAACGTATTTAGGTGCCTAAAAACAAGGTCATTGGTGGAGAATGAATATTTTGTTCATGGGTTTGATTCAACCAAGCACTCGACTAAAGTTGCAGAACAACCTGTGTATGCGAGCCTTGTAGAAGTCGAGGCCTTCTGTAGATGGATGAAATATAGAGTAATGAAAGAGGAGGAATATCAAAGAATTCTGAATTTTGAAAAACATGTTAAGCTTCTCAACTCTCTCATTACATGTAAAGCTGAAAACAACTCCAGAATGAGCACTACCAGACTTGCCCTTAGAATATCTGATTGAATTTGCGCTTGCAGTTGAGGAAGAAGTGGAATGAGAATCTTCCTCTAGATTTGTATTCAATTGCTTTGGAGGATTAACCTTTTGGTCATGTAGATACATATTTTCAGAGAGAAAAGGGTTGCAAGAAACTTGTGTATCTAGTTTCACTAACATATTTTTTTTTTTAGGAACTGAAGAGAATGGGGTACATGAACCAAAACATCCTTATTGTAACTGTTCACGTTATATTATGGATTTGCAATAGTGAAATCATAATATTTTTATAAGGTCTCTCCAATTGGCTGTATTTTTTTAAAAGAACTTAATTTCTCAGTTCTTCAAAAACTGAAACAACATTGCAATGACTTCTTTCGCTTGGGGAGATCCAATTGAACCTTGCTACCATTATAAATTTTATCATTTGGGTAAATTGATATGATACATTCAGTTATTGTAATTTGATGATGCAGTCCAGAAATGAAATTGCAGATGGTAGGAAGTCCTGACTGTCTCAAAAGTAGCCTTCATGCGCCCATAGGAAATTCAAATGGAGGACATTTGAATGCTCAATTCCAGATAGTTGGGACTGATAAGAACTGGGAACAAAGGGTATTGAGAGATGTTAGCAGAGTCATTCTTCTACTCCTTTTAAATACTGTTGAGATGGATTAACATTATTTATGTTGATTAGTTTTCATACTAGAAGAAAAACTCCCAAATGTATAGCATTGTATGAAAGGAAGATTGAAGAGCTTACTAAGGAGTATGAATTGAAGAAAAATGAATTCCGCAAGGCTTGGATGTCCCTTAATCAATCTAATCGTCAAAATGAAAACCTGATGACTGAAATCGATAACATGTCATTTCCTGTTGAATGTATACGTGGAATAAATTGATATTTTTTTTTCTTTTACTAATAAGCCAATGAATTGGAATTATTTGATTCAAAAATTTCCTTGTTATAGATCAAGTTGTCGAAGGCCAAATTTGTCAATTAAGGGAGCTTCAAGACACATACCAAAGGAAAAAAAAAATTGGGGCTTCATCAGTTCAAGGCTTGAAGGGTAAAATTCAAATAAATTTGGTATTGGATACTATTAACTTACAAATTTAATTTTAGTCTTCTTCATGCACTGCACCTTGTCATATATTCTATGAATAATCTTGTCGAATACTTGGTAGAAACTACTAAAGATAGATTATGATAACCTTTCATAAGAGGCACTTAAATGTGCTAGCACTATCCCTGACATTGTTGGGATGACATAAGTTTTGAAATCTCTTGGTAAGTGTGATAAATATTCTATTTCTAAGAAAATCATTGCTAACATTTTCTTAATTTTTATGAATTTTTTAACTTCTACAATGTGAATACTTCAAGAAGAATTTCAACAAAGAGACAATGTAGAGGAAGAAGATTTAAAATAAAGTGTTGGATCTGACATGCAAGTTATTTATTGCAATATTTTTATGCATTACATAGGGACTAGCAAGTTAGATAACACGATTTTCTGGTCTTTTTCAGGAAACATCAGAGTATTCTGTAGATGTCGTTTATTGAATGATACAACATAATATGATTTCCATAATTGATAGTGATATGTTTTTTATCAATAAAATTTCCAAATACTAAATTTGAACCATATTAAGCACAAAAAATAAATCAACACTTCTGGAGGTAGGTTTATCTTTTCAATGTTTTTCTTCTAATTTACAAAAATATGCCAGAATCATGTTTTTGGTGTGAAGTGATAAAGGTTTCAAGGCTCTTCACACTGTAACAAAACATAGGAAAAAATATTTGTCTCAATTATACAAATAATATGTTCTTTATTTCAATTAAATAATATAAATTTATATAATCCATAAATATTAAGTTTCCAACAATAAAATTAAGGCAATTAATAACATATGAATCATAACACATCCATTTCAATTTGTATTCTATGAGTAGATGCTTGTCATATTTATCTGTAGGTTGTTTATAGGCAACCTGGAGCCTATTTGTAAGAGGGCACCTTGATATAACTATGCTCTCTGAAATAATTTATTAAGTGCAAATGTTGGATTTTGTGTAAAAGGCCTATATAACTGGAAATACCTAAATCTTGAGTTATTAGTGCCTTCTCATTTTTTGTTATGTATGTATGAAACAATCAACAAGATCAAAATAACACCTTGAAACACATGGAAATCACACCAATCATTTGTGCAAAATTTATAATATGAAACATGTCATGTTAGGATTCTTAACATTCAACCAAAGACAAAAGTAGGTATTATGTTCATGTTTATACCATAATTCCAATACATGTTTCTAGCTTTCACTTGTAAATGATAATTGGCCACAATTGGTTAATTCTTTCCACTTAGACTATGAATTTATAGCATATTAATTTTGTGTTTCAACTTTCAGAAAAGGCACTATAGAACCACACCTTTTTCAAGTCGACAAATTGAATTTCTTAGAAGATAGAATTTCTAAGAATATTCTATTCTATTTTCTTACTCATCTGACTTACTTCTTTGTAGGTCAATGCAGAAGTAGATGGAATTTTTTGTTTAGTGGAGTTGTTGTGTAATTTCCTGGATCATTTTTGTTAGAAATTGGACAATGACACTATATGTATTCACTCTACAATGGCACGAATGACATATCTTTTGAAAAAACATGATGAAGAGTTGTGGAGCCACCTGGATGCTACAACCAATAAATTCCACCATGATTGCATTCCTTTGGAGTAATGTTATATAATATTTCTTTGAGAAAGACTAAATAGTTGATTGGGACCTTGAAAATGAATCGAACATTCATGCACTTTGTTTTTCTAGTGATGGAGACAGTTGCTAAGTTCATGGGGAGATGAATTTCTATTGATAGATGCTAATAGGAATGGATTTCTTGGGGGAAATAGAAAACCATGAAAGACCCTTACACATATTTTGACTATAATGGATAATTTGAAGTTCAATTGTGAGGCACAAATATTGGCTATTTGTTCGATTATGAAGAAAAATGATATTAGCTTGGTTCATCTCCCTTCTTGCACAATGTTCACCAATTTGCAGTCCTAACATTTTTTTATACAATAATTGGTGTACATCAGAGGACCATAGACCTCAAAACATATATATTATGAATTGGACCTTCATGAACTTCATCTATGCAATTGTCCTACTTTTATAGTCTAACCCCTTGCATACATTTTTTCTTGATTTAAAAAATGTCTCCGACTTTGGCATTATTTTTTTAAATAAAATTTCATGTTGGATTTACGTGTGTTACAGAGCATGAAACACCCTTTCTTGGATGCATTGTTTTCTTATCTATTGTGTATTGTGTTTGTTCCCTTCTATACAAGTTTTCTTCATTTTCTTTTCTGGGTAGGATATTTGATCTCAATTTTTTCACGATTATGATTTTTCTTTTATTTTTAGAAAAATTACAACAAAATTTGAAATGTTTGGTGGTAATGTAGTGTTTTTTATTTTCATTTTATATTGCATAGTGGCCACTTTCAACTAGGAAGACATATGACTATTCTCATGGAATTTTGTAATTACACAAGGAATTGCATTAATGATGGTCTAATTTCATGACATTGCATTAAGTTTGGTATAATTTATGAACTCTATGCATGCGAGAACAAATTTCTGATCTGCCACTATACCATTTGTGCATATATTAGATCATGCGAAAAAAAGTAGTTTGGTGAGATGACTGAAAATGACTAAGGCCGTTGTCACTGTACACAACTGCTACACATGGTGAGCTGACTAAACATGGCTAGGTTCATTGTAACTGGACACAACTGCCAGACATGTTGAGTTGGCTGAACATGACTAAGGCCACCATCACATTACCCTATCAGGTCATCCTTTCATTTCTCTTTAAATTTTATTTTATTTATGATGGATATATATAATTACATTATTTTTTATGTACGTGCTTTACATTGATGTAATATTACTTTATGTCTCGACAGTCCAAGAAAAATTCGACATGTCGTTTTAGGCATAAAAAACAACAATTTTTTTTATCATGGCCAACATTTTAAGGCTTCTTCCCCCAAGGAAAAAAGGGTCCACACTTATACCTCTTTGGAAGTCTAATTGAATAACAGGCTGTTAGCATTGGATACATTGAATGGCCAAGAAAACGTTGGTTGTATACTAACCTTCTCTTCTAGGGCGCAAGTTAAATATGAGGACATTGTTCACTATAATTTTTCATCAATACTAAGAGGCAATGATAATTGTGCTAGGTTATCTAACTTGCTGCAAACATTTTCGGGATAGATAGGTAGGGATCGATAGGAGGATGGTTATGCCAATTTCTCTGTACCTTATCTTTATTTGATGTGAAAAATTCCTTGAAAATTGTCATATTGATGGAATATATGAAGAGTGGAAACATGCAAAACACAAACCATTCAATAGTTGTGGCCATATACTATTAAAGGCTTCTGATAATTCTAATTACTTTATTTTGTATGATTAGATTAAATAGTTTGTAAATTATTGTATATTATTAACTTGTTGTGTGAGCCATGCTACATGGGTGTGACATTGAACTATCTCCATTGAGTTATTTTTATCAAGTTAAAAGTAGGGGCTGCATGATTTTAGATTTTACAAAGATTAAGCCATTATGTGTCTAATATCTTTTAAAATCAATGTCTATATATGCAATTCCAGGACTACCATAACTCTCACACAATTCTTTCAAGGGTGCTAGCTCAATGGAAGAGCACGTGCTTTATAAGCAGGAGGTCAATGGTTATATTCTAGTGTGTCCCAATATGAACTAATCAATGATATTGTAATCAATTTTTAATTAAATAATTTTAATATTGGTTTATTTCAATGGTGAGATATTTTTCTAGATTCATTATTTTATATTGTCTCTAAAGAGACAAAAGTGATGTTGTATTATCTTTGAATGCAATTTTTTTTTAGGATCAAAGATATTCTCTTTAAAGACAATATGTCCTTAGTCTCTAGAGAGACAAAAATGTTTGTGTTATAAATTGCCTTTATAGAGACAATATTTTAAGACAATTTAATTTGAGACACCAGCTTAAAGACAATATTTAAGACAATACACAAGTTTTCTTTTGTCTTAACTTAAGACAATTTACCCATAAATTGACTTAAATATTGTCTTAAAACACACCTTTGTGTTGCAGTGCCATATATATGTGATAAGGTTTTTTCTTGTATTTTAAACATATTTGTTGGTGTGATTTTTTTTTTTTTTTGTAAACTTAGTAGATCCTTTTTATTTTCTATTCAAAAATCAAAATACAGGTCAGAAAAATATACAACTTCCGGCCTCAACCTGCCCATGGGAAACTAGGTCTGTTGGTTGTACTAAAGAGTTATAGGCCATCCAAAACATAAACATCTTCAATCTGTCTCTTACTGTCTTTAAATATCTAATATCAGTATTTTATTTCATAAACATATAGGAAAAGTAAATGCTATCCGCTATCATCACAAAAAAAACATAAAAACATATATAACTAAGATTAGTCATCAGATTACTCAATAGGAGCTGGATCTTTCACAGTGGAGCCGGGCATGTCATCTTGGTGCATACTTTGCAGCTGCTTCTCTATTCTCCCCAAGCGGACGCATTGGTGAAGTTGGCACAGGTTAAACTATTGCCTTCACCAAAAGGCATTTCAATAACCAATAGGTGCGAATTGAGTGCTGAAATAAGGATAATCTGCTGTGAGTATTTCTCGGTTCTGTAACCATAGGGTTCTGTTCTTCTTCAGCCATGTTAGCCTCCTCCTCCTGCTTGGCTCCTGCATCGTGCTCCCACCTATGAATGAAGGACTTAATGTAGCATGGTGTACCATCCGAATATGTTTGGAACAAATTCTCCATCACTTATTTGCCATAATTTCTACCACATTTGGTTGCGGGAGATTTTGGAGCCTTGGCTTTTCCTTTCTCCTTTGCATCCTTCTTTATCGACTAGCCTTTCACGATGTTCTTCAAGTTATGGTCTTCTAGAAAATTTCTCTGTAGGTAGGAGTTGCTTGGAAGACTTGTAACAGTACACATCATGAAAATTTTAAAGCCCTGATAGATCAAAAAAATTACTAAGTAACAGGGCCTAGCTACTGCCATCTACATATAATGACTGCAGCTTTGGAAGATTCAGAAGATTCAACTTGAAAACAGACAACCTCTCCTGCGAAAACCAGTAAATGACAATAGAAGACCTCACCCAATACAAAGATTTAGAGATGAAGCTTTGATTTCCCATACTAACCAAGCCCCATATAATCCCTCCATAATTACTAACAATTTCACCCTTAATCTGATAATTAGTTAGATAACGAAAAGTGAAAAAACTACCAACATGACTGAACCACTAACAACCCGAAACGTTTTTCCTACCCTTTACATTACCACCCCCCATATTAACATTGTTAGAGGCCATACAACCTATTTCCCACCACCGATAACTACAATACAAATTGTGGCCATGCAGAGGCAGAGACAAGAAAAGAACAGAGCGCTCAAATTGGGCAGAACACAAATCGAAACAGAGCCATGCAAGGTCCATAAAAAGACCTGTCGGGTCCTTACAACTCCATGCAACACCACTGTAGAGCCTATAGAGCCAAGAATACCATATAGAATGTAAAAAACATTCTCGCTAGACAAAAGCAGTAAACAAGGCCATAATGTGGAGAAGGAAATTCAAAATGATTTATGTTGCATGAGAAAGGATACCATCTATTCCTAGCAGAGCTCCTTCACTGGAGTACTGAACACAGAACTCCCTTAAATCGACCCATTCTGGGCTAACCGCAGTGAGAATTTCTAATTCCCGGGAAGCCAAAGTTCTACAATTAAACCAACTTTTTAAGGAACTAAACAAAAAACCAGAAAATTTTTTCATGGCAATAGTGATAGGAGATTTAACTACAAGACACAGGTAATACATTGCGGTATAATGAACCAAGTATATGTAATCTAGGAAAACCAAAATCATTCTTTTCATGGAGAGAAACCCAAAGACACGTTTCATGGCAATTATGAACGGAGAATTGGATACATACTGACAACAACAATACGGTGCAGGTTGCAGAGTTCTATCCCGATTGATGAACTAATAACTATGACTCTGCGTGCGGTTGAAGACAGGCAACTAGAGAATGGTAATGGGAATGTACATATCCCTTTCCCACCGCACACGCTGACACACATCCCAATACATTCCTGATAGCCCACCTGTCGCGCTAGACTGTTTTGCATGACTACTAAATGCATTCATAACCCTGCATGGGTGGAGCCGTTCATCCCGATGTGCGCTCATCATCCTCGATTGTGGTGTGACTGCCTTCACAAGCCTCCGCCACATACCCTCACCCTATCACCATGTTGTGCCTCTTGCATTGACAATTAGCACCCCGATTGGGGAATGTGGAAAAAAATTAATACATAAGAAATGACATGTTAAAAAATTTTGAAATCTTAAATTTTAATAAATAATTTAAAGAATAACTTAAACAGATTTCTTAACTTAGTTTTTGACACAATTCTCTAGTGAATAATTTATTCTCACTATGTTTTAATGGATTTACTGAAAATGAGGTTTTATAGACCACAAAAAAATCTAAAAGATAAAAAATATATATTGAAATAATTGTTTTCTCTACTTAAAAACGGTTGACATACATTTCATTAAAAAAATAATTGTGTTATAAAACTAAACTAATAAACTATTCTGCTTAGAAGATTCTTATTATAACTAAATGGAAGCCTACCTCACACTCATTCAGCTATATAAAAAGTAAAACTACAACACTAAAAAGAAATTACCATCATCAAATTTCCAGTTCACATACTAAATAAATTCCAAATTCCAAATTCCAGACCTTAATCTGTCCGGGCCTTACCAGTGCCAATAATCGGTGATGCTGGATGAAGCACATGTATCCCAGTACTCGATACGCGACAATACAATGAATATAATCACAATGCCGGACAGAGTTTTCTTTTGTCGATGGCACATTACATTATTGCACGGTGTTTCCTGTCATAACTTCCATTACCTATCGGTACTTGCGAAATTTTTAATTTTAATTAGTACAGTGTAATCAAATCCTTCATATCAAAGAGTCTTCCACTATATCAGGTACACAGAAAAAGATAACTACAACTCTCTAAAGTAGTGTATCCGCCAGGCAAGGTTCCTCCACAACCAAGGAAGGGAACGGTCTCTAACCCAGAGAATATCCTGCGAGTCATGGTTCAGGGTTACGTTCGAGAGAATATCCTTACCGTACCTTTTCCTGATTCGGTTAAAGAATTGTTAAAATGCAGGTTTGTATGGTTAAAATTATAATTGTATTTAAAGTTAGTTTAAAATGGTGTTGTTTTTATTTAATGTTGTTATTTTTAAGTTGAAAGTTTCTTATTTTCTTTTCAGATTTAGGTGGAGGAAAATCAGTTGATTTTTGTTTTTTTACAATATTTTGGTTTAATATTATGGAAAATAATGCCACCTTGAAAAACCCCATTGATGGTCCATAATGGAATATGCTTTCACTCTTACTAGATGCCTCTAGATTTTGGGTCATTAACATGTTTGTATCCAAGGAGGACGAGCTCTTTTTTTAAGTCTAAGGACTACAAGCACTCAGCTAAGAGGAAGCAATTTTAGGTGGTACTTCAAGTCCACCATTAATCATTTCATAATCAAAATATTTTATTTTAATTTAGCTTTATAGAATTTTAATAATTAAATCTAAAATAAAAGATATTATAGTTACTTTTGAGAAATATTTAAACCTTGTATTTTTTTCGTTACTACTAAACATTTTCGATAGATATTTCATAGAGATAAAATTAAGGGTTCAATAAAATTAAAATTAAAATGGAGAATACTTTTTATATATATAGATTTAAGTTTTGCACTTGAAAAAAAGCTTGAATCTTGAGAGATTTGATCAGTCTTACTGCTTTAACAACGGATCTATTAAGAACCTATAAGGATCAATTCTTTTGATATGCAAACCTTTTCTAGAGTGCAAAACTTGAAAAAAGGTTTGCACCTCAAGATATTGAATCCCCTTTAAAATAAATATATATTAGTTCTATATATACATATAGCACGTGTAATTTTTCATTGTTTAAAGTGCATTTTGTGAATGCACAAATGGATACAATACCTTGAAAGTACACCTAAGTATTGGTTTGAGTAGATTACACTCCTTAAATTTGCAATTCTAGCAATTCTCTCTTTGTTAGATTTTATTTACTAAAATATATATATATATATATATATATATATATATATATATATATATATATACCCAAAATAGTGGCATAAGTTCAAAAATATATATAATTGAAATATTTGTTTTACTACCCATATTTAATATTTTTATTATTATCAGAAATTTTTCAAATAAAGATTTTTCAATTTTTTTTAAAATTTATTTATAGTTCTCAAATATTCTATTTGAAAATAATTTAATATTAATAATTAATAAAATTTAAAAATAATTCAAAATTATTTTTATTTAATTATATATGAATATAATTTAATATTAATAATCAGTAGTTCTTAAAAATAATTTAAAATAATTTTTATATTTAATTTACTGGTCAATAGTTTTTGAAATAATTTAAAATTATTTTTAACATATAACCCTAAATATATAATTAAAAAAAATAAAAAAATAAAAAATAAAAAAATAAAAATAAAAATAAAAATAAAAACAAAAACAAAATAAAACAAAATAAAATAAAAAATGAATAAATAAATAAATAAAAATAAAAATAAAAATAAAAATAAAAATAACAATAAAAAATGAAAATTAACAAAAATAAAATAAAATAAAATAATAAAAAATAAATACAATAAAATAAAATAAAATGGAAAATAAAATAGAATTAATAAAAATAACGATAATATTCGTTAAAAAAAAATTTAAAAATAAAAATAATAATAATAATAAAATGATAAATAAATAAATAAATAAATAAAAATTATTAAACTAAGAGTGAAGAGCAGGAATCCAGCATCTACTAACACTCTACCCATCATCTCTATTAAGGTTAACTGGCCTCTTTTCAATTTCCAAGGCTTCCCTCAACTTTTATTATTATCAATATTTTTTAAATATTATAGATCCATTTTTTTATCAAGAATTAAATGAATTACACATTTTCTTATTATTAGAAAATAATCAATTTTTTTTTATTTACATAATCACTATTTTTTTTTGGAACATTGAAATATTTTAATAAGGTGAACAAACATACATATTTTCTATATGTATATATATGAATTGAATTATATTAGTTAACGTAGATATTCAAAGAGTTTAGTTATATTTTATATTGAAATATTTAAAAGTTAAATATAATTTTATTTATTTCTAATTTTTAACTATTTTATCTATATAAAATTGATATAAAATTATGTTATTTAATATAGAAATGAGAAAAAAAGATTTATAATCAAAAGAATGAAAATACTATATTTTTACCACATTTCTACGTACTATAATATTAATAAAAATCTAACAATTATATTTTTAATAAAATTGACATTATTTAATTTAATGTATATTTTATTCTTATTTTAACAAAAACATGTACTAGAATACAAAATTGTAAAATACACCTGTAATTAAATAATGTTTTTAATAAAATTGATATTATTTTTATTTTAATGTATATTCTATTCTTCTTTTAACAAAGACATGTACTAGAATACTAAATTATAAAATGCACCTGTAATTAAATAAACCACTAGGTAAAATATAAAGACATCAATTAATAATAATACATCAATGCCAGAATAAAATTAATTAACAAATATTGCAAATTTAATTTAATAATTTTTACAAATACAACATTCTTAAGTAATTACTTCCTAAGTAATTTCCTGGCATATTTACCTAGAACATGCTTATTTTTACACATCATATTATCTTTGAAACGATACTTGAGAAAAAACTATATGTTAATTTGAAATATGGATAGAACGACGAGGACAATCTTAGAGAAATGACGCATTTATGCAACATATTTGCATTTTATATCGGGGAAACACAATATTTCGAGAAACCAATGGGTTCGATCATTTTTTAGCCGCAGTCGTTGTTATACTAGTGTCTACATACAACTATGGATGCTACACTGCATTACCTACAGGAAATAGATTTGAACGAGATGAGTAGCAGCAACACAATTGATAGTGTACGTCCGCTGAATCTCCAACTTTCTATTGCGCTCCCTTCTTCTTGACGAATTCTTGAGCAGACCCATTAATCGCCAACCCTACAACTTTCCTCGGTCTGAGCCAATAGATAGCTGTAATCATCATCAAACACGTTTAGGTCAAGTTTGTAATTGTTAGACCAATTTGGTGCCGACGGGGCACCGAATTGGGAAGCACCCTGCTCCAGGACGTCAGAAAAATCAACTGCAATATTTGAATAGGAGTTGCTAGCGCTCCATCCACTTATTCCACAGGATGCTGTGAACAGCGAATAGTCGATCATGATCTCATTTTCATTCAAGATCTTGCAATCAATATTATTCTCTACTTTTTCTTCCATCAACTGCCTTTCAGTTAGATTAGGGGCCGTAATGGTGCAGGCTGTACCAGCTGTCCATGAGTTTGTGTGTTTTTCAGTCTCATAATTATTATGGCCATCAGCGTGCAGAATGGGACATTTAAAATCATGAGCAGAAGTAGAATCATTACCCAAATATGAACAAGAAAACAGATGGTTGCTGGTGGAGTCTGTTTCAATTGAAAACTTCACATTTTGATTATGCCCTTCTTCATGTATTGATTCTAAAACGCCTGGGACAGAGAACTGGTTTTCTCCGGTGGTCACTACATTGGAGGTGTTATTAGGTGGCTGGTGTCCTTCAAGTAGGACGTCTAAGAATGACTGAGCAGCGTTAGCGGCCGTGAATGCTTCAGGACCATGAGAAACCACTGAATTTGGATTGCAGATACGATGGGGTTGGGAAGGGATATTAGATTTATTCTTGTTGACCCCGTTGGCCGTGGAGTGGGTGAGGTGTTTTGAGTTTATCTTCTTCTTGATGCAAGAATTCCAGTAGTTCTTGATTTCATTGTCAGTGCGTCCCTGCAAATGTGCCGCGATCAGAGACCACCTGATTAACGTTGGTGTGCACATTAACACAGTGAGCAAGAGAGCCAGGAATGAAATGAGATGAGATAAATATTGAAAAGCATCATTATATGGAGGGACTATATTAGAGGAAAAAAATTCAATTGTTTAATTTCATTGAACTATTTCCCAGAATCTATAATTGACTTAACTTCAACAAAATGACATAAATTCAACTAATATAGAAAATAAAAAAATCCAAGCGAATGGATTGGGAAAAACAGAAACCTGTTGCCGAGGATGGATTGTAAATGTATGATCTGTCGCTCTTCTTGGAGTGAGAATTCACCGCGTTTAAGGCCAGGCCGTAAGTAATTAATCCATCTCAACCTACAGCTTTTTCCGCATCTCTGCAGACCTGTATTTGTATTGCATCAGATTTATTGCATTAGAGTTAATGTAGGCGTGTATTGTGCCTAATTGAGGAAGGAAATGCCTAATTGAAATGGGAGTTGACGTGCGTGCTTACCTGCCCTCTGGGCGATATAACTCCAGCAGCCCATGAGGCCGTTTCTCATGATGTAGTTGATCAGTTTCTTATCTTCGTCGGGCGACCAAAGACCTTTCCTTAGCTTTTCTTTTCCGTTGCGAGTTGGGGAAACGCTCTCTCCTTGCCCTTCTGTACTGCACCTCATTATGCCCTTGCCAACTGCTCTACTCTGTGAGTGAGTTGGGTGAGTGCCCATCTCAGAGCTCAGCTCGCAAACCATTCAAATGATAACACAAACGTGGAAGAAAAAGAAAGTGATCACGAGATTAGTTTCATCATGTAGGTATCCAATTATTTACTAATTATATAGGTAGATTGGTTTTAATTACAGTTTGAGTTGGTATAATAGTTTAGAGCATGTGACTGTTTTTTCAAAAAGGTTATAGGATCAAATTAGAACGTTGGAATATGTGGTTGGAATTTCGATTTTTTTTTACTTTCATATAAATTTTTTTGACGTTTAGTTTTTTATTTTTCATATTATATTTAATTTTTTTCTCTTTCTCATAATAATAAATTAGCTCTTCGAAAAAATTATCTTTCATGGACATAATTATATTAAAAATTGACACATATTTTTCATGGAACAAAACAAAAAGAACAAAACAGGATGACCATTTATTGGTGGTTGATCCGACAAACATTATTATGAGAGGACTGCTTTACCAGTCTACACCGAATAAATACATTATGAGGACTCATGACTGAAGTACAAATCTCTTCTCCAAACAAGCCAAAAAATCCTTGACCTTTCTGCGCCCTTTTCCTTCCCAGCTGCAGACATATCAATGTCCGGATGATTCGGCCCAGACACACATATTCTTAGCTAAGCTCACACATCCACATCCACTTCGTATTTGTTACGTGGTATTTTGTTCTTTTTCGGATTAAATCAATAACATGTGATTTTAACTACTGACAATCACAGGACACCAACCAAGCATTTTGAGGAACCACACCATTGAAAACTTTACTCCATAAAATAACAGCTGAGGCTTCCAACAAAAACGCCCAAGCACATAAAATGCCAGCTGAGACTTCCATACACGGCTGGAAGCTCATACCCATACCAAAAAACGGATAACTACTCGTCACATATACGTTATCTACTCGTCACACATACGTCTAGCTACAAGAACGAGAAACAGATGCCCATCATCAACCAAGAAAATACATAACTACTCGTCACACATACGTCGTCTACTCGTCACACATACGTCTAGCTACAAGAACGAAGAACGAGAAACAGATGCCCATCATCAACCAAGAAAATACACGGCATTTTTTTTTTGGGAGTTGTCTTTATTGTTATCTTTTTGGAGTTTTAGGTTTAGCTGAAAAATTTTGAGGTAAAATCTTGATTTCTGTTATTTAAACTGGTTTTTTTGACTGTATATATGGATTTAACACCCTAAAAATTTCTAAATCATTTCAATTGTGCAAGGTTATCCATCAAACTTCTGTTTCCAATAAATTCTTTCGAAATTTTACGAAAATTAAACAAAAAAAACCACCATAAAAACCTTCAAAATCGTTTTTGAGATTGTGATTGCGAAATGAATTACGTGTATCACATTACTCGATACACAATAATATAATCATGATGTTGGAAAGAGCTTTCTTTTGTCCATGGCACATTACATTATTGCACGGTATTTTTTTCTTGTCATAACTTCCATTTCTTATACGCAGATGAGAAATTTTTAATAAGTACAATATATGTTACACTCCCTAATATTACCCTCCCTCTCCGAGTTATTTCTCGAAATAACTATAGTAATTATGATTTCCTTAATTTATGGAAACAAACTGCAGTGATGTCCTTAAATTACGGAAATCAACTGCAGTTAATTAATTTCTTGTTGGGAGCTTCTGAAGTAGTCCATTACTCCCATTGCAGTTCTCTACCATGATTTGTGAAACACTTGACACAGCCAACAGAAGCTTGATGGAAGCTTGGCTATAAATATTTTTGTTTGGTCCCCAAGCTCACTAACTCAATCACCTTCAGTTTTACACCATCAAGTTAGACTGAGGAGAGCTTGGAAGTCCTTTCAGATTTCTGTATCCTTTAATTTTTGCTTTAGTGAGAGCTTTGGGGAGATTTTTTGTAAATCCAAGGGCGGAGTTTGCAAAGCTTTCTATCTCTCCACTTTCATCACTTGAAGAAAAATATGAAGTTTTAAAGAGTTTCAGAAAAACAGATTGGTAGCGAAAGTTTTTTATACAGTGAAGCAACCAGAAATTTTTGCATACAAAATACATACTGAGTGTGAGTACCATCAATGGCTCGAGGTATGATTTATTGGGCATTAAAGTTTATTTTTCGATTTTTTTTAACTATTTATTCCGTAATATAGAATCGATATTTTTAAGCTAACATTTGGTATCAGAGCAATTTTTATCTCTGCCTTGGTGGTTATAGACATATTTTGGCTAAAATGTCATATTTTGAAAATTTTCTGAATTAAAGCATTTATTTCGAAATATGTCTAATTTCTGCTCATTTTTTATGCTTATTTAGTTTAAATTATATGCAATTTGGAAAATATGTTCGTATTTAATCTGCATGAATTAATTATTTATGTTCTAATTAAAAAATGTTATTTTGGATGAGTATAGTTATGCATAAATTTTATTTATGCAAATTATCATTATTCTTATATCAAGTTAATTTTTATGTCAATAATGTCTAGTGATCCATATAATTTTAATTAGAGAATAGCCACAACATCTGTAATTAAATAAAATTATATATTACAATTGATTAGGATCACATAAAGATTATTTAGACATTAATTGTAATTAATTATACTAAATAAAATAAATTTTATCCCACAAGAATTTTTGTTATATTTATGTAATTAATTAGGATAAAATATTCATAACTTATCCATAGGAGTTATGAATTAATAGTTTTATCATAAAGTTCAAAACTAAGATTGAATTTATATCAAATTATACTCATAATATACCCTTAGAATTATGAATTAAGTGAATAATTTGATAAATTCTATCATAAAGAATAACTGAATCTGCTTGAATTGAAAGTTTAGTCCACAGAAAATTTTTATGTCATTAGATTCAATTTTAAGCATGTTTTACATTGGTAAAGCATGAAATTTTATTTATTCCTCAATTTTAACATAAACATGTGATCTTTAATTTTATGCAGTTGTACTACCTGCAAATTTCTCTGAAATTAGTATTGATATCCCTGAACTTAAGGGAGATAACTATAAGGTCTCGAAGGAGAGAGTTCTCCTTCATTTGGGGTGGATGGACATAGACTCTGCTATTAGGAAATACGAACCACCGACACTCAATAATACGAGCACTATAGTAGACATCTCGTTTTATGAACGATGGGAACGATCTAATCGCCTAAGTGTGATATTCATTAAGACTAAAATTTCAGCTAGTATTCGTGGTTCCATTCAACAGCATGAAAAAGTCTGAGACTAGCTGAAAGTCGTTGATGATCAATTCGTCACTTCAGACAAGGCACTAGCAAGCACCCCAATTATGAAGTTCTCATCCCTAAGGCTCACCAGTGTAAAAGGTGTGCGCAAGCACATCATGCAAATGAAGGACACTGCGGCTCAATTGAAGAAACTAGAGGTTGAAATATCAAAGTCTTTCCTGGTGCACTATATCTTCAACACCCTTCCGCACCAATACGAACCCTTCAAAATTTCATACAACACACATAAGGATAAATGGTCAATTAATGAACTCATGACCATGTGTGTTCAAGAGGAAGAGAGATTGGTGATGGAAATGGGAGAAAGTGCAATGTTGGCAACGCGAGGAAAGGGAAAATCTCAAGCCAATCGGAAAGGGAAAGGTAAAATACCTCTCCAAGATGATATCAAGAAGGATTCCAAGTGTTTCTTCTGTAAAAACAAGGACACATGAAGAAGGAATGTGCCAAATTTCAGAAATGGCTTGCGGACAAAGGTAATCCAATCTTGTTTGTTTGTTATGAATCTAATATGGTTAATGTCAATATTAACACCTGGTGGATTGATTCTGGATCAACAATTCACATTTCAAATTCCTTGTAGGGTTTGCAAAACCTAAGGAAGCCAGTGGGTAGTGAGCAAAACATCTTATCAGGAAACAAGATGGGCTCACATGTGGAAGCTATAGGAACATGCTATTTAACTTTAAGTAGTGGCTTTGTTTTAGAATTAGAAAATACCTTTTATGTACCAAGTTTTTCTAGAAACTTGATTTTAATTTCAAGGCTTGTACCTTTTGGATATTCCTTTAACTTTTCAGAAACATCCTTCAGTATATTTTATAAATCTGATTGTGTTGGGAATGGTATCTTGTCTAATGGTCTTTACTGCATTAATTTACAAAACAATGTCACTTATGATTCAATGCATGTTCACATTGGCACTAAGAGATGTGTTATTAATGAAAATTACTCTAAATTATGGCACCGAAGACTAGGTCATATCTCCATAAAAATAATTAAAAGATTGGTAAATGAAGGGGTACTTAATACTCTGGATTTTACTGATTTTAAGACTTGTGTGAACTACATAAAGGGAAAGCAGACCAACAAGTCAAATAAAGGTGCCAATAGGAGTTCAGACATATTAGAGATCATACATACTGATATATGTAGTTCAGACATGGACTCACATGGTCAGAGATACTTCATCTCTTTTATAGATGGTTACTCACGATATATGTATCTCTACATGCTTCATAAAAAGAGCGAAACATTAGATGCCTTTAAGATTTTTAAGGCTGAAGTAGAGAAACAATGTGGCAAGCAAATTAGAATTGTGAGATCATATAGAGGTGGAGAATATTATGTTAGATACACAGAAGATGGACAAGCACATGGGCCATTCGAAAAATTTCTTCAAGAGCATGGGATTGTTTCCCAATACACCATGCCTGGTTCACCCGACCAGAATGGTGTAGCAAAAAGAAGAAACTGAACATTATTGGACATGGTGCGGAGTATGCTTAGTATCTTCAATCTTCCTAAATCCTTGTGGACTGAAGCACTTAGGATAGAAGTGTATATATTAAACCGAGTTCCAACCAAGGTTATTCCTGAAACGCCGTTTGAATTATGGAAAGGTCGGAAATCGAGTTTGCGACATATGCGCATTTAGGGATGCCCATCTAAAGTGAGGATATATAATCCACAAGAGAAAAAGATGGACACAAGGACCATTAGTGGGTATTTCATTGGATATGCAGAAAGGTCTAAAGGTTACAAATTTTACTGTCCATCTCGCAGCACTAGGATTGTGGAATCCAGGAATGCAAAGTTTCTTGAAAATGACTTGATCAGTGGGAGCGATCAAACCATGAACATAGTTTCTGAGAAGGATCATTCAGAATGTCAACCTTCCACCTCAAGTGATAGATTGGTTATTGTTCATAGCACCCCTCAAGTACAAACTAGTGTTGAACAACCAATTGTTGAAGTTCCACAAGCTACTGATGACATTCCAGTAGATCAGATAGTTCAAGAATTGCCAAGAATTCTTGAACAACGAGTTGAACAACATACTTCTCAGGAAGATTGTGGTACAATATTAAGATCTACTAGACCAAAGAGATCAACAATTCTTGATGATTATGTTGTGTATCTGCAAGAATCTAACTACAACATTGGAGCCAAAAATGATCCTGAGTCTTTTTCACAAGCTGTGAGTTGCAAAGAATCAGAATTATGGTATGATGCCATGAAGGAAGAGATGAATTATATGAAGAGTAACGAATTATGTGATCTTGTTGAGTTGCTTAATGGTGAAAAAGCCATTGGATGTAAATGGGTCCTTAAGACAAAGAAAGACTCATTGGGCAACATTGAGAGATACAAGGCAAGACTTGTTGCAAAGGGATTCACTCAGAAAGAAGGAATCGATTACACAGAGACTTTATCTCCTATATCTAAGAAATATTCCTTACGCGTTATTATGGCATTAATAGCCCATTTTGAGTTGGAGTTGCACCAAATGGATGTGAAAACGCCTTTTCTCAATGGAGATCTAGAGGAGGAGCTTTACATGAAACAACTTGAAGGATTCTCCTCTAGTGATGGTGAGCAATTGATTTGCAAGATCAATAAATCATTATATGGATTAAAACAAGCATCCCGCCAATGGTATTTGAAATTTCATAATGTAATTTATTCTTTCGGTTTTGTAGAAAACATTATGGATGAATGTATATACTTGAAAGTCAGTGGGAGTAAAATCTGTTTTCTTCTTTTATATGTGGATGATATTTTGCTAGCAACCAATGATAAGGGTTTGCTGCATGAGGTGAAACAATTCCTCTCTAAAATTTTTGATATCAAGGATATGGGTGAGGCATCTTATGTCATTGGCATTAAGATCCATAGAGACAGATTTCAAGGTATCTTGGGTCTGTCTCAGGAAACCTATATTAATAAAATTTTAGAGAGATTTCGGATGAAGGATTGTTCACCAAGTGTCACTCCCATTGTGAAGGGTGATAGGTTCAGTTTGAACCAATGCCAGAAGAACGACTTTGAAAGAGAACAAATGAAGAACATTCCATATGTTTCTGCTATCAGAAGCCTAATGTATGCTCAAGTCTACACAAGACTTGATATTGCATTTGTTGTGGGAATGTTGGGACGATATCAGAGTGGTCGAGGCTTAGACCACTGGAGAGCTACAAAGAAAGTAATGAGGTACCTTCAAGGAACCAAAAACTACATGCTTATGTATAAACGGACGGAAAATTTGGAAGTAATTGGCTACTCAGATTCTGAGTTTGCTGGATGTGTTGATTCACGCAAATCAACATCAGGATACATTTTTATGATGGTCGGTGGAGCTGTACCATGGAGGAGTGCCAAGTAGACCTTGATTGCCACTTCCACTATGGAAGCCAAGTTCGTCTCTTCTTTTGAGGGTACTTTACATGGTGTATGGCTTAAGAGTTTCATTTTTGGGCTTACAATTATGGATTTTATCTCTAATCCATTGAGAATATATTGCGACAATTCAGCTTCTATTTTTATGGCTAAGACCAACAAAAGTGGGAGTCAAAATAAACACATCGACATTAAGTATTTAACTATAAGTGAACATGTTAAAGAAAATAAAGTGGTCATTGAGCATGTTAGCACTGAGTTGATGATCACTGATCCTTTGACTAAGGGCATGCCACCGTTTAAATTCAAGTATCATGTAATGAATATGGGACTTGGTTCCATTATGTAGTTTCTCATTGTATGAACAATGTTATTTTTAATGAAATTCTTAATTATTGTGACATTTTTCTCATATTTATGTGCACCTTAATTTGATTTGAGAGAATTCATTTGTGTAGGACCAAGAATAAACATAGGGTTTATTCATTAAGAAATTGTTGCCACATAAATTTTAATAGAAATAAAAACATAGTAATACATGGAAGATAATACTCGTCATTAGAGGACTTATCGCCATGATTCATGTATCTATTACTTAATACAGATTATCAATGGGTTTTAAGATGAGACTAAAAGTTTGGAAGTATGGACCAAGTGGGAGAATGTTATGCTCCCTAACATTACGCTCCCTCTCCCAGTTATTTCTGGAAATAACTGCAGTAATTATGATTTCCTTAATTTATGGAAACAAATTGCAGTGATTTCCTTAAATTATGAAAATCAACTGCAGTTAATTAATTTCTTGTTGGGAGCTTCTAAATTGGTCCATTACTCCCACTATAGTTCTTTACCATGATTTGTGGAACACTTGACACATAGCCAACAGAAGCTTGATGGAAGCTTGGCTATAAATATTTCTATTTGGTCCCCAACCTCACTAACTCAATCACCTTCAGTTTTACACCATCAAGTTAGAGTGAGGAGAGCTTGGAAGTCCTTTCAGATTTCTGTATCCTTTAATTTTTGCTTTAGTGAGAGATTTTGGGAGACTTTTTGTAAATCCAAGGGTGCAGTTTGCAAAGCTTTCTACCTCTCCATTTTCATCACTTGAAGAAAAATATGAAGTTTTAAAGAGTTTCAGCAAAACAAATTGGTAGCGAAAGTTTTTTATACAGTGAAGCAACCAGAAATTTTTGCATACAAAATACATACTGAGTGTGAGTAGCATCAATGGTTGGAGGTATGATTTATTGGGAATTAAAGTTTATTTTTTGATTCTTTTTAACTATTTATTCCACATTATAGAATCGATACTTTTATGCTAACAATTTATTCAAATTATTCCGTTAAAAATTTGTTAAAATGCTGGTTTATATGTTTAAAATTATAATTTTATGTAATGTTATTTAAAATGGAGTTTTTTTTTAAATGGAGTTGTTTTTAGTTTATGTGGATTCTTTTCCAAAGAAAATAAAATATTATATCAATTTTAAAATTAAAAATTTTAATTTTAATAATTTTAAATGTCTATTCCTGAATATTTAGGATGTAACTATTTTGAAAGTCAATTTCAAAAAAAAAATATAGCTTACAAAAGTTTGAGATAAAAATTATAGCTATACAGGGAAGAGATATCGTTGATAAAGTTCATCGGTTTGAACAAGGTCGTTTGCAGGTCTCAAAGAAAAAATCGGATCTTGCATTTATAAAGCACTGCAGGGATGCATCTTTGGTTTCTTGGTCGTGATAATGAACCATGTTACAGGGTTCGAAACGTCGACCAAATGATGTGATTATTCCGAAAACCAATTCTAAAGAAACCATATGGATTACAAAAGTTGAGATCAAATGTTATAGCCCTAGACAGAAGGGATATTATGTTTCTAAAGAATTGTAGGGGTGCATCTGTAGTTTCTTGATCCTAATGATGAACCACACTACATGGTTTAAAACTTCAACCAACAAATACTCATGATGTGATTATTCTGAAAGTCAATTCCAAAGAAGAATATGGATCACAAATGTTTGAGATAAAAAACTATAGCTCTACACAGAAGGGATATTGCTGATAAATTTCATCGGTTTGAATAATCTCCTTTGTAGGGCTTAAAGAAAAAATTGGCTCATACGTTTCTAAAGCATTGTAGGGATGCATCTTTAGTTTCCTGGTCCTCATGATGAACCACATTTGAGGGTTTGAAACGTCAACCAACAAATACTCATGATGTGATTATTCCGAAATCCGATTCCAAAGAAACAATATGGATCACAAAATTCCAAGATAAAAAATTATAGCCCTGCACGAAAGGGATATTGCTGATAATGTTCATCAGTTTGAACGAGCTCATTTGTAGGTCTCAAAGAAAAAATCTGATCTTACGTATCTAAAGTGTTGTAGGGATGCATCTTTAGTTTCTTAGTCTTGATGATGAACCATAGCAGAGGGTTCGAAACGTCGACCAATGAATATTGATGATGTGATTGTTCCAAAATCCAATTCCAAAGAAACAGTATGGATCAGAAAAATCGGAGATAAAAAATTATAGCCCTACATGGAAGGGATATTGTTGATAAAGTTCATCGGTTTGAACGAGCTCATTTGCACGTCTTAAAAAAAAATGGTTCTCGTGTTTCTAAAGCACTGTAGGGATGCATCTTTAGTTTCTTGGTCCTTATGATGAACCACATTCAAGGGTTCAAAACGTCAACCAATGAATACAGATGATGTGATTATTCTGAAAGCCAATTCCAAAGAAACAGTATGGATCGCAAAGGTCTGAGATAAAAAAATTATAGCCCTACATGGAAGGGATATTTCTCATAAAGTTCATGAGTTTGAATGAGCACTTTTGCATGTCTCGAAGAAAAAATCGTATATTACATTTATAAAGCACTGCAAGGATGCATATTTAGTTTCTTGGTCCTCATGATCAACCACATTAAAGGGTTCAAAACATCGACCAATGATACTGATGATGTGATTATTCTGAAAGCCAATTTTAAAGAAACAATATGGATCAGAAAAGTTTGAGATAAAAAATTATAGCCCTACACAGAGTGATATTGCTGATAAAGTTCATCAGTTTTAATGAGATCCTTTGCAGGTCTTCATGAAAAAATCGAATCTTACGCTTCTAAAGTGTTGTAGGGGTGCATCTTTAGTTTTTTGGTCCTGATGATGAACCACATTAGAGGGTTTGAAATTTTGACAAGCAAATACTCATGATGTAATTATTCTGAAAGCTAATTTCAAAGAAACAATTAAATTTTACATGTTTGGTTAAAAAAAAAACCTTGGAAATGAACATTATTTATTAATATTGATTCATCTCAACTATGATTTTAGCATGATTTGAGAGATCAAATCTCTCCATGTGAAAACATATTTTAGAGTGCAAAATTTAAAAATAAAGTGTATCCCTAAGTAGTGGTTCTCTCTCTATATATACAACATGTTATTTTCCATTGTTTATATTATAGTTTTGAGCATTATATAGAGTACATAACTTCAACTTGTAAGGGAAAAAAATCTTGGTTGGATTTAAGAGAAAATTGACAAAAAATTATAATATAGGGAAACTACAAAAGATTTAACCACCCACACACACACACACACACACACACAAATATTTCCAATTGCTTTATATGATGTATATAGATTTTTTTTTTAAAACAATATACAATATATACGTAGTCGTCATTTAAATATTTTACATAACATGTGCATTGACAAATTTTATCTATGGATTACATTGTTGATATTAATTTTATTATTATTATTAATATATTCTTAAATATACATCAATATATTAGAATATTTTATTGATAATTACACATTTCCATATTTTCTTATTTTATTTTTAAATTATTAATTACATTTTTTATTTACACATTGAATATTCTATTATATAAAATCTTAAAATATTTACTTTTAACATTTTCATTCTATGTATAAATATGTATGAAATTGATATGACATAAATTAATTAAGCTATATCTTCAAATAATTTATTTAAATATCTTGTTCAAATATTTTTGAGAAGTATAAAGTTTTAACTTCTAGATACTTCATTTTTTTTAAAGTTCATATGAATTTATATTATATCATTTCTTTCTCACACTTATTTTTAATTCTAATGAAATTATGCATGTGGACATTAAGATATGATGTTTTATTATGTTTTTTATTCACACTAATTAAATAGGCATATTATTTTTATTTTTTATAATATCCAACATTTCTTTTCTATTTAGAGTATTTCATTTATGTTTCAAGAGGGGCACTTGTCAACTCGAGATTGAGCATGGAAAAAATCACACATATCCCTAATAGAATGCACCTCTTATGCAATAATTATAATATTAATTACGTGGCTTCTCTCTTTTGAAATTATCCTTGTACAATTTTAATTTAATTATCATTTGTTAATAGGTGAATGTTAAGGATTTAAACTTGCAAAATATTCATATTCAACAGTAGACATCGTGCCCAACATGAGCATAGGAATCGTGTCTAACATTACCATATGCATCTATAGTCAACCACATAAACTATGTTTGACACAGTCAACTATAGTCAACATGGGAAACATGTTTAATCATTATTTTCATATTCAACATGCCCATGTTCAAACATAGGCCTCATGCTTAACATGCTTGTTATCAACAATGGGTATCGGGAATCATGCCTAAACTCAACATGACATAAATATTATTACAATCATTATAGTTTATAACTTTAAATTTATTAACTTTATATGATAAATTTAATACTTAATATTTATTATAATTTTAATATTTTAATATTTCTTATTCCAAAGGAACCCAAGAATCCACCTTACACATAACTATTAGTAAATCTCTAGGGGTATACGACCTGTCCTCTTCTATGTAAACTAGGTCACAACCATGGGATTTAAACCTTGCATCTCTGATTTTTCACATGTTTGACATTAATTCCATCACCATTGAGCTTCCCTCGTGGGAAATAATTTTAATATTGTTTAGTATTTAAGTTTTTCGATATTTAATTTATAACATAACTCTTATAGCCTTATTATAACATTAATAACTTTATACTAATAACCATTGTATTATAAGTTAGTAATATAACTTCAATATTACCTTAGATTTATAACAACAAATTTCATTGAAATTTGATGAACCATAAACAATGTCACACTTCGACAAAAAAATGATGTCACAAATTCGATACGGTCAACCATACTCAACATCGTGAACGATAGTCAACATAGGAACCTTGTTCAATTGTATTCGACATAGGTATCATATTCAACCTTAGTATTGATGGGTTCCACAACCAACATATTTAACATGGGTGCTAGGGGGAACCCTAGTCACCATGGGCATCATGGTCAATAATGGTCAACCACAATCATCTATAGGTAAACACAAAAAAACCAATTGATATTGTAGTGAGACAAACAAAATTGATCATAACTATGGTTAAATATGGTTCACGATGGTTAAATACATTTAACTATCATTAACTATGGTTAAATATGGTTTGTTATGGTTCATTACCATTAAATATGATTCACTATGGTGAGCCATACTCAACATGGATGATATGGTAAACTATAGTCTCACTGTGGGTACCATGGTCAACCATGGTCGACAAAACTCTTCTATAGGTAAACATTAACAAACAATGTTGATACTACAACGTGACAAAGAAAATAGATTTTAAAAATTGTTCACTATGGTGGTTAAGTATGGATAACTATAATTTACTATGAGACACTATTGTTAACCATCATTCATTATCCTTAACTATGGTTTGTTATATTTAAGTATAGTTCACCATGGTTAATCGTTGTTAATCATGGTTCACTATGGTTAATCATTCTTAACCACAATTCACAATCATCAACCATTTTAACCATGGTTCACTATCATTATCTATGATTCAATATACTTAAATTTCATTATGGACAACAACTGTTAAACATGGTCTACCATTGTTAACCATAGTTCACAATGGTTCAATATCGTTTGTAATGCTTAACCATGCTTCGTTATGGTTAAGTATGTTTAACCATGGTTAATGGTTGTTAAGAATGGTTATGTATGATTATCCATGGTTAACCATTTTCAAGCTTGGTCATCTTTGGTCAACCATAGTTATTTGATTTACAATTATACTAAGAAGGGGGGGGGGGGTGGGGGGCGGTGAGGGGGTAATTAGTATAACACAATTTTTACATATTTAGAACATTTAAGCACCAAAAGATCCAAGCTCATCGACAAAACAAGGAACACATGATATACATGGGAACCCCTCATGGAAAGAACCACAAAATGTATTTTAATTGTTAAATGTTTTTAGACATCAACCTACAAACGACAACATCCTCCTTCGATTTGCAAGGAAACCCACATGAGACACCAATCCCCTGTACTAATTTGCAAGCACCAACCTATAGGAGACACCAATCCTCTCTAATGTTTTGTGAAACCAAACCTATAGGATACAACAAGATCCCCTCTAATCTCTTATTTGTAATTATTTTCTTTTCTTGTTCACTGTATTCTCTTGAATTTATTTAGTCAACTTATTAGATATTTTCTCTGATTGAATATTGTTGTCACTTCATGAAATATCTACTCTAAACTAGGTTGTTATTTCAAATCCAACTTTTTATGTTGTGTGCTTTGCTTTTTTATTCTATTCTTTTCACTTTTTATATCAACAACTATCATTTTGTTTCTCTCTTATGTAGGCACTTCCTCCACCCACTAATAAGATATATGTTTTAACAGTGTACTTCATATAATATTGGAACTATTCACCCAATCCTTTAAAATTGGTGGATGCTTTGAATTCAACCTATCAAGACTCATATTTTTTGAGCCAACTTCTCTTTATAGCCTTTATAATGCTTTAACATTATTTTTCTCCCTCTATTCCAACATTTTTATAACTTTTCACAAACACATAACCAAGTGCTATAAAAGTGCTTCACTGTTCCTTCAAGCTCATTTCATTCCAAACTTTTTCAAATATTTCTCACATACATGGCTAGCTTTTACATTCATTTCCATACAACATGTATTGATTCCTTGATATGAGGATATTGGGAGAATCTTGAACCTTAGTTTTCCTTTATGGCATGAAATTCAGAACACGTCATGATTGCATGTGTTCATCAACAATTGTCATTGATGTCAACCCAAGCACCACCAGGGGATACGAAAATATTGCATGGGCATTTTAACCTACCAAACTAATATATTTTGGGTCAAGAAGGCTTTTGATGGTTTCTAGTTGCTGAGATGTTTCCGTTGATATATGGAAAGCCACGCAATTCTTCATGGTTTGAGAGATATTCATGTTTGAAGTTTGTACCCCTAGTTAGTGGGCTAAAAACCCATGGGGTTGTGGCATGGGTAATTGAAAAGTCATAATTAATATTTTCAAGCTCCTAAAATCCCTCCCACATTCACTTTTTGAAGCCACTCTCAACCTAAACATTTATATAAATTGTGATCCTCATATCCTCCTTATGGAAGGGATTTCACCATCTGAAATAGGTCATCGTGGTATTTTCACTCTAATAATTTGTATACGAAGGTTTAGAAGCTGAAATGTTTATGAGGCGAAGCCAAAATCCTGAGGAAGCTCCTGTAGAAATTTCAGATCAAGGTGCGGAATATTTTCAGAGATATGATCTATGGATGTCATTGTTTTTGCAGGCTTTAACAAATTAAACAAGCAAGAAAAAAGGAAAGGACCCAAAAGGAACTTTCTCTCTAAATAATATAGCTCATCATCTGATGAAGAAATTAATAACGAACAAGAAGCCAATGAGAGAGTATTGTTTATGGCCAAGCACAATAAATAAGAGGTATCAAAAAATGAAGAAGAAGGGTTGACCATAGAAGAATTTTCTAAGGAGGCAATCAGGCTTATAAAAGAGCTCAAGGCTGAGAAAATTCATTCCAATACTCTTGAAGAACAAGTTCAAGGTCTCAAAATTGAAGTTGAAGAACAAAAATGTATTGAAGAGTCACTTCAAAAGAATTTGGAAGAAAGCAACCAAGAAAGGGAAGCATTAGAAGCTGAAGTAGTCTCGCTGTGTAAGGAAGTTAAGAAGGGGAAAACTATCCAAACTATGCCAACAGCTCAAGGGAATTTGAAGAAATCATCAAAAATCAATGATCTTACAATGACATAATTGGCCTCGGTTACAAAGAAGAAGAAGCAGGACCTTCTACAACAAAATACAATTAACCTATGAGATCTGACATGCATGTAGACTTCATTGGACAAGATTCGCAAGAACATCCTTGGAAGACAATTCCTCGACGAATATTTCCATCTAGGTACCGACATATTTTTTATGGCTATTGTTATTCATGTGGAAAATTTGGTCATAATGTTGTATAATATCGCACGTACCCCAGGAACCAATACAATTCTAGGAGATCCTTCAAATATGAACCTCTCCGGGCTCAAAGAAAGAGCAATAGATTTAAACATTTAAGAAATAATATGGAATTTTACAAATGTCGGAAATATGGACACATGGCCAGAGACTGCAGACTTTATAATCCTCCAGAAGAATCTTCGAAGCCATAGAATGAACAAACATGGAAGGAGAAGAAGACTGATAATTGTGCTCTCCCTCTCAAGGCCCAAAACAACAAATATGTGTAGTATGTTGACAGCGGCTGCTCAACACATATGACTGGAGATAAAAGGAAATTTGTATCTCTGCAAGGGAATAAGGATGGAATCGTATCCTTTGGAAATGATGGATCTTCAAATGTTATAGTATCAGGTACCGTCACTCTCGGAAGCAAATATTTTATAGCCAAGAATGTTCTATTGGTTGAAGGCATGAATGAAAATCTACTCAGTGTTGGATAAATGTGTGATAAAGGACAAAAAATGCTATTTAACTCCACAAAATGTGAAATAAGGAAATGAAGGTATGGTAAAATTGTGGCTACAGTAAGTCAAAATCCAAACGAAATATATGTTCTAGATGAAGAAACTAAAGCATGTATATTAGCTAAAGAAGATGAAAGCTAGCTATGAAAAAAATGAATGGGTCACATAAAATTTGACAATCTTGTCAGGATAAGCAAAAAGGAAGCAGTACGATAAATGCTGAAAATCTCAAAACCTTCCAACACACTATGTGAGGCCTGTCGGCACGGCAAGTAGACAAAATTCCAATTTAAAACAAAAGAACACTTTGCATCACATCCATTGGAATTGATACATACTGATCTATGTGGTACTGTGAGAAAAAAATTCTTGGATGGAGAATTATATTTCATGCTAATGATAGATGAATATACCAGGATGACAACCGTTAATTTCCTAAAGAAAAAATCTGAAGCATTTGAGTGCTTTAAGATGTACAAGGGGTTGGTCGAAAATGAAACTAGTTTGAAAATAAAGTGTCTAACATCAGATAATGGTGGATAATTCACTTCCAAATTATTTCAGCAATACTGTGACGAAAATGGAATAAAAAGACAATTTTCAACAGGACGAACACCTCAGGAAAATGGAGTTGCTGAAAGAAAGAACATAATGTTACAGAAAATGGGTAGAACAATTTTGAAGGACTCAATTGGATGAAAAATTTTGAGTTGAAGCAATTGATATGACAGTCTTCATTATTAGCCAAAGTCTTCTCAGAAATAATTGCAACAAGGCTCCATATGAATTATGGAAATGAAAACCAGCTAATGTAAAATATTTCAGAATCTTTAGAAGCAAATGTTATATCAAAAGAGAAGATCAAAATTTGGGTAAGTTTGAATCACGTGTTGATGAAGGTATCTTTGTTGGTTACTCGCGCAAAAGAAAGGCCTATAAATGTTATAATCTAAGACGAAAACAGATAGTGGAGAGCATAAATGTTACATTTGATGAAGATGGTGTTCTAACGAATAATGATGAGGATCTAAAATATTTGAAAGTTGAGACAGAGGCTGAAAGGACAGATAAAATTCTAGAACAAGAAGAAGCTATCAACTAGGAAGAAGTAAATAATGATCATCAAGATATACCAGAACAACAACAAGAAGCTCCTCCAAAGAGAACAAAAGAATGGATTCAAAAGAACCATCCATCAAATCAAATCATTGGTGACATAAATGAAAGTGGACAACTTTGTTCATCATAACAGGCTTACATTTCTTTCCTAGCAACCTTTGAGCCTAGTAATTTTGAGGAAGCCAGCCAGAATGAACATTAGGTAGCAGCTATGAATGAAGAATTGGATCAAATCGAGAAGAATAACACCTGGGAATTAGTTCCACGACCAAAAGATAAAAATTTCATTGGGACTAAATGGGTGTTCAGGAACAAATTGAATGAAGATGGACAGGTTACTAGAAACAAAGCAATATTAGTTTTCAAAGGCTATGCACAAGTGGAAGGAATTGATTTCGATGAAACATTTGCACCAGTTGCCAAAATAGAAGCTATCCAAATGTTTCTCGCCTATTCATGTTCAAGAAAAATCAAAGTCTACCAAATGGATGTTAAGTCAGCATTTCTGAATGGAGAATTAGAAGAAGAAGTTTACATCGAACAACCTAAAGGTTTTCTACTATCAGAAAAAGAAGACTATAATTGTAGGTTAAAGAAGGCTCTATATGGTCTCAAGCTGGCTCCTAGAGCATGTTATGCTCGTCTTGATGGAAATCTACGTCAACAACAGTTCAAGAAAGGTACTGTTGATAGCAATCTTTATGTACAAATAGATAAAGATAATTCAACAATCGTTGAGGTATATGTGGATGATATAATATTTGATAGCAATGATGATCAACTAAGTAAGAATTTTTCTAAAAATATGCAAAGTGAGTTAAAGATGTCTTTAATTGGTTAGCTGAAAAACTTCTTAGGGCTTCAAATATCTCAGCAAGAGAAAGAAATATTTATGTGTCAAGCCAAGTACATCAAGGAAATGCTCAAGAAATTCAAAATGGAAGATTGCAAACCCATCCTTACTCCAATGGTAAAAGGTTGCAAATTGAGCATAGACGACTCATCTAAGGATGTCGATCAGAGGTTGTATAGATCTATGATTGGTAGTCTTCTATGTGTAACAGCTTCCCGACCAGATGTTATGCAAGACGTTGGACAAGTAGCAAGATTCAAAGTAGCACCAAAAGAATTACATATTATTGCTGTCAAAATAATTCTTCGATATCTAAAGGGCACAAAAGAATATGGCTTGTGGTATCGCAAGGGTAACAATTTCATTATTCAAGCCTTTACAGATACAAATTGGCCAGGAAGCGTTGATGATCGTAAGAGTAATAGTGGAGCAACATTCTATCTAGGTGGTTGTCTCGTATCATGGTTGAGCACAAAGCAAACCTCAATCTCATTATCTACAACAGAAGCATAATACATTGTAGACACAACATGTTGTACTCAAGTCCTTTGGATGAAACAAACTTTTCAAGATATTCAAGTACAATTTAGTGAGCCTATTCCCATATTCTGTGACAACACCAGTGCCATTAGCATCTCCAAGAATCCTATCATGCATTAAAAAAAAAAACACATTCTGATCAAATATCATTTTTTTAGAGAACAAGTTGCTGAAAAGAATATCAAACTTGAATATGTTGGTACAAAAGAACAAATCACTGATATCTTCACTAAACCTTTACCTTGTGGAGCATTTGAATATATTCGCCAGAAGCTTGAGATTCTCCCAAGTTATCATTATATTTTCCTTATTCACAATATAAAGGGGGAGTGAAAGTGTGTACAGGTCCGCAGGATGGTTGTGTGTTAGGGGGAGTTACCCTTTTCCATTGATTCCAAAGGGGGAGAGAATGTTGTAGGAAGAGATGTCATGATCACAGGGGGAGTACTTGTGTTGCCATCAATTCCAAAGGGGGAGATTTTTGATCAGCGGTTATCATTGATGTCAACCCAAGCAGCACACGGGACACCCCAATATTGCATGGGAATTTTGACCTAACAAATTAATATATTCCGGGTCAATATTTCTTTTTATGGTTTCTACTTGTCAAGACGTTTCCGTTGATATATGGTACGCCACATAATTCTTCACTGTTTGAGAGATATTAATGTTTGAAGTTTGTACCCCCAGTTAGTGGGCTAAAACCCCATGGGTTTGTGGCATGGGTCATTGAAAACTCATAATTAATATTTTTTAAGCTCCTAAATATCCTCCCATATTCACTTGTTGAAGCCCCTCTCAACCTAAGCATTTATATAAATTGTGATTCTCATATCCTCCTTATGGAAGGGATTTCACCATATGAAACAGGTCATCATGGAATTTTTTCTCTAATGTTTTTTATAAGAATGTTAAAAAGATGAAAGTTTTATGAGGCAAAGAAAAAATCATGAGGAAGGTCCTGTAGAAATTTCAAATCAAGGTGCACAACATTTTCGGAGATATGATCTGTGGAAGTCAGTGTTTTTGCGAGCTCCTGAAATTCATCTCAAAGAAGTGACCTTGGAAAAATTTTCATAACTCTCTCTCTGAGTATCGGATTGGAATTTTGTAAAAATTGGAAGATATTGCATGGAATATAGTTTTCTCTCGATCAATTTCAGAGCTGAATGAAGAAACAGTGACACGTGGCATGTCATACAAGTTTGCTCTACTGAAATATTCCATAATTAGGGCATTGTGAGAGATTGGGCATAACTCTCGCCAGAAGAATCCAAACTAGGTCAGACCTATGTCACTAAAAAGAAGAATCAGAGAACTACTACAGGACCTAAAATCACATATTTGGGATCCGAAATAACAGAGATACACTAGATTCAATATCGTGCTCCTAGAAGGAAAGAAAAAGCTAGATCATGTGTTGTCAAGGGCTACAAAGGACCAGAATTTCTACAACAGCAAAGCAAAGCAAGGTGTAGCAGAGGCTAGGATGATAAGCGAAGCAACCAAGGTGCAGAACAACAACAAGAATTTCATCACATGAAGTCTTCAAGTGGGCAGCACTGCATACAGTCACTATAAAGGTATTATTGTACCAAGTCATTGTAAATACATTATTGTAAAAATTGTACTAGTGTCTATCTGCCAAGAGTTGAAGAGGCAATGTCGGGAGGTCTAGGATCATCATTAGGTGGTTGTGTCATAGTTGGGGTTATGGTATCGTGTGTCTTCTTATTCTACATCATTTTATATCATTTTAAAGTGGACCATTTTCCATGGTACAGGAGTCCATTCTTCTTTTATTCTTCTACAGGGTGGTAGGGTTGTGCTAGGGTGAGTTGTAGCTCATTGGGTGTTGGGGCATCCATCCAGTTGACTACTAAAGGATCTCGGGCGTTGGAGCATCCATCCAGTGGGACCTGTAGAAGAATGATTTTCTAGATTCTAGGAAGTTGGAGCTTTATTTTCAATTGGAGTTGAATATTAAAGAATTATTAGAAAATCATTAGGTGGTTTTTGTCCCAGAGTCGGTTTCCACCTTAAAAACGGTGTGCATTTATGTTCCTTTTTTTTACTGGTATCATTGTACAAACACTGATAATAATTGAAGATTAAATAATGCTTTAATTGAAAGGAATATTGATTCACCCCCCCTCTCAGTATTTCCAATAGCATGTGCTAGAGGTCCAAAAAAAGATAAAATCACCTTACATCATGAAATTAGGAAAAATGCACAAAATATTTAATAGTGGAAACACATAAAAAAATACATTTGGTTGCAATAAATTTGACAATAATTATTCCCATCAATTTTCTCAAAAATCTCTATGATTTGATAGATCTTCAATATCAAATATTGATGTTTCAATCTATTTCAATTCATTTACACCATCAATTCATTTATTAGCAGATATACTAAGGGATATAAGTCCTTAGAGTGAGAGATTAGGTTATTCATGACCAATGCTATGATAGAGCGAAGTTATCAAGAAAATTATGAAACTTGATGCTGCTATTAGGTGCTTAACAAAGCTTAGGGTATCGAGGAAACTAGTTAAAAAATCAACAATATGGCGGTATGCTAAGGGGCACGTGGCCCTTGGGAACTGAATCTTAGTGTAACATGACTGAGGATATGGCCAGAGCCTATTCCATAGACAATACCAAGAAAATATTGTGAACTATATCTCTGTAAGACACCAAGGTTGTTAGGGAAATTCGCCCTTAGGAGCTACACTTTATCACCATATTACGAGTGACCATGACCATGGGCTACTCCACACTAAAATGTTGATGAATTGGAAATTGTGTTCCTTTATAAAATTGCTAATAAACCAAGAATTAGATAGATAAATAGAAAATTGTCAAATATTTTTATGTCCCATCAACTAACGATGGTCAGATCAGAGTAGGTTCTCATAAACTGTGGATGGAGACTAAAAATAAGATTGCATGGTTAGACATGATTTTCCAGTTGTGCGATCTCCGAGAGATTGAGTCGGAGGAGAACTTCATCTTTCATTTCCCCATTTATTATGAGATTCGTGGGAGATTCCATTGCTTGTTTAGAGGGATCCAGACCTTATCTAGTTTCTTTCAATACCTAGACCAAATATGTCTAGCCTTGTACATACAGGAGGCCACGACACTTCACACACAAATTCTCCAGCCTCCTCCTAGATCATATCCTGTGCAACAGATTATGTCCTTTTCTACAGTGCTTCCGTCAGCTAGAGGCATGAAGAGACAAATTAGTAACATTGTTGCCTCAAAATCTAGATCAATGCGGGCTAGAGGGGCCATCCCCGTAGCATAGGGACCCCTGATTCATTACCGGACTAGATATATTTCTAGCAGGTAGCTGAGATCACCTAGTCATTAGCGACATATCACTTCTTCTCAGCAGCAGCATAACAAAGGCTCCAGATCCTCCTCTATCCCTCCCTCGAGACAACACTCCATCTTGAGTTTTTTAAATTCGACCTCCATTGTTAGGAGAGATATTTAGTGGACCATTATCTTGTGCCTTCTGCACTTGGAGTCCAGGGATTTCCTCATTTTTGTTTTAAGCCATTATGGTTTTCTTTCTTTATTTCTTATTTCTTATTTCTTTCTCTTTATATAGGAGACCTTTTGGTACTCCTCCTTGTATCCACATCATTGTACTATGCAGTCCCATTGACCTAATATTGTGGTCATTTGTTGGGAATTAATATAATTACCTTATCTCATCTTATCTTATATTATCTAAAACTTTGTATTTTTCTAGCCATTCATGTTATAACAAAATTTCCCCCCTTTTCCATATTTTACTAACTCCTAAGGTTTTCAAAAAATTTGGCAAAACTCCACCTTTTATTGATTCCTGAGGTTTTCTCGAAATTTGGGTTTTCCACGAATAATTTCAAATTTTTCCCTTTCATCATTCTGCACCAAAAATTGGAGGTTTTATCCGTTTCACTTTATTTTTCAATTTTACCAAAACTTTTTCTTCTTTTTTCATTTCCACCCAAAATAGCTCTTACTAAAGGTGTGTCTTTCTATTTTTATTTGATATCAATGAAAACCTTTTCCAACAATATCCCTCTTTGTCACTTATTAAATCATTAAAATATTCATAGCAAAATGTGGAGAAACTACCCTCACTATAAATTCCTTTAGTGTGCAACTTTTTCTCTTGAAATCCCTACAAATTTTTTTGAGTCTGTAAGTTTTCAAATTGTCTGTAATTATTTATTTGTATGTAATTCTCCCGCACTTAAAAAAAGAAAAAAAATCTCGCTCTAAACTAACACATGTTTTCGATCTATAATTTTTTTTTTTTTTCAAATCGCCCCCCTTAATCATATGCTCTAAAACATTGTAGAGCCAATTACTTTTTCTACTTATGTTCTAGTAATATCATTTGATGATGAATGTGATTGAAATATCCTTGAGTACAACTGAAATCCATTTGGTTGTTTAACATACACATATTTTTCTAAGTATCCTTTAAGAAAGCATGATTTGATATCCATTTCTTAGACATTAAAATTTATAAAACCTGCAATCACTAAAAAATTTTTGAGTGCTTAAAGTTTGGAAAGTGTAGCAAAAGTTTCCTCAAAATAAAAATCTTCTACTTGAGCATAGCCTTTAATAACTAATATAGTCTTAGTACTTCCTACCAATCCATCCTCATTGAATTTATTCCTAAAGACGACTTAGTGCCATTTATATTCTTATCTTTTGGTCTAGGCACAACATCTCATTTACAATTTTTCTTAGTTTGATTTTGTTCATCCTTTGTAGAATTGATCTAATGTTCATATTCACTAGCCTAGGAAATTTTATTAGGCTTTACTTCAGACAACAAGGCAAAGTTTTCATGCTTTAGTGTTCTTATCATTTTTCTTCTGGTCTAAACCCATGACTCTTTGCTCCCAAGTATTTGGTTTTCTAGATGAAATTTGTGAACGTATCTAGATGGAATCTTTAGATGCCAAGTTTATATCTCTTCCTCTTATTCCCCTTTTTCTAGGTTATATCTCTTCCTCCAATTCCCCTTTTTATTAATGTTCTTTCTCTTCGTGCTCTTTGCTTGTTACCTCATCTAGATCTTCATTTCTTCATTGTTTTTCTTTTCAGGCTAGTGATTCATTTACTCTCACATCAATGCTTTCTATCATCTTTCATACTCTTTTGTTGTAGCACTTATAATGTTTTCTCCTAAATGAATAGCCATGAATGATTCATTCATTTTCTCTAGAATCAAAATTCTCTATATTTTATTCTTTTTTTTGATGTAGCATTTTCTTGCAAACACATTGAATCGTTTGAGTTAAGTTGGAATAGCATACCATGATTCATAATAATTCTTTTTTTTTCTCTCACTTGTTCTCTATTTAGGATATAAAGCACTATATCAATTTATTCCCCTAAAAAGTGTCTCTAATGTTTTCCATTCCTCTCTTAGATATCAAGAATATAATATTTAGATCAATACCATTCTCAAGTGGATATTTAAATATTTTAAACTTGTCAAATGGTTTAAATTTCTCTCTAAGTAATCCATGTTGTTGTTGTATAATCATGAATTAGTAGCATAAAATATATCTCATCTCTTAATGCTTATGTTTTTCTGTAACCAAGAAATCTATATGAACAAGATCCAATGGTCTTGTTAATGAATTGTAGTATAGATATCACATTAAAATATGTAACATATAAATAGTAGGTAGAAATTAAGATCCATTTTACCATATAAATAAAAATAAAAATTTCATATTCATATTTGAATTTAATTAATGAGTACAAAAAAAATAATACTTACAATATACTTTCAAGATTACAAGATTCTTAACCATGGATATTCACACTCACTTTATCATGGATATTATTAACTGGTAAATAGTTTTTTTTTACAATACCACTGGTCAATACATTGGATTATCAATACCGCATGCCCAAAAATAATAAGTCAAACCTATCATAGCTCAATTGTCAAAGTATTTGTGAGGAAAACCATCACTAGTTGCTATCCAAAAATACATGTTGACCATTCACTATTGAATCAAGTTGACACAGATCACTATTATTCAAGGAAAATAATGCCACCTCTAATAACCCCGTTGGTGGTCCATAATGCGGCATGCTTTCATTCTTACTAGATGCCTCTAGGTTTTGGGTCATTAACATGTATGTATCCAAGGAAGACTAGCTCTTTATTTAAGTCCAAGGACTACAAGCTCATATTTAAGAGGAAGAAGTTTTAGGGCATACTTCAAGTCCACCATTAATCATTTCATAATAAAAATGTTTTAATTTAATTTAATTTTATAGCATTTTTTTATTTTAATCTAAAATCAAAGAGATTATAATTATTTTTCAAAAATATTTAAATCTTGTATCTTTATTACGACTAAAAACTTTCCATAGATATTCCATAGAGATTAAATTAAGGGTTCAATAAAATTAAAATGGAGAATATTTTTTTATACAAAGATGTGAAATTTATATAATATAAAACATATAATTTATATAATATAGATAATATTGTTAGGAACCAAATAGATCAATTTTGACTACTAATCTACTGCAATAAGAGGAATCAAATTTATCTAGTTGAAAAAAATTCAATTTTTGCACTTGAAAAAGAAGTTTGAATCTTGAGAGATTTGATCACTGTGTGTGCTTTAACCACATATCGACTAAGCATCTATGAGGACCAATTCTCTTGATGTGCAATTTTTTTCTAGACTGCAAAACATGAAAAAAGGTTTGCACCTCAAGAGATTTAATCGCACTTAAAATGAATATATATTAGTTCTATATATACATATAGAACGTGTAATTTTTCATTGCTTAAAGTGCATTTTTTAATGCACAAATGGATACAATACCTTGAAATTCCACTAATCACTTGGTTTGAGTAGATTAGAGTATTTGAATTTACAATTCCAACAATTCTTTGTTAGATTTTATTTACTAAAAAAATATCTACCCAAAATAATGACATAAGTTGAAATATATATATATATATATATATATATATATATATATATATATATATATTATATCAATTTTTTATTAGGAATTAAATGAATTACACATTTTCCTCTTATTAGAAAGTAATTAAATTATTTCATTTTTATCACTTTTTTCTTGAGGGAATTGAAATACTTTAATAAGATGAACATACATGCATACTTTCTATCTATATATACATATGTATGAATTGAATTATATTAGTTAATATAGATATTCAAAGAGTTTATTTATATTTTGTATTGAAATATTTGTAAGGTAAATATAATTTTATTTATTTCTAACTTTTAATTACTTTATCTATATAAAATATATATATATAATTTTGTTATTTAATATAGAAATGAGAACAAACTAGTCGCAGTTGGTGCACTTCATGACTCATACATGAAATTCAGGATCTAATTCCAAGCATAAGTTATATGATGCCTTCTCATATTCGAAGAACAGGTAACGTGGAATCAGTCTTGATAGCTAATTGGGGGTGCAACCATCAAGGTAAGTATCTCGACAAGACTTGGGACAGATCACTACAGGAGGGAGCCTTGAAAATTTGCAAGAGATAGTGGAAAAACATAATATCCAAATTCAAATTCCTTGATCGAGGTGTTAAGGGTGTCAAGGAATGTGCACGGTGGAAGCTGGCAACATTGGCCACACAGTGGAATGGTGATGACATGGGCCAGAGATTTTGGGTGTCTCGTCCCACGCCACATTAAACCAACATTCATTACGGGCACAGGAAAGTAGGTTATGTCAGATAAGTCTTGGGATGATCACTACAACTAGAGGGAGAAAGGGCTAGGCAAAATGTGGGTTTACCGTTTCATTTCAGTCACTGTGCGGAGGATTGTGGAGGAGCCAACAGGGGAATTGTGGCAGAGGAAGGTTTCTTCAGCCATCGCATAACGGTTTACCTGATATGTTTCCTTCTCCCGCCTAATACTAAGCATGGTAGTCTTGTGTGTTATTGAGATGGGAGGGAGGTATATCCTATATGAAATGAAGCTTTATCAGGTTATTGAACTGAAGGGGAATCAAATATGTCTTGGATATGTTCGTTTTTTCATTTCAGATGATGTTCTGTCTTTGTGATCGCCCTTGGTTATTTCTGTGATGGGTAGGGTTCCTACGGTATTTACCAAGTATCATTGGTTTTTTCAGTCTAGTCTTCATCAATTTATCCCCATGAACGAGTTTGTCTCGACATTCCCTAAGGATTCCCTTAGAGTCCATGACCTTGCCTGTTGTGTTGATACTATTTTGCAGAGAAGTATTCTTTGTTCTCCGAGAATGAGAAATGCAGGGGAGGTGGTGAGCGATGGAACTTGGAGAAGCATGACATGGCCTCACCCTGAATTACATCTCGAAACCATGTATCCCAACTCCTCCTATAAGCATATTTTTTTATACAGTTCTGCATGTCAATTTTATGAACTTGCATGCATGATTTATAATTATTATATGGGTGTTAAGGGCTCTGTTAATATCTTTAACCCGGGTTCTAACCAGTCATTGATTTCTGGTAGATGTCATTTTTATTTGGCTAGGGCTAGGGGTAAGTTTTTTAATATCTTGGGCATCGGTCTGCTACCTATTGAGGGTATCAGCTCAATGATCTTGCATATGATAGATAATTTTTATCTGGGAATAAAGGGTTTAGTTGACCAATTCCCCACTTATAATATATGTCAATTCTATTTTGCTTGGGCCAGGGTCATTTTACTAAATATTTTGGGCTCTATTCTAATGTCTGTTAAGGGTTTCAACTCAATGATCTTGCATTGTAAATCCTCGAGTTGGGTTCTTACTGAGAATACAATTTTTTGTAAAATTAAGAATATAGAGGCATGCACATAGTGATTTTTACTGTGGCCTACTGAGTATGATAAATGCATGAATGTGTATTATCAATATTTGAGTTTGTTACTGGCTGCAAAGAGGAACTCTTGTAGAGATATGAGAACATGGGCAAGAAAGCAGGTGAAAAGTAATAATGCAAAGGTGGTGGGATGGAAACATCTAACACTGAATAGAGAGGAGAGGATTTTACTTCGTCCGACTAAAAAATGATTTTTCTCGGTTTCGATGTACAGATCCTCGTAGCTTATTTCACTCTCAAGTCTCTACACATCAGGTGAGAACCCTGGTGTGGATTCGGGTGAAGGTACAACTATTGGGAGACCCACTAAAAATTAAAATGGTGAAATCACAGGTAGGTAAAGGAATTTCTAGAAAAATAGGCCCAGTTGGCAATACAGGAAAGGACAAAGGCAAGGAGAAGGTGGGACCCAGTAAACAAGGAAGAAAACTTGGTAAGGAAATCATGGAAAACCTATTGCATTCCTGTGTTGTGGGGACACCAGGACAAGTAAAAGGCCTGATTTCAAGTTGGGAGCGAGACCCCAAAACCAAAGTTGAGAAAGAAATTGTGGATGAGGAAATGGAACCTATGGTGACTGATACCAGGAACACAAGAGGAAGAATTTCCATGTTCAATCAGTCTATCCATCTCTATTGGACAATGAAGTGTTTAATGTAAAAGGCCATTGTGTCAATTCAAGAGGTAGGAGGATACCCAAAGGAAAATTCCATATTGGTTGATATGCATAGAGATATTCAGGCAATACAAATTCAGATACATCGCTAGAATATGCATCAATGTCAACTCCAAAGTATTCATTAAGTAGATATGCCTGGATCAAGTGTCTACGATCCGCCACCTATTGAATCTTTAGATGAGTAATTCCAGAAGTATATTGTTTTTTGCTGGAAAATGAAATACATGAAATGGGTGGATAGCACACTACAACATAACAGGGGGTTTTAAGACAATACTTAAGACAATATTTAAGACAATTTTTGGGTAAAGTGTCTTAACTTGATACAAAATAAAACTTTTATATTGTCTTAAATAGTCTTTGAGCGGGTGTCGCAAATTAAATTGTCTTAAAATGTTGTCTCTATAAAGACAATATATAACAAAAGTATTTTGTCTCTCCAGAGACAATTTCATTTTTGTCTCTCTAGAGACAATAAAAAATACTTTTTTTCTTTAGACACAACATAAAATAATGAATCTAGAAAAATATCTCACTATTAAAATAATTAATTAAAACTAAAATGAAATATCATTGATTAATTCATATTAGGACACAGTGGAATTGAACCACCGACCTCTTGCTGATAAAGCAGGTGCTCTTCCATTCAGCTGTCACCCTTTAAATAATTATGTGAGAGTTATGGTAGTCCCATAAATTACATATGTAGGCATTGATTTAAAAAAAATTCTCAACACATAATGGCATAATCTTTGTAAAATCTAAACTCATGCAACCCTTATTTTTAACTTGATAAAATAACTCACTATTTTTAACTTGATAAAATAACTCAATGTAGTTGGCTCAGTGCCACACCCATGTAACATGACTCATTCAAAATGCTAATATACAATAATTTACAAACTATTTAATCTAGTCATACAAAAAAAGTAACTAGAATTAAGTATTGAGTGGTTTCCGCAGTGCATTATATTTCATATCATTTTTTGGGATTCAACTACATTAAGAAAGTCATTCAAATATGACCATTTTCATGAGAGGTAGTTGTTACTGACTAATTTCTCATGATTTTTGAATAGTCCACTTAGCACTCATTGCATCGGGTGATGCTCATGGGGGTGAAGAAGTGGGATTGAAACTAGTGAAATGAATCACATAGTGTCAATCATCACTTCCAGGGCTTTCACCGGTAACAAGGAATTCTCGGATGGTCACCCATCCCAGAACTCCTCTGGCTCAAGCGCGATTAACTGTGGAGTTTTTCCCCACGATCAAGCCCACTTAGCTTGCTACCCCATTTGCAAAACCTTAGCAAGTGTTGTGCCTCATGAACCTTTGAGGTAGCTATCCCTTTACTCTTTTGAATTAATTATTGAGGGGTTTCCGCAGTGAATTATATTTGATATCATTTTTTTGGATTCAACTGTGTAAGAAAGTCATTCAACTATGACCATTTCCATGAGAGGTAGTTGTAACTAGCTAAGTTCTCATGATTTTTGAATAGTCCACTTAACACTCATTGCATCAGGTGATGCTCACAGGGGTAAAGAAGTGGGATTGAAACTAGTGAAATGAATCACATAGCGTCAATCATCACTTTTGGGGCTTTCACCCAGTAACCAGGACTTCCCGGGTGGTCACCCATCCCAGAGCTCCTCTAGATCAAGCGCGCTTAACTGTTGAGTTTTTCCCCATGATCAAGTCCACTTAGCTTGCTACCCCATTTGCAAAACCTTAGCAAGTGTTGTGCCTCATGAACCATTCAGGTAGAGATCCCTTTACAATTTTGAATTAAGTATTGAGGGGTTTCCAAAATGCATTATATTTGATATCATTTTTTGGGATTCAACTATGTTAAGAAAGTCATTCAACTATGACCATTTTCATGAGAGGTAGTCGTAACTGACTAATTTCTCATGATTTTTGAATAGTCCACTTAGCACTCATTGCATTGGGTGATGCTCACAAGGTTGAAGAAGTGGGATTGAAACTAGTGAAATGAATCACATAGCGTCAATCATCACTTCCGGGGCTTTCACCCAGTAACCAGGACTCACGGGGTGGTCACCCATCCCAGAACTCCTCTGGCCCAAGCGCACTTAACTGTGGATTTTTTCCCCACGATCAAGCCCACTGAGCTTGCTACCCCATTTTCAAAACCTTAGCAAGCATTGTGCCTCATGAACCATTCAGGTAGAGATTCCTTTAATCTTTTGAATTAAGTATTGAGGGGTTTCCGCAGTGCATTATATTTGATATCATTTTTCGGGAATCAACTGCGTTAAGAAATTCATTTAACTATGACCATTTTCATGAGAGGAAGCCATAACTGACTAATTTCTCATGATTTCTGAATAGTCCACTTAGCACTCATTACATCGGGTGATGATCAAAGGGATGAAGAAGTGGGATTGAAACTAGTGAAATGAATCACATAGCGTCAATCATCACTTCCAGGGCTTTCAACCGATAACCACGACTTCCCAGATGGTCACCCATCCCAGAAATTCTTTGGCTCAAGTGCGCTTAACTGTGGAGTTTTTTCCCACGATCAAGCCCACTTAGCTTGCTACCCCATTTTCAAAACCTTAGCAAGTGTTGTGCCGCATGACCCATTCAGGTAGAGATCCCTTTACTCTTTTGAATTATCACAAGCCATTAATGTCTATTATTGAATGGTTTATGTTTAGCATGTTTCCACTCTTTATATATTCCAAAAATATGATTTTTTAAGGAATTTTTCACATCAATTAAAGATAAGGTACAAAGAAATTGGCATAGCCATCCTGCTATCTATCACTACCTATCTATCCCTAAACGTTTTGCAGCAAGTTAGATAATACAACACAACTATCATTAACTGTTAGTAACAATAAAAAATGAGTCAAAAATTTCCTCATATTTAACTTGCACCCTAGAATAGAAGGTTAGTGCACAGCCAATATCTGCTCAGCCATTCCGATGTAACCAATGCTAATAGCCTGGTATGCAATTACACTTCCAAATAAGTCATGCATAGCTTTGAAAGCTTGATTTGGTCCTGCTACATGAAAGTCAAAAGAGTATGGTATATTTATTTTCCCATATATCCAAATTACACCCGGAAACTGCAAAGGTTGACATCCTAATTAAAAATAAAAGTGATCAAGTTGCCTTGAATTCATCTTCAAGAGTTGTAGTAGGGTCCAATCATCAAAATTGGGGTAAATTTGTGGCTTCTTCACCCAAAAGTCTCTTTGTTGGAACCTGATGAGAAAATATAATAAGCTCCTTCTGGGGAACCAAGTTAACTTCTCACTTCCTCTGATACATAGACTTAAAACCATCAATCCTGACAAGAGGAACCACACTCACTTCAACCTCTTCCACAAGTCATTTGAAAATTTCTACCATTTCATACTTAAATTTAACTTTTTGAGGAGTGTCTTTGTTCCAAGCAGAATTCCACTCTCTGTATAGGGCCCAAACTATCCTAATAGTTCCTTTAGGACTTTTCTCCCATGAAAATATATGAGAAAAAATATTTAGCACGTTGTTGTGGGTAGTTTTTCTATGCTTAAAATTCCCACAACCCTGGTAAAATCCATCATCCAGCCAGTTAGTGACTGTCATACCTTCAACGAAATGAAGATCTATTTTACAAGAATTACAATCTAGGAAGACTAGTTGAAAATAGCAAAGTTTTAACCAAAATTTTAAGCACAGAAACAAAAATGTAGTTAGATTAGCAAGCACATATACAGAAAAATAAATCCTAAATACTACATAAAAAACTTTTCTTGAACAACCAAAGAAATAAATAATAACAAAAATACTCTGCCAAATTATACGGCAATCATAAGGCATTACATAAAGAAAATAGAATCAACAAGGTGCACATGGAAGCATTTTATCAATAGGTTCCTTACAAAGAACTTCAATGGAAACAAACTCAACTAAAATATTTCCTTCATTAATCTGAATGGTTGGACCATCATTGCTGGAATTTCCAAAAGCATCCTCTCATCCACCCATTCGCCCCAATCATTGTAGATTCAGAGAGCACTATATCAAACAGTTGACATAGTTTTTCAAAGGTATGTTCATACTTGATCAAAGGACACCGGAAGCATGAAAAAACATAAGTCAAAATACAAATATGAAAGGTATCAAAATATAAAATGTAGTCATCATACACAAGTTCTTTTCCCTACATGTATTATGACTAGCAAGTTCCAACAAACACAACAAAATGTTCTTATCAACTGTAAAACCCTTACCCATTGATTCAACTAAAAATAGATTATGGTGAAATGTTGTGCTGAATAAATCCACGGTATGAACCCGTTTTCCTGGATTTTTATCACACTTTGTATTATTAGACTTGCATAAAAAAAATTATTTCCATCAAAATGAAAAAGTCAATCTGATTTAAATACAATATCCATACAGTGCACTATGAGACTGGTATAAAAAACTTACTTCCATCATAGCTATAGAAAATCACTCTAATTTTAACACATATCATGTGATGAAAAAGCATGAAAAATAGGATAAATAGAAAAAATAAATCTAATTTAAATACAATATCCACACAGTGCACACACTTTGAGACTCGTATAAAAAAAATTATTTCCATCATAGCTGCAGAAAATCACTCTGATTTAAACAAGTATCATGTGATGCAAAAGCATGTAAAATAGGATAAATAGTTGAAAGTTTGAGATTATTAATTGTATGTGTAGCTCATTTCTGGTGGGAAGAAGGAAAGGCCACTAATAGTGTAGGGAAGAAATCATTGCTCTTTGGGGTGTCTTTATATGGTCCAGTTGGCTGGGATTGGAGTCACTTCATGTGTTTGGAGATGCAAAGGGAATAATTGACTGGGTAAAAGAACATTCCAATTTCAATCTTCCTATCCTCATAATTTGGATGAGATGTATTTGCAATTTGGTAAGCTCTTTTCGATTACTATTATTATTATCATTATTATTATCCAATTTTAAGGTCACCACCAAGCCAATCACCAAATTGGTGTATGAGACCCAATTTTTTGTGGGACAAGGGATGCACCTTTGCGACAACTGCATGTCTATGACGACATACATACTATGGCTCCTCTGGTTTTCAACCTATAACCTCTTAGGAGGAAACATACGCTCTTAACAATATTAGGCCCACTCAAGTTGTATACAGGGAACAAAATCAGGTTACATATCTTTTATCCAAGGCATATCAAAGGTACCTGGGAAATTCTTCTTTGCAACATTTGTAAAGGATACATTGAGGAATTCTGGCAGAATTGATTTCACTTATGAGATTTTTAGTTTTCTTTCTTTTTTTCAACTAATTTTATGGTGTATTTTAAGTTTTGGACATAGACAGTATGTATTTAAAGAGTCATAAATAGTTGTGATACATTGAGGAATTATGGCATCATCGACTTCACTTAAGAGGATTTGTCTCTTTGTTTTTTCTAAACTAATTATATGGAGTAATTTAAGTTTTGGAAATAGGACCGGTGCTATACAATATTTCTAGGTGCCATAATATCATGGTATAAAAAAATGAATATATCATTATAGCTATGTGTTATATTTTTGGTAGCTCGATAATGTTGTAATTGTGGAAACATGAAACTTAGTTTGTGATATACAATCTATAACAAACTAAAGATGATGATGATGATGTACAACATATATACTTTTTTTTATAAAAGCGTTTTTTTACTCATACCATTTTAACGAATATCTTTGTTTTTAGAATCAACAGCCTCGAAGCAGAAAAATTCACAAGGAAACAAGTGACAAGGCAACAAGGCTATGTAAACTATGAAACTTCACAACATCAAAAATTGAAATAGGTTTCTAGAAAATATAAGTAATGAATTATAAGAGTAAAAAAATGAAAAAATAGGATATTATGAAATGTTCATGGAGAGAATAAAAGTGAAATACGGTCGTATATAAATTAGAATATTGCAAATTTCTCTGTAATCTTCGAAATAACATGGTATGCATAGCATTTAGTATTTGTCATTTTTAATTTGATTGTGAAATCAAGGAATATTTAAATCACTTTTAAATTGGATTTCAAGGATATTTAGAAATTTAACCATACTTTTGTTAATCGAATTCTTAAATGTTTTAGAAATAAAAATTCTAATTAAATTAAATAAATATACATCAAAATATTTCAAAACTCTTAATAATATTGGAAATTTGAAAGTCTTAATAATATTCAAAATTTCAAATGAATTGAAAAATATATCATATGAAGATGAAGAGAAAGTAAACGTAGATCAAAAAGGAGGAAAAGTCTCAGTAAAATAAATCAATAACAGATGAAAATCTCCATAAAAATTAATGAAATGGATCAAAATTGGGGAAGGATATGCCAAAATGGAGGAGCGAAGGAACGTGACTTCAAAATTTTAATGAAAAATTATGTACTTGCATCGAGTTAACCTTAATTAACCTTAATGTAAATGGCAAAAACAGTCTGGCCCAAGCAGGTTCAACGTTTAAATTTTACATCTGCATGTAATCCTGCTCTACTTTCTCATTGGAAAGCAAAAATAAAAAGTAAAATTGCTACAAAAAACCTTCTTAATATCACTTGCCACTATCTTGGCATAATTATTCTCATCATCTATGAAGACCATTGCTGGGTGCAAACAAAAGGGGAAAAAAATACAGTTAACTGATGCTTTACATTTTGTGGTTGATTATGTTAGGATTGGTGGTATTTAAAGATATTGTTGCCTGGGATTTTAATTGTCACCAGTTGGCCACAAATAAAAAGTAAAATTGCCATAACAAAATCTTCTTAATATCACTCGCCGCTATCTTGGTAGCATTAGTATCATCATCTGTCAAGACCATTGCTGGGTGGAAACAAAAGGGGGAAAAATAGACAGTCGACCCATGATTTACATTTTGTGGTTGATTATGTTAGGATTGGTGGTGTTTAAATATGTTGTTACTTGAGATTTTAATGGCCACCGGAACAAATTTATCTGGATTTTTTTAGTTTTTAGATAGGATACATTAATTTAGGGGTTCTAACTATTAGATACACATTGTTCCATAAATTAGACTTTATATTAATGAAATAATTCAATGATGTTTTTAATTAGGAAATTAAAATCATCAAGCTAGGTTGCAGACAAAAACTAAGGTAAATCCGATGAATTGAGTTCTCATTTAAATATGTTACAAGGAAGTTTAAATTTGAAATGGTCTGTTGCAGATATGAATTCATTATACTAAACAAGGAAATTATAAAATATGTTATAAAGTGGTAAACACTCTCCTATCACATGTGGACTCGAGCCTTGATGAATTGGACTGACGGAGAAAAGAATTGGTGGTATTTAAAGATGTTGTTGCTTGGGATTTTACTGGCCACCAGAACAAATTTTTCTCGAGTTTTTTATTTTTTAGATAGGATACATTAATCTAGGGGTTCTAAATCTTAGATACGCATGTTCTTTATAAATTAGAATTTATATTAATGAAATAATTCATTGATGTTTCTAATTAGTAAATTAAAATCATTAGGCTAGGTTGCAGACAAACACTAAGGTAGATATGATGAACTGAGTTCTCATTTAAATATGTTACAAGGAAGTTTAAATTTGCAATGGTCTCTTGCAAATATGAATTCATTATACTAAATAAGGAAATGATAAAATATGTGATAAAGTCGTAAACACTCTCCTATCACATGTGGACTGGATCCTTTATGGATTGGACTGATGGAGAAAATATAGTGGAAATATGCTACGCTAACTTATTAAGTATGAAAGTAATAAATAATAATGAGAAGTAAACAATCAAAAGAGAAGTATAATGTCACATGCTCAACATAAAACATCGAAATTTATAACCATAGAGATATCTAATCATTACCAACATAAAAAATACATTCAAAAATTGATAAAACAGACATGAACTCTACAAATTTGATAATACGACTTCTCTTCATTCCTCGCTCCTCAATGACACAAATGATATAATGGAAAAGAAGAGAAATCATAAATGATCAAGGATATCCAAATTTGGATATTGAAAATAGGCACCATCCTAACTATGGAAAGGATATTTAGGAATTTGTAGGGGACTCTTTTAATGATGTTCCACATGTATTGGCATTTATGAGGTTTATCTAATAATAGGAAGAAATACATGAAGATGTCACGGTCATATTATTTATACTTTATTTGGGATAACAGCGTAATGTCTGGCTCAAACATTCTTGTAAGCCAAAGAGAAAAATTTCTCTCAAAATCTAGTTGAAATATTCCTCAAACATTGTCACCTAAGATTTCATAAATTTGATGATCATGACTAACACTTGTTGGCAACATTACACTAGGAAGGACACCTTTTTATTTCTGTAGGAAATGATGGCATCCATGAAGATAATGATGGAGATTTTGTGGAGGACAAATACCCTGTGGTGCTAAGAGAAGGAATCGATGAATATGAAAAGGTATTGTAAGAAGAATATCTTCCTCGTCTCCTTCAACATGATGATCATCCAGATAAGGAAGAAAATTTAGAGGGTGAATATCTATATTGTGATGATGTTGGTATTGATATGAATAAAGTGTTGAGCTCAAAATTTGAGGAAGTAAGCAATGTTTCCATCATTTAAGAGGCTACTATCCTACTATATATACAAAAGGAGAATAACACAATGGCGCTGATGCATAATTGACCCAGATTCATTACTTTCACAAATCAAAGGAATATCATAAGTTGTGTGTCTTAAGTCTAGTCATATATCTGATGAATATGAGAATACAAATGGCATTCAATAGCATCGCTCAGATTCAGCTGAGCCATTTTCTTTTCCCAAAAATCAGTGTCAACAAAACTAATGTGATGTGTGATCAATCGAACCCCAAGGCAAAGAATAATCAGGTTGTTTATGAAGAGGATAAACAAGCAATTTCTAAAGGGAGCATACTAGATCAACCTTTTGAAAAGGGTTTATTTATACCTTTATATTTTATAGTGATTAAATTATTACCTCTCCATTTGATGACAGTTATGAAAAATATGAAGAAAATCTAGTTTTTAAGACCTCAAATGACATGCATCAGGGAAATTGCAGAAGTACAAAGCATTGCACAACATGTAATGATAGGATTTTTCTTGTCCTCAAAAGTGCGAGAAAGTTTTTTTAACATCAAATAGTAAGGTAAAAGGAGAGGATGAATGGGATGAATTTTTTTCTGTTCAGTTATCATATATCATAGATGGATTGACAACAAATATTACTAGAAATTTTAGTGAATACATGACTGTGTTTTATCAAAGATTCCACTGAAATTTCTCAAAGATACCCTAAAATCTTGGTTTCCATGTCTCTTCTCTGTGGAAGAAATGGAAATTCTGAAGATGTTGTTACATACGATGAAATTGTTGGGAATATGAGAGTTGTTGAAAATGGACCATTCGCTCCAGAAGTGATGGGGATCCCAACATATTTTCATTTGGATTTTAATGTGTCTATAGTTTCAACAATTATAAAACATAACGGAAATGGATATTGCAGTCTGGAGATGATGAATTGCTTATTGTTGATTATGTACTTCACTTTTGCAGTTATATCTTGAGAGTTTGGAGTTCTTAAGTGATCCAAAGAATGATGTGGGTGCCCAATAGTAGCAAGATGTTACCCCTTGGTTTGCATGAGGGTACCATAAGAAATTTGTCCCTCTAAATTATCCCACAATTTGTGGACATAGGAGATTGATAAAATGTTTGGAATTCTATTACTACGATCAACCTCTATTAGCTCTGATGATGGATATGACAGTCTGCGGGCTTTATCCTAAATTAGAGACAAGGCTATGGTTTGGCAGACACTTACAGGAAGTTGGATTTCATATAGAAAAAGGTAACAAAGATAATTAATCCCATGGCTGGAACATCACCTGGTATAAGTGATGATCCTAAAAAGAAGTGTAACCTAGTGTGAAGAGTAGAAAAGGTATTGTATTGAGAAGGATTAGGGTGTTTCTTGAAATGTATAACTAAGATGTCACCCTACAATAGTGTTGTCCACATGGATGATGGAGATATTATAAAGTTGTAGAAAATAGGAAACATTCGAAGTAGATCTTCCATGACATATAGGGCACTAGATGGCCACTAGTTTTGTACAATTATTGTGGGGCATGAATATCAAATCCTAGTCAAGGGTGAACGTCATCTTGAAACTTAATCTAAACCCATCATAGTGTTGTGTTTTAAGAATAAGAAATACATATATATAACTATCTCATTACTTGAAGAGTTTTACATGGTATACCCGTGTTTGGAGATAGCTAAAAAATACCAACATGTAGTAAATATGTAACAAAGGGATGGATTTCAACAACTTCTAAAGTAGGCTAAGTTAAAAATGAAAATAACACTACCCAAGACTTTGGTCTGACTGTAAATAAAATGGTTTGAGAGAACCTGTGCCATGTTGAACTATTAAGGGAGGTTTAAAAATAAATGAATCAACACACACACACACACAAACACACACACACACATGCCATCAGTGAAACTTTCACTCATTGAACCTATAAAATAATCAAACTATTTTTGTTTCACTTTAATTTGAGGTTTCTCAGGATCTTGACTTAAGTTTTCATAGGCCAACCTTTGGAAGGTATCTAAAAATAGTTTCAATTATGGGTCAACATTTGTAGTAGCTCTTTTCTTGATGGAATTTCATTTGTTTGAAGAAACCTGCGCGGAGTTGAAGTAGAAAGGGAGTTTTAAAAAGAAATGAATCAACACACACACACACACACATTCTATCAGTGAACCTTTCACTCATTGGACCTATAACATAATCAGAATATTTGTGTTTCACTTTGATTTGAGGTGTTCGAGGCTCTCTCTCTCTCTCTCTCTCTCTCTCTCTATATATATATATATATATATATATATATATATATATATATAGATAGATATGATGTTTTGAATTTAATGATCTCTGTTCTGGGTGAATCCTGACTTATGTTTTCATAGGCCAACCTTTGGAAGGTATCTAAAAATAGTTTCAATTATGGGTCAACCTTTGTAGTAGATTTTTTCTTGATGGAATTTCATTTGTTTGAATATTCACGTTCATGTATCAAAGAGAGCATGATGTTTTTTCACGGGTCTTCCTATCATTTGGAAACCTTAGCAATCATTCTCGGAAGCCGCAAACATTTACATTAAATATACTTTATAATCATGGTGTGTGGCATGTTGGAAAGTCACACGGAAGGCTTAAATCCCACATTGTCCCCATGGAGGAGTATTTGGGGGTATAAATTCCATTTTTGGAAAGCCTTTGAAGGCTAGATAGTCCACTTCAAAACTTCACCTATACATTTGGTGAGCCTTAGAAGGCTGGAAAGTACCATGTTTTCATTCTTGGAAGGTTACTTGTGGAATGGCACATTGAAAAAGGGCCTTTGAAGGCTGGACTCCTAACATGAACTACAAAAAATTAAAACATTAATTACAGAAGAGGAGAAGGTCTACATTTACATTCAAAAAGTGAGCTTCAAGTAGAAGGATAAAAAGCTAAAACCTCTCAAATATAGCCATCCACCTGTTGTACTATACAACAACCCTCCCTTTTTTCTAAATTTTAGAAATAAAATTTAGAAATAGGGTCCCTTTCTTTTTAGAAATAAAACACTTAGGAATAAGATTCATTGTTTTGAAATTTCATATTCAATATTCAAAAAACTTATGGTCCGATCTAATATACACGGCTTTATCATAAAAAACAAATCAAAGTTAAAAGCTCAATCGCAATCGGAGAATCGGAGATAACACTCAAAAGAAATATCATATGCCCATTTCAAATCTTCCGATGCGATTAGTCCAATCGAAAGATTCTAATCGCTAAGAGTTTAAAACAATTAAAATAAAGCTTCCGATGCGATGCGGTCAATCGCAATCGATCAATCGGGACAATCTTTAAAAAACTCTTTACGCTTAGTTGAAATTCCCCGATCCGATGTACATTTGAGAATAAACACTTTTAAAAGAAAATCGAACATTTGTTTAAAAAATATGGTAGACCCCACCATCAGAGATCGGAAAGATCTGCAATCGCAATCGATCAATCGGGATAAACGTATTGTGATACTCATTTGCCATTCGAAAACTTCCGATGCGATTCATCTATTTTGCATACGAAGATTTTTGTTGAATATATTAATATATCACAAGCGCAAAATCTTTATTGGTACGAAAGGCATTCAATAACGAATCAAATGAATATGGTTTGTGATTTGGTTTTAAATACTTAAGTGTGACCCAAAAGGAGCATTTACGCAACAAATGAATGAAAACCATAAATTCATAAATCATTCCGTTTGAATGACTTGTTGAGCACGACCGAGAGTTTATTGTCTTGCAGAGCCAAAGAACACCAAGTTCTTTCATTCACAGACAAAGAGAAGCGGTAGCAGACGTAGAAATGTCAAAAAGAGGGAGAAGAAATAAGACTGTTCTACCAGTGAAGTTTGCCGAGACTCCTACAGTCTCAAAAGAAAAGCCCATAAAGCTAAGGCTAGTCACATATACATCATGCCAAGGTCTTGGAAAAATGACATGGGACACAGTCTACAACCTGTTGGAAAAATTAGACCCCAAGGTTACAGTGGAGAAGGCATCAGTTCCAGACGAGGATAGCTCGGATTCTGACTCTGACATCAATGAAAGAACACTTGCAAATTCATTTCTACATCGAATTGCAGCCAGAGCAAGCATCATGCCTTACTATGATGTAGTTCGATGGATTATTGACAGTGTAAAGATAAAAGATAGAATGTTTATTTCAGCATCCGGAGTGCCTTTCGGCTCATTTAAAGCAGAAGACTTGAAAGCAATGTATCATCTTCCAGACCCACAGAAGGTGTATAACAAGGAATTTATCAAATAATTTGCTGATGATAACAAAGTCCAATCCGACCCTATCAGAAATTGGAGGAAAAACCCAGAGAAGCACCGAAATGAAGCATCCGGTATGTATTCTGTAGATTCTCTTCTGCCTCCATATTCCTATGCAGCTGCTATGATGTGTAGGTTATTTGGAAATGATAATTCAGCTAGGTTTTCTATACAAATGGTCCCCTTAATCCTAGCAGCTGTGAATTCCGACATTATGGATTGGGCTGTTATTCTTTCTGATAGAATGGCCAATAGGATCCTTGAGTACAGACAAGAAAAAGATGCTGGAAATTCTACCCCCTTTTTCTTTTGTGCCTATATTCTTGATGCTATTTGTTTCAATTCCAAATTTCCCTTATTTGGATGGAAATGGACTCCCAATAACCCCCTTCCAATCCATATTTATCATAAATTGCTTTGGAAGATTCATTTCCAAGATAATGTATATAGAATCTGTCATGGCTTCCTCATTCCCGTTTTCCAAACCATTTTTAATCGCTTTCCCCCTAGGATTTCTGATAAAGCTAAAGCCGACTTGTCTGCAATCGGAGATTGGTTTGGGGAGGAAAAATTTACTTACATCAGGGTTTTTGGTAGTATAGTGGAGCCGCATGTTCTTCCGCTTTTTGTTCCAGACAAACTTCTCGCTCAAGAAGTTTCTTATCAATTGACACTTGAAGGTATATCCAGGTCTTTGAACAACAGTAAGAAGAAAATGTGGCCTCAATTCCCACTCAATTGTGGTCATTTCACTCTAAATGATTTCAAGCATGCAGAAAAGGAAGTTTTCAAGATAAGAGGTTGTAAATTTGCAACCATTCTTGGAAGACAGTATGATCCAAAAAAGATAGCATTTGATGTCACTGCTTCAGTTTCAATTGCTCGTTTTGAGCATGAACCAGATATGTTCGATGATTTGTTTATTTCATTAGATAATTTTCCTCAGATTTTTGACTTGATCAAGTCTACATTTCAACAGGAGGAAATAAATAAATTTCTCTTATTTAGAAGACAGAGATTGTTGAGAGTACCTCTGGATCAGCTGAGGACTCAAATACAAAAATCAGAGACAGAAGGTACATCCGGCCAAACGCTAGTAGAAACATCTACCAGCAAAATCATTACACAATCGGCTGTCAACCAGCCGATTGTACATTCTCAAAAAGTGGTCACTATTGACAAACCTGATGCCCCAAAAGGGAATACTGCTCAAATGATAGACAAATGCACAAATATCAATGATGAGGTGCATAATCAAAAGGATGGATCAGATGACAAAAGCACCAAGCAGAGCATAGATAAAGAGAAAGAAAAAGAAATAACTAAGGAGATTACGATTTCCACTAATCTTGATATTTCTTCTCAGCTATTAAATCAATATGATCAGTTTGCTCAACAGCTTGGATTGCAGGATAAAGGTTCAGAACAAATAGAGCAGGAGGTTGAAATCATTCCTGAACATCCTACAGGTCATATTGTATTAAAATGTGAAGAAATCCCTCCTTTGGATGTATTCTACAGCCCTAAACATAAGGCTGTTGTCAAGAGACAAAGAAAGAAAAGAAACGCAGAACAGGGCATATTCTCTACTCCATCAGAGGAGTTTATGAATATTGTTTATAAGAACAGTGAAATGAATCCATTTGAAGACCTTACGAAATTGTCACAATATACAGGAGCCTATAGTGCTGCAACAGATGATAAAGTTGTAGAAGTTTCTCAACTAATAACTCAGAAAGATCTTCACATAACTTCACTGGAAGAAAAAGCTAAGGAGAATCAGCAGCTGATCAGCCAATTGCAGCAACAACTACAGGATCAGATATTCAGGTCTAAAGAATTGGAGAAACAGCTGGCTGAAGAAAAGAAGAAGGTTGATGAAAAGCTTTTAAGCAAACAAAAGCAGCTAAATGAAGAAATTTCTAAGTTACAGAGTCTGTTACAAAATGAGGAAAAGGCAAAAATGACTCAAGAAAAGGAATTCCAAGCAACTTTGGATAAGTTTAAAGATTATCCAAAGTTAAATGAATTCAAATCGGAAGCCCTTGAAGTTAATAAATTATTGACTCAACAGTTAATTGAATTTTGCTCAAAACTGTCACAAGCAGAACCCTTTTGTGAGATTACTTCATCTTTGATCCAAACTATCATAACTCTTAGACAAGAAATAGATGATGCCGATGAAAAGATTTCTGAGTTTCTCAACTGGCAGGATACATAAAAGGGAAAAGAAGCAAATCTTCCTAGGATAGAGGAAAAACACAAAGAAATCCTGTTTACAGAATGGGAACATCAATTAATGAAATCTGATAGAGCAATATCAAGAGCCAGAAATATAATGAACAATCTCACGCAATTCATAAATGACAGCCTATATTCAATTAATCTCATTTCAGACTGTGTCCCTGGCAGTTTGCCAAAGATAAAAGAAACTGAAGACAGATGAAGAGAAGAAATGGAAAGGAAAAGTCAACAAATCGGCAGACTTCAAACTATATCCTGGGATAGTATGTGGACTCATGTGATCAAGCCAAACAATCAACAGACAGCTATCAAAATTCTATCAAACGCTATCGATTGTCTAATTCCAGAATTTTCTGATGCCACCTATGCTGGACAGTTGCATACTGAGATGAGTCATCCACCAAGACTCCGAGATATGTTGAACATTTGTAACTTGGCTTCATCAAGCGAAGGAGAAAAACAATGAATCAGTTTTATTCAAAATAGCATTTCAGTTTTAAATTGATAGATTGTAGCAGTAGTATTAGGATTTTTGTTATGTAATTTATTATTTAAATCCTTCTCATGCATTTAGAGAAGGATCGGAAGTTGTAATATTTTTGAGGATTTGGAGCTAACATTTCTGTACTTCATTCCTTATTATATTTCTATGAAAGATCACATCTGGTGATTTTTGTGCTCAAATTATCTTTGAAGTGGTGCATTTTTGTGCCTTTGGAGTTAATTTTACATCGGAGTTACTAGATCAGAGTATCATACTTCGTTTGACAGTCTGCAATATGAATGAGGTATTTTTATCTGTTCATTGTTAATTGTCTATGTTATATGGTATTCGTTTGAAGAATTTGCTATCATTTATATATTTGATTTTCATAATATTTCCTCTTTATATTATCATTTCTGAGTATAATTGGAATATTATCATTTATATACATATATGAATGGTATATGATGATGAATGCAATATGCTAATATAACTCTGCTTAATTTATTAAACAGAGTTATCTTTATTCGTTTCTGCACATTTCAATTTAATTAATAATACATTTTCATGGTTATTATTAGATTGAAACAATCCTAAGTTGTATTCACATATTATTACCCGGGTTAAAATTAGAATTTCTTTTTCAGCATTTAGTTTAGATTAGATAGTTTTATTATTCTGTCAATTTAGTCCCATTTTCACCCATTCAATTCAATCCACTTAGTTATAAGGAAACTGGTCCTTTAAATCCAGTCGGAGCCACCATCCCAAACGGAAAAGGAGTTGTCTTAAGGTCCCGACCAGGTGGTTTTTCCCCCAATGTTTGAAGCAGAGATTTTCTAGGCTTCAACATTTTTGGCGCTAGAAGGAGGGCATCCTACTGTGAATGGCAAGCAAACCCAAATCTACAAACCATTCTAAGAGTAATTCTCCCTCCGCATCACCTCGTACTTCCAAATTGTCTGCTGATTCCTCAGCATCCAAGCAAGAAGAAGAGGTATCCACTATCACTACTCAAACTTACCATACTTCAGAACAATTAAGTCTTGAATCTCCTGAAGTTCAGTCTCTCATCCAGAAACTTCAGAGCTTCTCGATTTCACCACAGAAATCTGAGCTATCTCAAAGCAGTGAGACTTCGCAATTCAATCTACCTCACCCTCTTACTAGACTTCAGAGTGAAAAGCTCGGTATTGAACCTACTGAATTTCCTTTACCTAAAAGGAAAAAGGCAAAGAAAAATACTGAAGATTATGACAGTGAAGCACTTTCATCCACATCTTCCATCTCATCTTCCCCAGTGCGAAGTCAACCATCCACTCCCTCATTACATATCGTTGTTAATCAGGAATTGAGAACTTCAACGTCTCAAACTATTCACTCCTCAATATCAATTCCTTCCCAGACATCTGGAATCTCAACAGCAGTATCATCCACCATTGGTATTACAATGGCAGATCCATGGACCAGACCTGGTGCAGTCAATATGCCCGCACCATTACATGCATTACCTGATGCTCCTGAAAAATGGCTACCCAAGTTTAATCCGGAAAATGGAACCCAAGCTGAGGAACATATCAATAACTTCATGTTAGCAGTTAATTTAAAGGGAGTAACTGAGCAAGATGTCGTTGTTAGGCTTTTTCCTTATACATTGCAAGGATCAGCAGGATCCTGGTATTTTTCCCTGCCTTCTGATTCTATTACCAGTTGGGACATTTGCCAAGAACAGCTTCTCACTAAGTATGGAGACGATAGATCTTTAGCTACACTAATAAATGATCTCTCCAATCTTAGGATAGAGCATAGGGAACCCATTAAAGAATTTAATGCTCGTTTCAATAAACTTTTGAATAAAATCCCAACGACTTCCAAACCAAGTGAACAAATCAGAAGTGAGTGGTATATTACTGCCCTACCTGCCAATATAGCTATTCTTGTAGACAGGGCCGCAAAACCAACACTTGCTGAAAACATGAAAGAAGCACTTGCTGTGGAAAAACGTATTAATGCTCTAGAAAAGAAAGCAGCTCTTGAGGAAAAAAAAACCAAAAAAGTTTCATTCAAAGAAGACTCAAAGAAGAAAATCTCAAAAGATCCATATGATATGGAAGGCCTCCAAAAGGTTCTCAAGACTATGTCAAATGAAATGATTGAAATTAAGAAACAAGTAGCTGAAACTTCAACCAAGAGGCCCTTCAAGAATTATAAGAAAACCGAATCAAAACCACCAAATATCGTATCTTATGCAGAATCAGATCAAGAAGAGGAAGAAGAGGAAATAATCTCATCAACTGATAATGAAGAGGAAATTGTTGAATGTCATGGCATATGGGATTTCATACTGCCCAACTCCGATACAGATAATGATGAAGAAGCTTTACCTGTCTCTACTAGGAGTAAAGGTACTCCCGAACCTGTTCAGACAACTTCAAAGAAACGGAGTGCAGGTGCTGCTACAACAAAAGAAAAAGTACCTACAAAGAAATCACCTGCAGCAGTTCCCCAAAACCCACCTTCAACTTCAAATACTCTTCCAACATCCAAAACATTAGTAGTGTCCGATTCAATGGATTACAATATTGTTGATGATATGAAGAAAACTAAGGCAAACATAACTATGTTTGAACTTAGCAAATTAAAACATCAGCAGAAATTGCTTCTCAAAGAATTGAATGTTGTTCCCTGTTCACCTCTTCCCAGTGCTAAAGCTGCAAATGATTCTGGTCAACCACCTTCTGGTATGATAGAAGCTACTAATTCAGTCCTGATTGGGGATAGATCAAATTCTCACACTCCACCCTTCCTTTTGACTTTTGAGATCTACAACAGAAACCTACACAATTGTTTGATTGACTCAGTGGCATCATCCAATATAATGCCAGCTTCAGTTTGTTCTAAACTGAACATAGAACCCCAAAAGTCTTCCATACACATTGTACAGTTAGACAGAAGCAAGGTCCAGGTTTTAGGAGAGATTAACTCCGTAACTATCAGGTTAGCAGCTGATCCACGGGTAGTTCAACGAATTGATATCTTAATAGCTGATATACCCGAATTTTATGGGTTGATTTTAAGTAGAGATTGGTCTGAAAAGCTCCACGGATATATTTCTACCGATTGGTCTCACATGTGGTTACCTTATGGAGGAAAGCCAAATCTAATAAAAATCAATCGAGAGAAACACATGACCCATACTGTAACAGATTTTGAACAGGAAAATCAACCAATTGCATTTAATAACAACATCTTGGGAAATTATTCATCGGAGTCATTTTTTGGAAATCTCACTGCCCAACCATCCCCTTTCTCAGTAAACAGTTTAACATCACAGATTGAAAACTATTCACAAACTGATAGGTCAAGATGTTTTAGTGATACTGGGGAAATTGTAAATAATCTTGTTAATACTTCTTTATTTTGGTCTTTATATTTTGATGGGTCTAAATCTAACGAAGGTTCAGGAGCAGGGTGTATCTTGGTTAGCCCGCAAGGTGAAAAGACAATGCTGTCCTGTAGGTTAGAATTTGAATGCACGAACAATACAGCTGAGTATGAAGCTCTAGTCCAAGGTTTGTATAAAGCAATTGGCCTTAAAGTGCAATATTTGAAAGTATTCGGCGATTCTGAAATTATTGTCAAACAGGTGAGAAACACAATTCACTGTCTTTCAAATCACCTCAAACATTATCAATCACTGGTTCAAGAACTCACCACACACTTTTCTGCATTCAATATTTCTTCCATCCCTAGGTCTCAAAATTCAGCAGCAGACTTGCTAGCCAATGTTGCTTCCAGACTCATACCTTCTGAAGATTTTAGCCCATATAGATTTTCAATAGAATTACTTTTTAGACCATCTGTCCCAGACAATGTTACAAATTGGAGAGTTTTTTACCATGATCAAGATATCTTGAACTTCATGACTTCTGAAAAATCATATGATGATCAAATTATCGACGAAGAAGAACATGACTTACAAATTTCTTCAAAAAGTAATGAAAATCCCATTCCGAAATCTGTTGTTAGATTGGATGACTTGTATGATATTAAAGACAGATTCAAGAAAGTCACTAATACCAAGCTTCAAAGTTCTACTTTGAAATTTGAATTAGTGAATCTTGGTTCTGATTCAAAACCTCAAAATGTTAATTTAGGACTTAATTTAACATCAGAGGAAAGGGATGCCTTCATTAAACTATTAAGCAAGTACAAAAATGTCTTCGCTTGGAATTATGATGATTTAAAAACATATGATACTTCAATTATTCAGCACACAATTCCAATGCTTCCTGATGTCAAACATGTTCAACAGAAGCTAAGGAAAGTTCATCCAAATCTTGAAGATCAAATCAAATCAGAACTTAATAAACTTTTGAAAGCCAAAATCATTTTTCCTGTCAGGCATTCCAATTGGGTTTCCAATATGGTACCTGTAAGGAAGAAAAATGGTGATATAAGAATCTGTATTAATTTCAGAAATTTAAACAAGGCATCTTTGAAAGACAATTTCCCATTGCCAACCATGGAGCAGATACTCCAAAAAGTAGCTGGTTCTGAAATTATGTCCTTTCTTGATGGATTCTCAGGCTATAATCAAGTCTTAGTTCATCCAGATGACAGATTGAAAACAACTTTCAGAACGAAATGGGGAACTTATGCTTATAAAAAAATGCCTTTTGGATTAATAAATGCAGGGGCAACTTTCCAAAGAGCCATGGACATAGCATTTAAAGGTCTGATCAATAAATCAGTTGTTGTTTATCTCGATGATATAACAGTATTCTCTAAAAACAGAACCAATCATCTACATGATCTTAAACAAATATTTGAAAGATGTAGAAGGTTTGGTATTTCACTAAATCCAAAAAAATCTTTCTTTGCTTTAGGTGAAGGAAAACTTTTAGGATTTGTTGTATCAAAAGATGGTATATACATTGATCCAGACAGAGTTAAAGAAATCTCTGATATTTCTTTACCTCATAACAAAAAATCCATGCAATCATTTCTCGGACAGATCAATTTTGTAAAAAGATTCATTCCTGATTTTTCTTTAATTGTTTTACCTATGCAAAATATGATCAAGAAGAATTCAGTATTTAAATGGGGGCATAAAGAGAAAGAAGCCTTTGAGTTAATCAAATAGGCAATCATTAATGCACCAACATTAAGTACTCCGGATTTTTCTAAAGATTTTATTTTGTATACTTTAGCCACAGAGACATCTTATGCAGCTGTTTTAACACAAATTAATGATCAGAAAATTGAAGCACCAATTTCATTCTTCAGTTCAAATCTGCAAGGAGCTGAACTGAATTATTCCGATGTTGAAAAACAAGCCTTTGCCGTGTTCAAATCAATCAAGCATTTTAGACCTTTTCTCTTAAAAACTCATACAAAAATTATTGTCCCATTCTCTGCAGTGAGGCAATTATTAATTCAGAGAGAAGTAGGAGAAAAACGAGCTAACTGGGTGACAGCCCTACAAGAATATGATGTTGATATTAAACCAGCTAAGATTGTTAGAGGACAAGCTTTTTGCAGATTATTAGCAGGAGCTCATAACATACCAGAGAATGATCATTCAAATCAAGATATTCAAGTAAATCAGATAAGTGTTACGGATTCTGAGTCTCAGTATTCTGATCTCATCTATTACTTAAAAAATGGGTATGCTCCTTCTGATCTCAGTTATAAGAAAAAACGTGCTTTAAGATTAAAAGCTGTTAAATATGAGATCATCGATAATGTGTTGTTTAGAAAAAATTATGATTCAATTTTGTTGAGATGTCTAGAAAAGACTGAGGCTGAAAAGGTTTTGCAGGAGTTGCATGATGGACCAGCAGAAGGTCATTTTGGAGGTGATACCACAGCTCACAAAATAATTCGTGCTGGCTATTATTGGCCTACCCTTTTTAAAGATACACATGAATATGTAAGAAAGTGCAGAATCTGCCAAACTGCAAGTGGAAGGCAAAGGAAACCAACTTTTCCTTTGCAACCAGTAAATATTGAGCAACCATTTGAACAATGGGGACTTGACATTATTGGTGAGATAGTACCTCATTCTTCCAAGCAGCACAAGTACACTCTTACTGCAACCGATTATTTTACAAAGTGGGTAGAGGCAATCCCTTTGAAGGTAGCCAATTCTGATGCAATTATTGATTTCATAGATCAATTTATCATAACCAGGTTTGGTGTACCTCAAGCTCTTGTCTTTGATAATGCATCTTATTTCTCAGGAAACAGCTTAATTGAATTTGCAGTTAAAAGAGGTTTTAAACTCAAATATTCAGCAAATTATTACCCACAAGGTAATGGATTAGCTGAATCCACTAATAAAAATCTCATCAAGATTATTAAAAGGACTATCGATCAAAATCAAAAGAATTGGCATAAATCTTTAATCTTTGCACTATGGGCTGATCATATTACAGAAAAAGCTTCAATCGGAACTTCACCTTTTAATTTAGTTTATGGAAAAGAAGCTGTGATACCATCAAATTTAACTCTTCCATCATTAGCCCTGGTACAATTTATTGAAGAAAATCCTTCTTCATCCATTCAATTGAGATATGATCAAATCCTTAAACTAGAAGAAGAGAGAGAGAAAGCTAGAATTGTTCATGAAAAACATCAACAACTTGTGAAATCTTTATTTGATGCAAGTTCTACCGGCTCAAAAAATTTGTCAATTGGTGATCTTGTTCTAAAATGGGATAAGGCACATGAAGAAAAAGGTAAACATACCAAATTTCAAAAGATGTGGCTTGGACCATTTCAGATCGTTGAAAAGATAGGCTCAAATACATTCATGCTCCAAGATCTAACAGGTAAGAGAGAATCTCTTCCCGTAAATGGGCTTATCTTAAAGAAATTCTTCTCATAAGGAGGTAACCCCTTCTTAAATTGTACATATTCCTTTTTGCAAAAGTCTTTTATTGTTTTTATAAATAAAGGTTGTTAATAAGTCTCTAATTGACTGTTTACTTGATAGAAAATTCTTAAGGAAAATATTATAAATATTTATTTTAGTGTAAATAAGAATTTTTAAAAGAAATGATTATATTCCCTTGATAGTTTTAAATAAGATGTTAAACTTTGAAAGATTATACCAATTATGTGCATAATCTTTTTGGAAAAACTTGAGGAAAATGTAAATCATTACAAGTTTATTAAGCAGAGAGAAGTTATCTATAAAAGTAAAGATTATTCAAGTCTTGGTACTCAAAAAACTCATAAAATTGTCATCCATTGATTCTTAAGGATAAGACTAGTTCACCCCATTCATTTAGGTTGTGATTTTTTAGAATATAATTCTAAGAAATTATTGAAAACATTTTTTAAGAGATAAGAGGTCTCATCACGAGCCGACTTACCATATTCATAAGAAATAATAAAGCTGACATTACCAATACTGCCTATCAAAACAGGGTAATGGCTTATGAATATAAGACAAGGGGTCTCATCACGAGCCAGCTTGTTCAGTTTTAATTATAACTATTGAATGGCATTGTTAACAACTGGCTACCAAACCAGAACAATGGCTCTTAAAAAAGAAATAAAAAATAAAAGACAAAAACATGAGATAACATATCTTATGAATTTATCTTTTAAAAAGTCATAATCTTAGTTGAATGGGACAATGAACAGTTAATGGTTAAAAGATAACCCTGTCGAGACTATGAACGTTTGCGGGCAGCAGAGGCAATGCCTATGACAATAGAGTATATTATCAAAACCAAACTTGAAGAAATCCACTTACTTCATTATTAATACCAATCAAAGCTTAAGACAACTCAAAATGTTTTTATTCTCAAGAAACTAGAAAGAGATTGTTAATAATTTTTATTCTTTTTCACAAGTTAGATTTTATTTTTGATTATCTTAGGATAATTTTTATTTACCTTTAAATATCTTTACTTACTTAAGATATAGTATTTATTCTATTTTTCAGAGATAACTGGTTCTTTCAAGTGAATCGCCAATTGTTGTACTATACAACAACCCTCCCTTTTTTCTAAATTTTAGAAATAAAATTTAGAAATAGGGTCCCTTTCTTTTTAGAAATAAAACACTTAGGAATAAAATTCATTGTTTTGAAATTTCATATTCAATATTCAAAAAACTTATGGTCCGATCTAATAATACAAGGCTTTATCATAAAAACAAATCAAAGTTAAAAGCTCAATCGCAATCGGAGAATCAGAGATAACACTCAAAAGAAATATCATATGCCCATTTCAAATCTTCCGATGCGATTAGTCCAATCGGAAGATTCTAATCGCTAAGAGTTTAAAACAATTAAAATAAAGCTTCCGATGCGATGCGGTCAATCGCAATCGATCAATCGGGACAATCTTTAAAAAACTCTTTACACTTAGTTGAAATTCCCCGATCCGATGTACATTTGAGAATAAGCACTTTTAAAAGAAAATCGAACATTTGTTTAAAAAATATGGTAGACCCCACCATCAGAGATCGGAAAGATCTGCAATTGCAATCGATCAATCGGGATAAACGTATTGTGATACTCATTTGCCATTCGAAAACTTCCGATGCGATTCATCTATTTTGCATACGAATATTTTTGTTGAATATATTAATATATCACAAGCGCCAAATCTTTATTGGTACGAAGGCATTCAATAACGAATCAAATGAATATGGTTTAGGATTTGGTTTTAAATACTTAAGGGTGACCCAAAAGGAGCATTTATGCAATATACGAAACAAATAAATGAAAAACCATAAATTCATAAATCATTCTGTTTGAGTGGCTTGTTGATCACGACTGAGAGTTTATTGTCTTGCAGAGCCAAAGAACAACAAGTTTTTTCATTCACAGACAAAGGGAAGCTGTAGCAGACGCAGAAATGTCAAAGAGAGGAAGAAGAAACAAAACTGCTCTACCAGTGAAGTTTGCCGAGACTCCTACAGTCTCAAAAGAAAAGCCCATAAAGCTAAGGCTAGTCACAGATACATCATGCCAAGGTCTTGGAAAAATGACATGGGACACAGTCTACAACCTGTTGGAAAAATTAGACCCCAAGGTTACAGTGGAGAAGGCATCAGTTCCAGACGAGGATAGCTCGGATTCCGACTTTGACATCAATGAAAGAACACTTGCAAATTCGTTTCTGCATCGAATTGCAGCCAGAGCAAGCATCATGCCTTACTATGATGCAGTTCGATGGATTATTGACAGTGTAAAGATAAAAGATAGAATGTTTATTTCAGCATCCGGAGTGCCTTTCGGCTCGTTTAAAGCAGAAGACTTGAAAGCAATGTACCACCTTCCAGACCCACAGAAGGTGTATAACAAGGAATTTATCAAAGAATTTGCCGATGATAACAAAGTCCAATCCGACCCTATCAGAAATTGGAGGAAAAACCCAGAGAAGCACCGAAATGAAGCATCCGGTATGTATTCTGTAGATTCTCTTCTGCCTCCATATTCCTATGCAGCTGCCATGATGTGTAGGTTATTTGGCAATGATAATTCAGCTAGGTTTTCTATACAAATGGTCCCATTAATCCTAGCAGCTGTGAATTCCGACATTATGGATTGGGCTGTTATTCTTTCTGATAGAATAGCCAATAGGATCCTTGAGTACAGACAAGAAAAAGATGCTGGAAATTCTACCCCCTTTTTCTTTTGTGCCTATATTCTTGATGCTATTTGTTTCAATTCCGAATTTCCCTTATTTGGATGGAAATGGACTCCCAATAACCCCCTTCCAATCCATATTTATCATAAATTGCTTTGGAAGATTCATTTCCAAGATAATGTATATAGAATCTGTCATGGCTTCCTCATTCCTGTTTTCCAAACCATTTTTAATCGCTTTCCCCCTAGGATTTCTGATAAAGCTAAAGCCGACCTGTCTGCAATCGGAGATTGGTTTGGGGAGGAAAAATTTACTTACATCAGGGTTTTTGGTAGTATAGTAGAGCCGCATGTTCTTCCGCTTTTTGTTCCAGACAAACTTCTCGCTCAAGAAGTTTCCTATCAATTGACAATTGAAGGTATATCCAGGGCTTTGAACAACAGTAAGAAGAAAATGTGGCCTCAATTCCCACTCACAATTGTGGTCATTTCACTTAAATGATTTCAAGCATGCGTAAAAGAAGTCTTCAAGATAAGAGGTTGTAAATTTGCAACCATTCCTGGAAGACAATATGATCCAAAAAATATAGCATTTGATGTCACTGCTTCAGTTTCAATTGCTCATTTTGAGCATGAACCAGATATGTTCGATGATTTGTTTGTTTCATTAGATAATTTTCCTCAGATTTTTGACTTGATCAAGTCTACATTTCAACAGGAGGAAATAAATAAATTTCTCTTATTTAGAAGCCAGAGATTGTTGAGAGTACCTCTGGATCAGTTGAGGACTCAAATACAAAAATCAGAGACAGAAGGTACATCCGGCCAAACGCTAGTAGAAACATCTACCAGCAAAATCATTACACAATCGGCTGTCAACCAGCCGATTGTACATTCTCAAAAAGTGGTCACTATTGACAAACCTGATGCCCCAAAAGGGAATACTGCTCAAATGATAGACAAATGCACAAATATCAATGATGAGGCGCATAATCAAAAGGATGGATCAGATGACAAAAGCACCAAGCAGAGCATAGATAAAGAGAAAGAAAAAGAAATAACGAAGGAGATTACGGTTTCCACTAATCTTGATATTTCTTCTCAGCTATTAAATCAATATGATCAGTTTGCTCAACAGCTTGGATTGCAGGATAAAGGTTCAGAACAAATAGAGCAGGATGTTGAAATCATTCCTGAACATCCTACAGGTCATATTGTATTAAAATGAGAGGAAATCCCTCCTTTGGATGTATTCTACAGCCCTAAACATAAGGCTGTTGTCAAGAGACAAAGAAAGAAAAGAAAAGCAGAACAGGGCATATTCTCTACTCCATCAGAGGAGTTTATGAATATTGTTTATAAGAACAGCGAAATGAATCCATTTGAAGACCTTACGAAATTTTCACAGTATACAGGAGCTTATAGTGCTGCAACAGTTGATAAAGTTGTAGAAGTTTCTCAACTAATAACTCAGAAAGATCTTCACATAGCTTCACTGGAAGAAAAAGCTAAGGAGAATCAGCAGCTGATCAGCCAATTGCAGCAACAACTACAGGATCAGATATTCAGGTCTAAAGAATTGGAGAAACAACTGGCTGAAGAAAAGAAGAAGGTTGATGAAAAGCTTTTAAGCAAACAAAAGCAGCTAAATGAAGAAATTTCTAAGTTGCAGAGTCTGTTACAAAATGAGGAAAAGGCAAAAATGACTCAAGAAAAGGAATTCCAAGCAACTTTGGATAAGTTTAAAGAATATCCAAAGTTAAATGAATTCAAATTGGAAGCCCTTGAGGCTAATAAATTATTGACTCAGCATTTAATCGAATTTTGCTCAAAACTGTCACAAGCAGAACCCTTTTGTGAGATTACTTCATCTTTGATCCAAACTATCATAACTCTTAGACAAGAAATAGATGATGCCGACGAAAAGATTTCTGAGTTTCTCACCTGGCAGGATACAGAAAAGGGAAAAGAAGCAAATCTTCCTAGGATAGAGGAAAAACACAAAGAAATCCTGTTTACAGAATGGGAACATCAATTAATGAAATCTGATAGAGCAATATCAAGAGCCAGAAATATAATGAACAATCTCACGCAATTCATAAATGACAGCCTATATTCAATTAATCTCATTTCAGACTGTATTCCTGGCAGTTTGCCAAAGATAAAAGAAACTGAAGACAGGTGGAGAGAAGAAATGGAAAGGTAAAGTCAACAAATCGGCAGACTTCAAACTATATCCGGGGATAGTATGTGGACTTATGTGATCAAGCCAAACAATCAAGACACTTAATAAAATTTTATCACCAGCTCATTTATCAATTCCAGACTTTCTCACACACCTTATGCCGGGACAAGCTTGCATACTGAGATGAGTCATCCACCAAGACTCCGAGATATGTTGAACATTTGCAACTTGGCTTCATCAAGCGAAGGAGAAAAACAATGAATCAGTTTTATTCAAAATAGCATTTCAGTTTTAAATTGATAGATTGTAGCAATAGTATTAGGATTTTGTTATGTAATTTTATTATTTAAATCCCTCTCATGCATTTAGAGAAGGATCGGAAGTTGTAATATTTTGAGGATTTGGAGCTAACATTTCTGTACTTCATTCCTTATTATATTTCTATGAAAGATCACATATGGTGATTTTTGTGCTCAAATTATCTTTGAAGTGTTGCATTTTTGTGCCTTTGGAGTTAATTTTACATCGGAGTTACTAGATCAGAGTATCATACTTCGTTTGACAGTCTGCAATATGAATGAGGTATTTTTATCCGTTCATTGTTAATTGTCTCTGTTATATGGTATTCATTTGAAGAATTTGCTATCATTTATATATTTGATTTTCATAATATTTCATCTTTATATTATCATTTCTGAGTATAATTGGAATATTATCATTTATAGACATATATGAATGGTATATGATGATGAATGCAATATGCTAATATAACTCTGTTTAATTTATTAAACAGAGTTATCTTTATTCGTTTCTGCACATTTCAATTTAATTAATAATACATTTTCATGGTTATTATTAGATTGAAACAATCCTAAGTTGTATTCACATATTATTACCCGGGTTAAACTTAGAATTTCTTTATCAGCATTTAGTTTAGATTAGATAGTTTTATTATTCCGTCAATTTAGTCCCATTTTCACCCATTCAATTCAATCCACTTAGTTATAAGGAAACTGGTCCTTTAAATCCAGTCGGAGCCACCATCCCAAACGGAAAAGGAGCTGTCTTAAGGTCCCGACCGGGTGGTTTTCCCCCAATGTTTGAAGCAGAGATTTTCTAGGCTTCAACACC
>JAXQQM020084986.1:0-25000 GCA_034641835.2 Pinus albicaulis
TCTCTTTTTCTTGGGTTTTATCCTTGATTTGCTGAACTAACATATCTTCTATCTTCTTGGCTTCTTCAAGCCTTAACTTCAGCAGCATGAGGACTTCTGAATTTTGTTCTTCTTTAACAAATTTGAGGAGAATATCTTTTTGTTTTTTGAATTTTAGTTTGAGTCTCTCAATCTCCTCCAGAGCACTTCTTAGCTCCCCCTCAAGGTCGACTTCCCCTTCTTCTTCTTCATCTTCTAGTAGGAGTCCCTCAAGATCTTCTATGGCCATCAATAAAAAATCTAAGCTTCCTTCTTCACTTGAGGGTTCATCTGAATCTTCAGATGTACTGTTGTCTTGTTGAGCATAGAAATATTTTCTGCTGAACTTCCTTCCCTTCTGCCAGCTCTTTGATTTATTCTTTTCTGACTCTTGAGCCTGATTCCTTGCTTTCTTGTGAGGACACTTAGTAGCATAGTGTCCAACTATTCCATAGTTAAAGCACTTGAAAGGAAGTTTACCTTTGTATTTGCTTGAACCTCTATCCAGTTTCTTGACAAATTTTGCTTCTTCTTCATCTGAGCAAGAGCATATTTCTTCCTCTTCTTCTTTCTTCTTTTCTGTTTTAAAGGTTGCTTCCCTTGAACTTGGTTTCTTCTGTGGGAGCCTCATTTCATAGGCTGTTAGATTTCCAAGTAGCTGGTTCATGGTCAAAGTCTCCCAATCCGCTATCTCTTCTATTGCAGACACCTTGGGATTAAATTTGGATGGGAGTGATCTCAGAATCTTTTGCACAACTATACCTTCTGGTATGGTTTCTGCAAGAGCTTTCATATTGTTAACAATTTCTGCAAATTTTAAGAAGAAGCTGCCAACATCTTCATCATCATTCATTTTCAAGTTTTCAAACTGGGCTCTATATATTTGAAGTTTGGCAGTTTTTACTTTTTGGTCTCCCTCATGTATGTCTTCAAGAGTATCCCATATTTTCTTGGCAGTGTCTTTGTGCATTACTTTAATAAACTCTGCTTCACATAATCCATTCAGGATGGCATTCATGGCTTTTGCATTAGCCACAAATCTTGTTTTGAGTCCTTAGTCAGTTTCCTTCGGGGCATATCCTAATTGCACAACAGCCCAGACTTCTATTCCTAGAGACATTATGTATGTCTTCATTCTGATTTTCCAGAAAGCATAATTTTCACCGGTGAAGAAAGGGGCTTTATTAGTTGAGCATCCTTCTTTACTAGCCATCTTGGGAACCTAGGATCTCCTTTCAGTTGTTAGACTTGTACAAAGGAACCTGCTCTGATACCAATTGTTGAAACTCTAAGTAAACTGAGAGGGGGGGTGAATCAGTTTAATACATTCCTGATCTTTTAAAACTTTTCATTACACTTATTTACACCTTCATTTCAAACTCAATTTGATGTGAGAGTAATTTTAGAATGTAATCAGAAAGTATTAGTTTAATAGAGCAGTAGACTTAATATGAGAGCAGCAGGTATTAAGAAAATGATACATATCAGATCAATACATAAATATCATGCACAGAGACACCATATATAAGTGGAAACCCATAAAGGGAGAAAACCACATCTTATTATTGTTGTGATGCAAAGGCAAGCTCCAACTCCCTCTCACCACTGTTTTTCTACAGGCACCAACCTACAGGAGGCTCCTACCTCAATTATGCAAGTTACAACTTGCAAGGAAGCACCAACTCCCTTCAGTTTTCTGCAGGCACCAACCTATAGGAGGCTCCAACCTCAGTCAGCTACAACTGACAGCTATCAAGCTGCAACTTGATAGGGAAGCTCCAACTTCCTCATTTTCTAAAACTGAATGTTTTCCGATTTACCTCAGATATCAGGTCTGTTCTGTAGCTCCTCTTAATCTTCTCTGCCTTCTATATTCTGCATTCTCTCTATATATGCTCTCTCCCTTACTCTCAAAAACTCACTCTGCATATCAAGATGATATTATTTATAGATTTCCTCACATGACTATTGGTATTCTGCTTGGAATTCGAAATGGAAAGTCATGTCTCTTTGCCTTCTACCTTCTCACTCCTTTTATCAGCTTACTCAGAAATTATGACTGTAGGTGTCAATTTTAACATTGCAGTGGGAGTTTGTTTTCTCTCGGAGACTTGCCAATGCATCACAAACAATAAAAATAATTAAAATATTTACATTCTTATTACAAAGTGAACTCTAGCTCAACTCATTTAGTCTTTTGAATCGATGCGCATTTGTATTTTCTTTGGCTATCTTTGTCCTTTTTGTGACTGTGTTTTATCTCCTCTCGGCTCTATTTGCTTTTCTGTCCTCTGTGGGGGTGTAACAGCTGCATACGTGTAACTCTGCCTTTCAAATAAATGAAATGCAATTGCTGACTTTTTAAATCAGGGAAATTTCAACCCTTTTCATGCCACGAGTGTCTTGTTGATGTGGAAGTTCCGCAAGCGGAACGAACATAGATCGCAGTCGTTGTATATTAATAATCGCCCTCCCATTAAGCCGAGGCCCGAGGGTTCACAACCCATGTGGCATATTTTAATACAACTGCAACCGTGCTTTATATATATCTAGCAACAATCCTTTTATATATAAACAATCACCCTCCACCTTAAGCCTTTGGTCTTATTTTACAATCCAATGAGTCGAATCACAACCACTAATATATGAAAGGGTCAGGCCCCACATCTCCGTCGGCGAATCGGTGGTGTCAAACAAAAACTTGCAATTGTGATTGATCAAACGGACGCGATGACCACATAAAACATGTCTCAGAGCGCAATCACGTCCGAACTTTGAACAAATGCAATCGGGGCGCATAATAGAAAAGTTCTGATTGCGATCAGAACATGGATGCGATTTGCACATATTAACTCCCGCATATAATAGGATCAGGTCCGCCACTTCAATCGCAGCATTTTACAAAAGACTTGTGATCAATCGGAAAGTTTTGATTGCGATTAAGATCCCAGAAGCGATTGAACTGATTAACTCCATCGTATAACGCCATCGGGTCCACCACTTGATCGGAGCATATTACAAAATACTTGCGATCAATCGGAAAGTTTCGATTGCGATTAAGATCCCGGACGCGATTGAACCGATTAACTCCATCGTATAACGCCATCGGTTTCGCCACTTGATCGGAGCATATTACAAAAGACTTGTGATCAATCGGAAAGTTCTGATTGTGATTAAGATCCCGGACGCGATTGAACCAATTAACTCCATCGTATAACGCCATCGGGTCCGCCACTTGATCGGAGCATATTACAAAAGACTTGCGATTGAACCTTTTCTCCGATTGCGATTGGTTGAGGGGTCCCACCTTATAAGCCATTTCATTTTGATAGAACCTTTGGTTATATAGATATAAAGCGCTCTGCTTGTATATAACTGATATATATGTTTATATATATATTTTGCTGCTGGAGTGAAGCGATTCCTGGAATAATGTTTGTGTTGTATTATATGTATAATGCCAGTTGGAGTGTGGAATTCCCGGAATATGGTTCTGTATTATATGCATTTCCTTACCGCTGGAGTTAAACGATTCCCGGAATAGGGATTATGTATTATATGTATAACACCGGTTGGAGTGTGTGATTCCCGGAATTTTGTAACGGCTCTCTGCCTCTGTCACTTAGTCTATGCCTCTACCTCTGCTGCTTCTGTCGCTCTGCCTCTGTCTCTACCTTTCGATAACGGTTCTTCACTGTGCTTCTATGACTGTTACATTTTGACTTTCTTCTTGCTGCCTCTATTGCTTTCGTTGTGCCTCTTTTGCCTTCCTCTGCTTCAGCACTGCCTCTTTTTCCTGAGTGCTGCCTCCTTTGCCTGAGTGCGGCCTCCTTTGCCATCAATGACAATATTTCCAACAATTTAGTGTGTTTATGAAATCCCAAAATTTGGGATTTCAAAAATTTGTCTTCTCATTCTTATCATGTATGCAAGTAATTTTTATCATGAAAAGGCAAAACAACCAAAAGTGTTTTAAGGATACAAAGCATTATTCTTGTTCTAAACATTAAGAAGGAATCATATAGAAGTGTATTTTAGCATAAACTAAACTCTTATTATTAATTTGTGTGATTTTACATTTAATGTCTAGTGGCTAGCAATGCAATCTAAGAAATTTCTATATATTTTGTAACTAGAGATGCAAAAAAATAGAAATGAGATTTTTTTCTTATTGTTTAAATTATGTCTACAAATGACTATGGTCATATATGGCAATTATGTTTCCTTAAGCCGGTTAAATTGCATTGTTGCCTATTACATTATATGAAATATGATGAATTAAAAATGAAATGAGTTATAGATGTTATGTCAAAAATTATAAGGGGATAATCTACTAAAAATGTAATAAGTTGGGGTTGTCAATTACATTGAAAGTATTGAGGAGATTCCCTATAGATCAGAGTTGTCGAAAAACATAATTTTTACATATTTTCCATAGAGGGAGGAATAAACTGTAGAGTGAGGTGATAAGTTATGCCCTAAATGGAAATGGACATGTGTAGCATGAAAATATATTTGTATGTGTAAGGAAATGATCTATAGGATTCATATTCTAAATGGCATAATGCTCTAGAATTTTTTTTTTTTTTGGAAAATACAAAGATGTAAGTTTGGAAATTAGTTTCTTCCAAGGAATATATTCTTTTAAATATGAATTTTCTTTAGGATAAAGTTTTTGATAAAATTTCAATTATTTGTTATTATATCAAAAAAACCTAATAATCATGGACAAAATATGTCTAAAATTGGAAGCAAAAAGTAGAAACTTCTTTAAAAAAACACAAACTATTTAAACAAAAAAAATTATAAATTTATAAATTAGCAATATAAGAATTAAAAGGAATATATTTCCAATGTAAATTTATAAATTAAGTTTGGCCTTATCTTTATCTTGAATTGCAAATCATATTAAATTAGGGTAGAGTTTAACTTATAGATGAAATTTAATTTTTCACTAGAATTTGGGGATTCAGTTTTGAACAAGATTATGATTTTTTTTTGTATAAAATATATTTTTGAATGTATAAATATATTCAAACCTTCGGACATCATAATTCTACGTATTAAACAAATTAAACTCAAGCTTTTAAAGATCTTCACCAAATTTTAGTTAAAGTTAACCAAAAGCAATGTGAAAAACTTAAAATCAAGCTTTTAAATATCTTGACCAAATTTTAGTTAAAATTAACCAAAACCAAGGTTGAAAAATCATTTTGGTTTACTAATTATACTACACATTAAATTAGTATTGAAAATAGGTAAAATAACTAATTTAAAAATGGGTAAAATATAATATCATATTGAAAAAATTGTGATTTTCAATTAAAAATAAATAAAACATAAAAGAGAAATTCTGCTAGTAATATAGTGTCAATTATATTGAATTCCTTAATATAGAAATAGAGAAATATAACGAGATCGTTGCTTCTCCAGTAACCTTGTAATACTAGCATACCCTTGAAACAGGGAAGAGGTTAAATTTTGATTATGGTTAAACTTTTGATTATATGTAAATGTATTGAATGTAAAATTAATAATTCATTTAGAACATGTGTTGCAATGCGCCTTAGTGCCTCTCACTGAAGTTCCAAGTTATGCTTTAGAAAGAATAGCATAAAACATTATAACTTTCACTAGTCAATGCTAAGTTAATAATGCTTAATATGCAAATTCAATTCTATAGTCTTGATATGGACTAAACTAATAAATTGATATGTCTACACATTTACAGTATAAATTGAGGTGTCTACACATTTACAATATAAATTCAGATGTCTACACATTTACAATTTTACTCATACATAAATAATGGTGAGAAGTAACTCCTAGTAAGTATATTTACTTAAATCTTATTCGTATATTTTGTTTATGCAAAATATTGCTTAAATTGTGGTGGGAAGTAATTGATGGGTTAATATATGTGGCCAAAAAATGCCAAGGGATCACCAATTTACCAATCTACCTGTTGTAAGAAAAGATTGCAAGGAAATTTTTTTGTTTAGAAATGGAATTTATTGTAGGTTAGTTAAACACTTAGGTATACAATAGTGTCTAACTACATGTTTTTATGCAGTATAAACTTTGGAGTAGGCCTTGTCATAGAAGTTTTGAAAATACATGGAACAACACCCAAAAACTCACAAATCAGTAATATATTTCTAATGGGTTTGCTTGTTTCCTTCCTTAATGTTCACCAGAACACTCTATGAGAGTTATTAAAATTTCAGTCACTAGGTAAGACAAAGTGTAATAACAGATATTCTCTAAAATTATTTAGCATGTCATACTACAAAATAATTGTTGATATAAAATAGTAACATGTTTGGAAGCCCAACTAGACATGTGACAGTCTTATTTAGAGTTAATTAGCATGATTAAGCTAAAAAGGCAATTTGTTATTTTATTTGTTTATTTTATTTTGATAAAAGAAACTCAGAAACGTTATTTTACTTTGCATTACTGAGTTAGTAATAAAAAGGTAATCTCTTAAACTGTTGGAAAAAGTTTCTAAGAATAGAGGGTGGTTGGGAACAGTTTGAAAGAGTTACCTACCCTCCAGGGATAAAAGAAAATCCCAGGAGAGGGATAGGGGTTCTGCAAGTTTCTGGAAAAAGGGTAAGAAGCAGTATTCTCTAGAGCTGGGTGACAGACCAGTGGAGAACAGATTCTGCAACCCGTAAAACTAGTACTATCTGTCTGTGGCTGGATAGGTCGTCCAGAGGTCACAACAGAAGGAGAAAGCTTTGTTCCCATGGCACCGACTGATATTCTGGAGCTAGGGGGCAGGAGGAGGACGTCATTTCCTCCCCTGATGATTGGGAGGACCATAGTTTAAGGGTTATTATTTCCCAACAGATAAGTAAAATAGAAAGACTCTAATTTTATGCTACAGGAAGTTATTGATTGCTAGTATTTACTCAGAGAATGTCTAAAGTAATTTTAGTTATTCTTTATGATGATAGCTAAAGAAATCTTCTGTAAGCAAAAACTCTGTGTAGAAAAAGAAAGAAGGAAACTGTTCTGTAACTTTTGTTTAAAATAAGAAATAGCAGTTAGTTTAGATAGCACAGAAAAGTGTGAGAAAACAGTGCTTACTGTAAACACGAGTTTATCTACAGAGTAGTTAATGGAGGATGGGTACATGCAATATTACATTTGTTTCCTTTTGAAGAGAAGTCAGTAAAACACGTAACCTGCTTGATATGGAATTATTAAACAAGAGACCTAATTCTCCCAATGCAGCACGAACGCCAAGTGGCAAACGTGCGAACTCACTGTTTAAATCCGTTACTGAAGCAAAAGGTTTGAGAATTTCTCATGTAATTTTTCTAACAGAAAAACATTAATTCCCTGATGAGCTTGAAAGCTGGAAAGGGCAAGAACCCCATTCCGCTTCGGCTCTTGCCGGATAGCTATACTCGGCCCAAAAACTCGGCGGCCGGTGCCGGAAGCCTAGAGAATAAACCAAACAAACATTTATAACGGAAAACAAGATGCAAACTACGAAAATCCATATTTTCCGTCTATACTTAGGAAACATGAAAAATAGTCGACTAACCAGAATCAAAAACAAAACTTCTTTATGAAGAAGGATAAAGTCGAGAGCTATTATGAATATATCGTATAAAATGAAAACCAGTGTTAAATATAAATTGTATCACCCATACACCACTAAACATATAAGTCCCCAGTTAGCTTGTTCTAAACAAACAATAACCCAAACCAGTCCCAAATGTAAACCCCGACGGAAAGGTTGAGGAGCGGCATGCAACTGATAACATTGTTCAAACTTTGTATAATCAAAATGTCGAAAGAGCAAGAACCGTGACTTGATAAATATAAACCAAATTTATACATTAAAAAGTTCAGTATGCATAGTTCCGAGTAATATCATCGGACAAGCAGATACTAAATGTAAAGGAAAAACTCTTGTCGAGAAGTCGACATCCTGTACATCAATGTTTAGCGCATAGGACGCGATACAAGAAAGATTAACATGGATTACGCTTCAGCTAGAAAATAGATTGAGTGCATGTCCTGAATTATAAAAAAAAATCCCTTCAAGGCGAGTTCTAAAAGGGAAAACCCTGCCAAATGAATTAAAACCCCAGGCTAGGTGTCCCACGCAGGAAAAAAGAAGCCAGACTCACGCCACAACGACTTTTCGAAGAGAGCGGCGGAATACCTATATAAAAGGGGACATATAGTCACTAAAGTGATGGAAAAGAAACTGAGTTCCACGTGACAAAGGCTTTGATTCAAAGATAATTAACCCACCTGCAACAGTAGGGAAACAAACTGTTAGTTAACACCGGAATAACAAAATTACCAGAAGGATTGGGTAGCATAGAGTAAACCAAAACTAGAGGGGTTGTGTCTGCACCTACCTGAAGGTGGACACTGAACCCGCTGGCCAGGCCATCTCGTCCTGGAGGGCAACGAAAGGATTGAAATTAAAAAATGTATATATATAAACCTCGGCCATAAGTTGAACTTATGCAGAGATCGTCATATGGAACGGAGGCGAAATAATACTTACGAAAGCCCTCGGTGGAATGGCACTGCATGGTTTAAGGCTTCGGAGCTGACAAGATTTGACTCGAGCCAGCTATAGTAGTGATTGCCTGCATGAGAAAAACACATAAACATGTATATAAACCTTTCCAATTTCTGCTTTCGAAGTGAATTACTCCTCGGGACTGTTATATAAAATCTAACTGAGTCTTAACAGCAGATAAACAATGGGTAGCTTACCTAGGTCCAGAGTGCACCAGACAAGACCTGAAGGAGCCAAGCAGTGGGGCACGCTATGGTTGAGAAACGGCAGAATGAGAACTGGCCCATGGGCGGAATAGCAACTGGTGGTTTCGCTCGCATACCTCCGGGTAAGTCGAGGTGCATTGGAACAGTAAATCTCCGGATTAAATTCCTGTTCAGAAGATAACGCTGGAGGAGGACACATGGCATTGGCGTGGAGTTTGAGAAGCCATCCGGATGGATATTTCCATATTCCATTTAATGAACCAGATTTGTCGGAGATCATCGGGATATCTTCCGGCAAGTAAACCGGAGGTCACGGAGGCTCGATTAACGTTTCCACATAATTTTTATTGAATGTAAAAGTTAAATACATATGTGGCTAGGACCGATAGTAAATTGTGCTATGTTATAACGTTAATTCATTTATAAAGTACTCACCCTTGCATTTAAATACATTGTTGAAATCTGACTAAGATCCAGCCTTGAAGAAATTCTAAGGTTGGTTTACGTATAATTTATAAGTTTGATTTATAGTTAGAAGTTTATTAAAATGGATTGTTATGTACTGTAAAAAGTTTTTACAAGTATGATATTTCTATAGTAATTTGTTAAGTAGGTGTGACAAGTGGTATCAAAGCCGGTTACAACACTGGCGACCTTAAGGGTCTACTAACAAAGCTATGTGTGTATTAGTGCACTGAGAAGAAGAAAGGATATGAGGGAGGATATAGCTCAGTCACAGCCAAATGAGACTCAAGGTCCAATAGTTATGGACCCAGAAATGTGGGTTCAACTAACTGTGGAGCAGCATCAAAAAACGAGTAGATTGTTAGAAGAACAGCAGCAAAAAACTGTTTTCCTGCTAAACACGGTGCAACAGCTACAAGAGGAGATGATGAGAGTCTGGAAGGACATGAAAAGTTGCTGCAAGACCAGGAAATGATTTTAAAGAGCATATCTGATAAACAAAATCAGGAAATGCAACAACCAAGTGCAGAAAAAGAGTTATCAACAGAGGCAGAAGACCAGCAAACCATAAACAACACCAATGGAAGGACCGAAAAGAGTTACTCTCACATGAGAAAAAACCGTAATAATAATGAAGCAGAATCAGAAAATCTGTTTGAACAGCAGGATCATAAGAGGCTGAAAGTTGAATTGTAGGGGGAGTTCTGCAAGATTAAGCCACCAATGTTTGATGGCGAGGCGGAGGAAGCAGCTGAAGCATGGTTGATAAACATAAATAAATATTTTCAGGTATATGAGTATAGCAGCAATCTGAAGGCCAGATTGGCTATATACCAGCTGCAAGAGAAGGCTACCCTGTGGTGGGAGGAAGTGAAAAATGTTCGTAGTATCGATGAGCGGGATATTACATGGGAATCATTCCAACAGTACTTCAAGGATAAATATTTAACAGAAATATTTTATGATGATAAAGCCAAGGAATTTCACGATCTTCGGCTAGGCCAAATGACTATGGATGAGTATGTCACAAAATTTACTTCCCTGCTACGCTATGTGCCTTACCTCAGGGAGGAAAAAGCCAAGGTACAGAGATTTCTGAGTAGTTTTCCTGCTCTCATGAGGGAAAGAATAGAGTTTGTTAATCCCCAAACGATGGATGAAGCTGTCCGGAAAGCACGCATGTGTTACCAGCAGTATAGGACTAAAGGGGATGGTGGCAAGGGTTGGCAGCCCAAGAAAAATCAGAAGAATTCCTCCACTTTTAAAAGCAGCAAAAGCAGCCACTTTAAAGGGGTAGGACGGAATGCAGGCAACAAACAGTTTAACAGGAACCATCAAAGGATCAGGTGGCCAGCTGAAGAAAAACCCACCGAAGCATCAAGCAAACCAGAGCAGGGGTAGAATTCTAAGCCTCCCCTATAGTGTTGGGGCTGTGGGGAAGCACACTACTATAAGAACTGTCCACAACGGAAAAAGAATGAATCTGTGGCAAACTTGCAGGAAGCATCAACAGTGGGGGACGTGGCACGGAATATACCACGTATAAACGCAGCCTTGGAGGATTGACAGGCTGACTTCCAACCCACAATGATTGAACTGGAAGGTACTATATTTTCTAAACCTGTGTCGATTTTAGTAGATCCTGGAGCTAGTTTAAGCTATATAAGTCCTAAGCTAGTGGAGTTGTGTAAGTTAAAAGAACATAAATTTAAAAACTCCTGGTTACTTCAACTAGCTACCGGAGAAAAATGCAAAGTGACTGTGAAAATTGCTGAATGCATACTGGAGGTTGTAGAACAGCAATTGTAGGTAGATTTAAATATTCTGCCATTAGGATCTTATGATGTGTTACTCAGAATGGACTGGCTGGAAAAACACTAGACCTTGGTAGACTGTAAGGAGAAGACAATTTATTATAGAGCGCTAGATGGTACGCGTAAGGAAATTAAAGGAATTAAGAATCCTGTGCAGTTACGCCCCATAACAGCGTCTCAAATGAGCAAGTGCATCTGGAAGGGATGCCAGATGTACGCAATTCAAGTAGGGTATGCTGAATCTAAGGGAAAGGAAGTAGATATAAAAGACATTTCCGTAGTACAGGAATTCCTGGATGTGTTTCCAGAAAACATTCCAGGGTTGCCGCCTAAAAGAGATATTGATTTCACTATTGAGTTGCTACCTGAAGCTTCTCCTGTGTCAAGAGCACCTTACAGAATGAGTATACCAGAATTAACAGAGCTAAAAATGCAGCTGCAGGAGTTTTTGGATAAAGGATATATCCATCCAAGCATGTCACCTTGGGGAGCACCAGTCCTCTTTGTTAAAAAGAAGGATGGAACCTTACGTATGTGTATGGATTACCGACAACTCAACAAGCTGACAGTTAAGAATAAATATCCTTTACCCAGAATAGATGATCTATTCGATCAGGTGAGAGTGCCAAAGTGTTTTCTAAAATAGACTTATGGTCTGGATATCATCAGATACGAATCAGAGATGAGGATGTTTGCAAAACAGCATTTCGCACCAGATATGGGCATTATGAATTTGTGGTATTTCCCTTTGGATTGACAAATGCACCAGCAACCTTTATGAGGTTGATGAATGGCATTTTTCATCAGTATCTAGATCGCTTTGTATTGGTCTTCATAGACGACATTTTGATCTACTCAAAGAGTGAGGAAGAACATAAGGAGCATCTAAGTATAGTACTGGAAATACTGAGGAAGCATTAGCTATACGCTAAATTCAGCAAGTGCGATTTCTTTAAGTCAGAAATCCAGTACCTGGGTCATGTAGTGACAGCTGAAGGGATAGCAGTGGACCCCGAAAAGATTAAAACTATCCTGGAGTGGAAAATACCACAGAATATGGCGGATATCAGATCATTTATGGGCTTGGCTGAATATTACAGGTGGTTCATTGAAGGGTTTTCTAAGATTTCCTACCCTATTACATCCTTACAAAAGAAAGGCAAACATTTCAAATGGACGAATGAATGTCAGAATAGCTTTGAAAAGCTGAAACAACTCTTAACATAGCACCAGTGCTGAAGGTTGCTGACCCCAGCAAAGACTATGAGGTGTGTACGGATGCCAGCAAGGAGGGAGTTGGTGCAGTATTAACGCAAGAAGGTGAGGTAATAGCCTATGAGTCTAGAAAATTAAGGGAACATGAACAAAAGTACTCTGCTTATGATCTAGAACTTACAGCCGTAGTGCATGCTCTCCGAATGTGGAGGCATTATCTACTGGGCAAAAGATTTGTGCTTAAAACAGACCATAGCAGTTTGACTAACTATTTTAAGCAGGCAGATTTAAACTCCAGGCAAGCAAGGTGGAATGCCTTCTTGAGTGAATTTGACATGGACATACAACATGTTAAGGGAAAGGAGAACCGAGTTGCAGATGCCCTGAGTAGGAAATTGCATGGGATTTATGCAATGTACTTCAGCCAACCTATAAGCCAACTGTCAGAACAATTAAGAGAAGAAGCACAAAAAGATCTAGAATACAAGTTCTTATGGCAGCAGATGGAAGCAGATAGAGAGCAAGGTAAGACATCTGAGTATGGAAGCAATGAAGAACAGATGTTAACTTTTCACGGCAGAACTTATGTTCCTAACCATGAAGGTCTTAAGGAGTTAATCCTAGACGAGTACCATCGCAGCAACTATGCTGGCCATCTCAGCTACCAAAAGATGCTTTTGGCAATTAGAAAGATGTATTACTGGCCAGGTATGTGCAGAGACATTGCGGAATACTTAAGCAAGTGTTTAGAGTGCCAGCAAGTTAAAGTGGAGCATCGGCACCTGGCGGGACTATTACAGCCCATACCCATTCCTGAATGGAAATGGGAAGTGATCTCTTTGGATTTCATTACAGGTTTACCTCGAACCAGGAAGCAGAATGAATCAATCATGGTAGTGGTGGACAGATTAAGTAAGTCTGCACATTTCATACCCGTGTAATCCACTTACAAGACGGTGCAGATTGTGGACATATTCATGAGAGAAATATTTAGGTTTCATGGCATACCTAAGACTGTGATTTCAGACCGGGATGTTAAGTTTACCTCTGCATTTTGGAAAACCCTGTTCTCAGGTTTAGGTACTCAGATACACTTCAGCACAGCCTATCACCCTCAAACGGATGGGTAGACAGAACGGGTAAACCAAGTTTTCGAGGATATGCTGCGCATGTATGTAATGTGGCAGCCAGCTAAATGGGAAGACTACCTGCACCTAGTGGAGTTTACATATAACAACGGGTATCAGGAGTCTCCGAAAATGAGCCCCTTCGAAGTGCTGTATGGACGATAATGTCGTACACCAAATAACTGGAGCAGTCCAGAGACAAAATTAATGTTGGGACCCGAGATGTTGGCTGAGCTAGAAGCTGAGGTAAAAAGAATAAGGCAGAATTTGAAGGTCGCGCAGGACCAAAAAAAGGTCTTTGCAGATAAGAAAAGATCTTATCGAGAATTTGGAGTGGGTGACCACATGTATGTCGGGATTAAGCCTAAAAGAAGTACCTTAAGGTGGACTTCTTGCACCAAGTTAGCCCCTCGTTACTGCGGACCCTTCCAAATTATGGAAAGGGTGGGACCAGTAGCATATAGGCTGGCTTTGCCTAGTCATATTAAAGTGCACAACGTGTTTCATGTGTCCTTGTTAAAGCGTTATGTGCATGATGAAAAACATGTAATACATTGGCAAAAAATTTAGGTAGGAAGATAGAATGGAAATAAGTCCTAACTGAGATATTGAATCAAAATGTAATCTACTGATTGGTAATCCTGTTGTCTTTCTTTCAGGTGGAACTAGATGGAGAATTTCTGGTAGAGCCGCTACGCATACTTGATCGTAGGGAAATTGAACTTCGTAAAAGAGTGGTTATCTAGGTGAAAGTGAAATGGAAGCACTTTGGGCCTGACGAAGCTACTTGGGAGGATGAAAAATTTGAGCAGGAAGCCTACCCATAACTCTTTACAGAGTTGGGCTAAAAACACCGAGGACGGTGTTACTTCCAAGGGAGGGAGATGTGACAGTCTTATTTAGAGTTAATTAGCATGATTAAGCTAAAAAGACAATTTGTTATTTTATTTTGATAAAAGAAACTCAAAAACATTATTTTACTTTGCATTAGTGAGTTAGTAATAAAAAGGGAATCTCTTAAACTGTTGGAAAAAGTTTCTAAGAATAGAGGGTGGTTGGGAACAGTTTGAAACAATTACCTACCCTCCAGGGATAAAAGAAAATCCTAGGAGAGGGATAGGGGTTCTGCAAGTTTCTGGAAAAAGGGTAAGAAGAAGTATTCTCTAGATCTAGGTGACAGACTAGTGGAGAACATATTTTGCAACCCGTAAAACCAGTACTATCTATCTGTGGCTGGATAGGCCATCCAGAGGTCACAACAGAAGGAGAAAGCTTTGTTCCCATGGCACCGACTGATATTCTAGAGGTAGGGGGTAGGAGGAGGACGTAATTGCCTCCCCTGATGGTTGGGAGGACCACAGTTTAAGGGTTATTATTTCCCAACAGACAAGTAAAATAGAAAGTCTTTAATTTTATGGTACAGGAAATTATTGATTGCTAGTATTTACTCAGAGAATGTCTAAATTAATTTGAGTTATTCTTTATGATGATAGTTAAAGAAATCTTCTCTAAGGAAAAACTCTGTGTAGAAAAAGAAAGAAGGAAACTGTTCTGTAAATTTTGTTTAAAAGAAGAAATAGCAGTTAGCCTAGATAGCACAGAGAAGTGTGAGAAAATAGTGCTTATTGTAAACACGAGTTTATCTACAGAGTAGTTAATGGAGGATGGGTACATGCAATATTACATTTGTTTTCTTTTGAAGAGAAGTCAGTAAAACACGTAACCTGCTTGATATGGAATTATTAAACAAGAGACCTGATTCTCTCAATGCAGCACGAACGCCAAGTGGCAAACGTGTGGACTCACTGTTTAAATCCGTTACTGAAGCAAAAGGATTGAGAATTTCTCATGTAATTTTTCTAACAGAAATACATTAATTCCCTGACGAGCTTGAAAGCTGGAAAGGGCAGGAACCCCATTCCGCTTCGGCTCTTGCCGGATAGCTATATTCGGCCCAAAAACTCGGCGGCTGGTCCTGGAAGCCTAGAGAATAAACCAAACAAACATTTATAACAGAAAACAAGATGCAAACTACGAAAATCCATATTTTCCGGTCTATACTCAGGAAACATGCAAAATAGTCGACTAACCAGAATCGAAAACAAAACTTCTTTATGGATACGGATAAAGTCGAGAGCTATTATGAATATATCGTATAAAATGAAAACCAGTGTTAAATATAAATTGTATCACCCATACACCACTGAACATATAAGTCCCCAGTTAGCTTGTTCTAAACAAACAATAACCCAAACCAGTCCCAAATGTAAACCCCAGCGAAAAGGTCGAGGAGCGGCATGCAACTGATAACATTGTTCAAACTTTGTATAATCCAAATGTCGAAAGAGCAAGAACTGTGACTTGATAAATATAAACCAAATTTATACATTAAAAAGTTCAGTATGCATAGTTCCGAGTAATATCATCCGACAAGAAGATGATAGATGTAAAGGAAAAACTCTTGTCGAGAAGTCGACATCCTGTACATCAATGTTTAGCGCATAGGATGCGATAGAAGAAAGATTAATATGGATTACGCTTCAGCCAGAAAATAGATTGAGTGCATGTCCTAAATTATAAAATAAAATCCCTTCAAGGTGAGTTCTAAAAGGGAAAACCCTGCCAGATGAATTAAAACCCTAGGCTAGGTGTCCCATGCAGGAAAAAACAAGCCAGACTCACACCACAACGGCTTGTCGAAGAGAGCGGCGGAATACCTGTAGAAAAAGGGACATATAGTCACTAAAGTGATGGGAAAGAAACTGAGTTGCGCGTGAAAAAAGCTTTGATTCAACGATAAGTAACCCACCTGCAACAGTAGGGAAACAAACTGTTAGTTAACACCGGAATAACAAAAGTACCAGAAGGATTGGGTAGCGTAGAGTAAACCAGAACTGGAGGGGTTGTGTCTGCACCTACATATAGGTGGACACTGAACCCGCTGGCCAGACCATCTCGTCCTGGAGGGCAAAGAAAGGATTGAAATTAAAACATGTATATATATAAACCTCGGCCGTGATTTGAACTTATGTAGAGGATCGTCATATGGAACGGAGGTGAAATAATACTTATGAAAGCCCTCGGTGGAATGGCATTGCATGGTTTAAGGCTTCCGAGCTGACAAGATTTGACTCGAGCCAGCTATAGTAGTGATTGCCTGCATAAGAAAAACACATAAACATGTATATAAACCTTTCCACTTTCTGCTTTCGAAGTGAATTACTCCTCGGGACTGTTATATAAAATCTAACTGAGTCTTAACAGCAGATAAACAATGGGTAGCTTACCTAGGTCCAGAGTGCGCCGGACAAGACCTGAAGGAGCCAAGCAGTGGGGCACGCTGTGGTTGAGAAACGGCAGAATGAGAACTGGCCCATGGGCGGAATAGCAACTGGTGGTTTCCCTCGCATACCTCCGGGTAAGTCGAGGTGCATTGGAACAGTAAATCTCCGGATTAATTTCCTGTTCAGAAGATAACGCTGGAGGAGGACACATGGCATTAGCGTGGAGTGCGAGAAGCCATTCGGACGAATATTTCCATATTCCATTTAATGAACCAGATTTGTCAGAGATCATCAGGATATCCTCCGGCGAGTAAACCAGAGGTCACGGACGGTCGATTAACGTTTCCACATAAGTTTTATTGAATGTAAAAGTTAAATACATATGTGGCTAGGACTGATAGTAAGTTTTGCTATGTTATAACGTTAATGCATTTATAAAGTACTCACCCTTGCCTTTAAATACATTGTTGATCTGTGACTAAGATCCAGCCTTGAAGAAATTCTAAGGTTGGTTTACGTATAATTTATAACTTTGATTTATAGTTAGAAGTTTATTAAAATGGATTGTTATGTACTGTAATTTTTTTTTACAGGTATGATATTTCTATAGTAATTTGTTAAGTAGGTGTGACAAGACACTTTGCCTCCATAGATGATCTAGATTGTGGAGGTATACTTGCCATTTTCAATTTGGATTTGTTGGCACTTCGTTAGAGCATATATGTTAGCTATTTTTTGTGGACTTTCATAAAGAGCATTGTATCCTTGAATGTTTTTGTATGGTTTTTTACATGATTCTTTCAACATATTTATCTCTTCCAGTATCAATGGGAACATACTCTTTTAGCATCTTTGTCTCTTATACCATCATCCTCATTTATATTATATTATTATGATGATAATAGCTATATTTCAAGTGTCATTTGTGGACTTCTTTCATAAAGAGCATTGTATCCCTGAATGTTTGGGATAGCCAAGTATGGTTGTTTACATGATTCTTTCAACACTGGATGGCCAAGTATGGTTGTAACAATTGTTGTAGGTGTTAAAAGATATATATATATATATATATATATATATATATATATATATAATAATTAAATTTATTTTTTGTTTTATTTAGCCAATTGGATTTAGGTGGAGTTCTATGAGGGTTACTGGATTCTTAGGGTTATGTTTTGTAAGTTGGTAAAGTCTCTAAAATCACCCAATAAATACCAAATAAATTCACATTATTAAGGGTTGGCGTGGCCTCAAATAAGTGTGATTCATGTAAAATTCAGTCATACATTTTTAAATCATGGGTTAATTCCACAAATCACAAATACTTTAACAAAAAAGAAAAAATTAAATTTATTTTAATCTTAAAATTAATAAATATAATATAAATAAAAAATCAAATTATTAAGTGCATTATAAATCAAACTTTGATTAACCTATGGAAAAACAATTCATTCTGATAGAAAATCTTATAGCCAACATTATAAACTGAGTTTAAAAATTTGTAGAAAAATAACAACCTATTTTGATCCTATTATATATGTAACATTAAATTGATGTCTAATGTGTTTTTTTTATATAAATAAGTTTAAAATGTTATGTATTCTTTAAAAAAAAATCCTTTTTTTTTTTTATCTCAAGTATCTATTTACTGACTAAATATATACAAAAATGTTTACTAACTAAGATTTGATTATGCAAAATATTGTGCTACAACATTCATAAATTTCAAGTGAAGTAGAAAAACCATGAAGAGAATTGTATGGAAATATCAATAGTTCTTGGAATGACTAAATTGATTCCATGTAGAAATTTTATTTTTGTATAAATGGTCCTTAACTCACTCCAATTCTTTAGGTTTTCTACCTAACCAGCATAGATCCATCTTAAGTATGGATCTAACATGAGCCAAGAGGGATCAAATTGATAGAAATTTGAAGAGAGCTAGAGACAATGGTTGCACACAACACACAACAACCACAAGCTGCCTTATTTTATTAATTGCAACAGTTACAATATATAGTACATAAAACACTGAATTAGACAAATGATGACTCATATATGATATGATTCCAATTTATAACATAGGAATCGAAAACTTCTATATTGACACATTGGGGCTCACAATGACACCTATATATGACAAGGAAGTATTACTTCCAACACAAACATTTCTAGAATGCAAAATAAAATGTGTTATTTTTCATTGCTTAAATTGTATTTTTGAATGTTAAATAGTGTATATATAGGACCAAATAAAAATTTTAACCATGAAAACTTATTTTTTTCTATATGTAGATATATATGAAGTTGATATGGACATAAATTAGTTAACATAAATTTTCAGATAGTTTAATTAAATCTCTTGTTGAAATATTTTTAAGATTTAAACATCTCATTCACATATTTTTTTTACTTGTAATAACTTTAGAGTATATTCATTTTTTTTAAATATAGGGCACATTAATTTTCAATTTAGAACATAGATTTTTATTTTAAAGGGACACAAACTGAGGGGCGAACTTACACACTCTCACAGTGAGTAGGTTGTAAAATGACTCTCCCCGCTTAATGAACCTCTGGGCTCAACAAAATAATTAACATAAAAATATGTTACAATATACAAAAATGTTTAAAAATATGTTTATTTAATTAATAAAAATAAATGTTATCATAAAATTATATAAATATAATATTAATTTAAGGTTTTATAATAAAATACAATAACAATTAAAGTTATGAAGTTGAATTATTTTATAAAATTATGAAGTTGAATTATTTTATAAAGTCAAATGAAATGATTTATGTGATTTTGAATGAGTTGAAATTATAAAAAATAACTTTCATTTTAAATGTTTTCTATAAACTCCTAATAAAATGTAATTTAAAATTATTGGCAATAATTTTAATTTTTTTAATCTTTTACTTTATATTAAAAATTGAAATTTTCAAAACACATGTTTGAATTACCAATCAAACATTATTTTAACAAACATTTACCATAGTTATTATATCATCTACTATTTTTTACATTTAAATTTTTTTTTTTTTTAAAAAGAAACAATACATTTTAATCATAATTCCACTTAAACTAAAATAAAATAAAATGTATATTACTATAGATTAAATATAATTTAAGAGCCATTTAATTAAAAAAAACAACAATTCAACTAAAATAAAATAAATTATATATTTTAAGAATTGAGAGATTTTAGCAGTGCATTCATCTATCACCATAAAAATATATATTATTAAAAAATAAATTAAAAACTATATATTATTTAAAAATAAATATAATTTAGAAATAGAACAAAAGCCACTGCAGTCAATTCTAGTCCTATTCCACTCTCCCACGTGGGATTGTAACTACAATAAATAATTGTAATTACAGTAAATGAATGATATTTTTAAAATATAATTTAAGAGATTACTAGCTTTGTGTTCTGTTTTTTTTTTTAACTCAGTTAATTTTCTATTAAGTTGACCATATATTAGCCCAATCTTTCACAAATATTAATTACACTTAAATTGCCTATTTGCAAAACCCATAAAGTTTAATTACACTTAAATTTCTTATTTGCAAAACCCACAAATATTAATTACACTTAAATTTCATAGTTGCATAACCCACGAAGACATCGGCACTCCCGGGTCTCCCATGCATGAATCGAACCCTCTTCTTCGTCGTCTCCCGGTGTTGACACCATCATTTGAATACAGCATCGAAATTGATGATGGAAACACTGGAGGAACCAGAAAGGGCCTGCTCCAAGATTAATAGAGTACTTATTACGGAATATCAAAGATTCCAACTTAAATTCAAGCGTGAACATTAAGAATTTAAGAAAACCCAACGTGGTTGTGGAAAGAACGTGTTTATAGACGTTGTTAACAGCTGTGATCCGCTCCTTTTAACGTTCCATCAAGCTTTTTCTTGAGGGAATCTTTATCCTCTTCTTCTATCATCTATATTTGTATTTGAAGTGAATTTTGTTATATTTGCATTGGAAGTGTTTTCTCTTCTTCTGTATATTTACATTGGAAGTGTTTTATCTTGTTGTTCTTCTGGGTCTCCAAGTGTTTTATCTGGTCGTTCTTGTGGGGCTTTCTGCTTTGTCTGTAGCTTTTGATAGAAACAACTGAATTGACCATTAGCAAGAAGGAATGCATGGACGACGGATGCATGGACGAATGAAGGTATTTACAGTGGAAAGGAGCGAAGGGATGCATGGACGAATGAAAGATGTTGTATCATCAATGAAGGTATTTACAATGGAGAGGAGGAGGGAACCAGAGAGTATTTGTTGCAGCGGTGACAGGTATGTTTCTTGTATTGAATTTTCAATGTTTCTTGTCCTTCGTCGTCAAAGCACATGACCTTGTCCTTCCATATCAATCTATCATTCCTGCAATTGACTTGATTTTCTTCCCCTGTTTTAATGTGTTTTTGTATGTAACATCATCAAATCCAAATTAATGTTCATCTCTGAATGAGTCTTCTACAATTCATCTCTGACCTACGACTCCTCTTTTAGTATCTGTCTGGCCTAATGTTTTTAAATATTTATGCTCTGTTATTATTCCCTAATCTTTATGGTATGTTTATCTTTATGCTCTGTTATTGGTCCCTAATCTTTATGCACTGTTAATCTTTAGGCTCTGTTATTGGTCTTATCTACTATGTCCTTTGATCTTTAATCTTAAATTGCTCTGTTATGGCTACGGAATCCCATTAATTCCTTTTAAATTTTACTTTTCTATTGATCTTCTTGCCTGGACCTGATCTCGTTTACTTTTCTTTCGATCTTCTTGACCTGACCTGATCTCAAAATAAGCGTACTCACATGTTCAGGAGTCATCTGCGAAACCTTTAAAGCATGACTCGCTATGATTATTTATTTATTGTTGATCTCGTTTTTTCTTTTGTTAGACAGTTATTTTCTAAGAATGTGCAGTTAAAGCCATCATCATGTTTCTCATTTTCATGTTGTTTCTCATTTTCAAAAAATATTTTCTTTAATATTTTTTATTGATACAGTCTCAATATTGAATCATACATGGTGGATATATTTAGTTATTTTTCAAATCTGAAACTTGAAAATGGCAATCTAAGTCTTATCAAAACAAAACATACTAGTTTTTTCATGATTTTATTCTTAAAAATTAAAATAATTTAATTTGTTGAATATGTTCAAGCCAGCAACCTCACCTGACTTTAACTCATTTTCCATTCAATGATTCTCAATTTTAGTTTTAATCTGCATTTCCTTATTACACTAGCCATCGACACGGTGACCCACTTTATGAATTTGTTGCATTAAACCACACAGAATTTGCGAAAGAATTACTTGGCAAGTAATGGAAACCCTTAATGGCAAGTAATGGCAACCACCGGTGACCCACTTTAGGAATTTGCTGCATTAAACTACACAGAATTAGCTGAAGAATAATGCCCTTTTTATGAATTCTTTTTTCGCTCTCGTTCCATTTACAGCTTAAAGAAGACTTAAGCAAGAAGAATGCTCTTTCTTCATCCTTTCGCTGTAAGGTCCATTTACAGCTTAAAGAAGACTTGAGCAAGAATAATGCCCTTTCTTCATCCTTTCACTGTAAGGTCCATTCAAAGCTTAAAGAAGACTTGAGCAAGAATAATGCCCTTTCTTCATGCTTTCACTATAAGGTCCATTTACAGCTTAAAGAATACTTAAGCAAGAATAATGCCCTTTCTTCATCCTTTCATTGTAAGGTAGGTTGTGGATTATGACTAAAAAAATTAAACGAATATTCCTCATTCCCAAATTAATTTTCTCAATTTTTATCAATATTTATATTTATAGTAAAAAAACCATTTTTGTTGAAATATTTATATTTATTTAAAAGAGGTTTATTATATTTGTATTGATGAGTTATATTTATCTTAATTTATTGATTTGAAATTATATAATATGAAATGAATATTTTTGCAAATTAATTTTTGTTTTATTCATGATTATTTATAATGTAAAATAAGATGCACTTTATTTAATTATATATTTATTTTTATTTTGTTTTAAATTATGTAATGTAAATCAAATTTATTTAGGAATATAATTGTTTTATTTTTTTAAGTATATTAAATAAATATATTTCTTTATTTAAATATAAAAAACAGTGAAATTATATTTCTTTAAAATTTCATAAATATATGAATAATTGTGTTTCATGATATATTTGTTAGAGGATATGGTGTTGGCATTTATTGATAGATGCATTTTTAGTTATAATATGTATGTTTTTTGTATGTTGTATTTTATGCATACTTTTAAAAGAAAATAATTTTTGTTTGTGTATGTGATATCATGGTGTGCTTATGCTAATTACATGAAATAATTGTGTTGTAACATAATATAATGTTGAAATCCTTTGCATGTGTAATGTGTAGGTGTTTATTTTCTTTTGTATATTTTATAGGATAATATGTTTATTGTTTCTTTGATGATATAATAATTGTGTCTTTTTAGATAATATGATGATATTTTATTTTTAATTGATAAGGTGTTTTTGTTTGCTACATGATGTGGATTGTACATGTGAAATAGTATAATAATGATAATGATAAGGACAATAATGAGGGGGTGAGAGAGAGATGGTGAGGAAGAGAGGGAGCGAGAGAGAGACGAGTGTGTGTGTGTGTGTGTGAGAGAGAGAGAGAGAGAGAGAGAGAGAGAGAGAGAGAGAGAGAGAGAGAGAGAGAGAGAGAGAGATAGGTGCGGGGGAGAGAGAAGGGGGGGAGGGAGAGAGAGGGGAGGGGGAGAGACAAGGGGGGGAGGGAGAGAGAGGGGAGGGGAAGAGAGAGAGGGGGGGGGGGAGATAGAGAGACAAGGAGATAGAAAGGGTGGGGAGAGAGAGAGAGAGAGAGAGGGGGGGGGGAGAGAGAGAGAGAGAGAGTGGGGGGGGGAGAGAAAGGGAGAGTGAGAGAGCGAGGGGGGAGAGAGAGAGAGCAAGCGTGGGGGAGAGAGAGAGGGGGAGTAGGGGAGAAAGAGGGTGGGTGAGAGGTGAGAAGGGAGAGAGAGAGAAGGGGCGAAGGGAGAGAGAGAGAGAGGGTGGGAGAGAGAGAGTGAGGTGAGAGAGAGAGACAGTGAGAGAGATATAGAGAGAGGCGAGTGAGAGTGGGAGAGAGAGAGGCAATGTGTTTCTATGCATGTGTGAGAGAGGAAGTTTGTGTGTGTGTGTGTATGAGAGAGAGAGAGAGACATAGGGTGGGGGAGAGCGAGAGAGAGCGAGAGGGGGGCAGAGAGAGAAAGTGAGGGGGGAGTGAGGGGGGGGGGGGGAGAGAGAGAGAGAGGAAAGAGTGGGGGGTGAGAGGGGGATAGAGAGAAAGAGAGAGGGAGATCAAGAGAGAGAGAGGGAGAGAGAGAGAGAAAGAGAGAGAGAGAGGAGGAAGAGGGGGTAAGGAGAGAGGGGGCGGGAGAGAGAGAGAGAGGTGGGGTGAGAGAGAGAGGGGGAGTGAGAGAGAGAGGGGGGAGGGGAGAGGCGGGGAAAGAGAGAGAGAGAAAGACAGTGAGGGGGGAGAGTGATGGAGAGAGAGAGAGAGAGAGAGATTGAGAGAGAGAGGAGTGGGAGAGAAAGAGGGGGTGAGAGAGAGAGAGAGAGAGAGAAGGGTGGAGAAATAGGGTGTGTGAGAGAGAGAGATACCGGGAGAGAGAGAGAGAGAGATTGAGAGAGAGAGAGAGAGAGAGAGAGAGAGAGAGAGAGAGAGAGAGAGAGACCGAGGGGGGTTGAGAGAGAGAGAGAGAGACCAAAGGGGGTTGATAGAGAGGGAGAGAGAGAGAGACCGAGGGGGGTTGAGAGAGAGAGAGAGAGAGAGAAATAAAGAAATTAAATTCATTTCCCATTCAATGATTTTGATTCTCATTTTTAAATTTACCATATATTTCCTTATTACAATAGCCATCCACATGATCACCCACATTATGAATTCGCTGCATTAAACTACACAAAATTATTTGAAGAATTATTTAGCAAGTAATGGAAACCCTTAATTATTTTTCGCTATCATTCCATTTACATCCTAAATAAGGCTTAAGCAAGAATAATTCGCTTTCCTCATCCTTTCATTGTAAGGTAGGTTCTCGATTATGATTAAAAAAATTAAACCAACATCCTGAATTCCCAAATTACTCCTCTAATTTTATTAGTATTTATATTTATAATAAGAAAACAACGTTGTTGAAATATTTATATTTATTTATATGTGGATTATTATATTTGTATCAGTGAGTTATATTCATTTTAATTTATTGATTTGAAATTATATAGTATGAAATTAATACTT
>JAXQQM020084986.1:32500-47500 GCA_034641835.2 Pinus albicaulis
CCGCGCAAGGCAGGTAGGGTCATTTGTGTGTTTGGGTGGTTCAGGTCATGCTTTCAGGTGGCTCGGGTTGTGTTGTGCATTCAGTCGGGTCAGATTGTGCATTCGTCAGGGTCATGCTGCCTCACAAGGGGGCTGATTTGTTTGGGGGCTGATTCTTAGAATCGGCCCCCTGGCAAGTAGGTGGGATGATTCTCAGAATTGGCCCCTTGGTAGGTAGGGGGATGATTCTAAGGATCACCCACCTACTTGGAAAGGATATGAGGGGGGCAAGATTATTAGAATCAGCCCCCCTAGGTTGGGTAGTGAATTTGGGTAGGTTGGGTTGGTTCATGCGCTCGAACGGGTTGAGTCATGCATTCAGGCAGGTCGGGTCATGTTGTGTGCTTGGGCGGGTCAGGTCATGTGTTCGAGGGGGCCAAGCCATCTGGCAGGGAAGACGATTTGTTTGAGGGGCCTAATTCTCATAATTGGCCCCCTGGCAAGAAGGGGGTATGATTCTGAGAATCACTGCCCTGGTTCAGCTCGTGCATTTGAGTGGGTCAGGTCAAGTTGTGCGCTCAGGTGGGTCAGGTCATACGTTCGTGTGGGATAGATTGTGTAGTGTGATTAGGTGAGTCAGGCTACCTAGTAGGGGGGTGATTTTTTTGGGTGGGAAACACCTTGCTCGGGCGGGTGCCTCCTTATGGGTATGCCCACCCATACCACAACAACTTGTGTGTTCGAGCAGGTAGGGGAGTGTGCTCGGGCGGATCGGGTCCTAATTTTGGTTGGGTCATGTCGAGTGTGCGTTCAGGTTGGGTTAGGTCTTGCAAGGTTTAGGTCGGTGCCCACCTAAAGCACAACCCAATCCGACTCCCCTGAACACACGAACTGGGGCCAACCTGACTCCCCTAAATGCATGACTTGACCCAACCCAACTCCCTCGGATGTATGCCTTGACCCACTCGAACACATGACCCAACTTGCCTAAGTGCATAACCTGACCTGACTCGTGTGAAGGCATCACCCAAGACCTCACAACAAGTTTATTCTCATAATATGCCCCCTTCCAAACAAGGGGGATGATTCTCAAAATCGCCCCCTACCAAGTAGTAGAATCCCCCCAAACACATGACCTGATGTGCCTGAACGCAAGGCACAACTTGGCCATCCTAAATGCATGACCTGACCCACTTGAGTGCATGACCTGACCTGACCTGCCTGAATGCACGCCCCAACCCAGGGGTTCGATTCTGGGAATCACCCCCGCCCCCTTTTTCAAGGTGTGCAATTAGGGGGGTCGGGTCACATCGTGTGCTCATGCGGGTCAGGTCATGCACTCAGCCTGAATGCATGACCTAAGAGGCCTGAGCATGTGACCAAACCCGACCATCTCGAACACATGCCCCGACTAAGGGAGGCCCGTTCTAAAAATCATCCCCCTTGGCTAGGGTGTGTGTTTCAGGGGGTTGAGTTGGGTCATGCATTTGGGTGCGTCAAGTCATGCGTTCGAGTAGGTCGGGTCGTGTTGTGGGTTCGGGGTGTGTGTCATTATGGTTCAGGTGCACATGTAGATAGAGGGGTTCCAATATGAGCCCTGCACGACCTGACCCGACCTAAACGCATGACTTGAAAAAACCCGAACACGCAACCTCACCCGACCCCCCCAAATGCATGACCTGACCAACCTGAATGCACGACATGATCTGACTCACCCAAATGCACAACTCGATGCACACCAGTGCATGACTCGATCTGACTCGCCTGAACAGATAACCCAAAACAGGGTGGTCGTTTCTCAGAATCAGCCGCCCTTCCAAGCATGGGGGTCGATTCTCATGATCGGCCCCCCTTCCAAGAATAGGGGTTGATTTTTAGAATTAACTCCTCTTCCAAGTAGGTGATTTGATTCTCAAAATCAGCACTCCTAGGTTGGGTCTTGCGTTTGGGCATGTCTAGTTGGGTCATGCGCTCGGACGGGTCAGGTCGTACGTTTGGGTGGGTCAGGTCGTGTCGTGCATTCTGGCGGGTCGAGTTGTGTGTTTAGGGGGATTGGTCTGCCTAGTAGTGGGTTGATTATAAGAATTTGACCCCCTGGTTCGGGTCATTTTTTCGGGTAGGTCAGGTCGAGTCGTGCACTCAGGCGGGTTAGGTCGTGCGTTCGAGCGGGTAGGGTCATGTCATGCATTAGTGTAGGTTACTTCATGCACTCAATTGTTTTAGTTTTGGTTGTGCGTATAGGGGGATCCCAATAGAGCCCTGCATGACCCAAATTGAAACGCCCAAACACACGACCCAAATGCATGACCCGACCTTGACCCGCCTGAACGCATGACCCGACTTGACCTACCTGAACGCATGACCCAAACTAATGACCCAACAGTGAACCACCCGAATGCACAACCTAACCCAACCCTTCCAAACGCACAACTCGAATACACTACCTGACACCGACCGTCCCTAACGCATGACCTGACCCGACCCAACCGAGCCGAATGCATGACCTGACCCCAACACGCCCAAACACAGGACATGATGCAACTCGCACAAATGCATGACCTAACCCACAATTGAAGCCTCGTGCCTGCCCATAGCACAACACTCGAGAACACCCCCACAAATCCCCATGAATACCTGGGGGCCAGTGTGCGTACCTTCCTAGGCATGGCACATCCCTCGACAATGAGGGGGGTCAGGGAGAAAATGTAAAAAAAATAAAAAAATAAAGGAATGGTTTCTCTATTTTGGTATTTTTGATGAAGTTAAAATCACACTAGACATGGGGGGTGATATACATGTTTCTGGTGTTTTTTATTTTTCAATTTTTTTTTCATTTTGTTTGGTTATGTAAGATATTGGTTTTTTTGCGATTTTACTTATTTAGATGTAGATATATATTTTGTAGGAAAATGGAATCGAGGAAGATTTTTGTTAATATCTCTTGACCAAAGTCAACAATTGGATCATCTAAAGCTAGAGGTGGGCCATCAAAAATTACTTTTGAACTACAAATGTAGGAGATATCTCCCAAAAAAAAAAAAAGGATTTCATACTAGAAGATATCAAAAGAAGTGAAGCGTACAAAAAATGCATGTTATATGAAATTAAGGAAAAGAAGGTGAAGATCTATGATCTGCAATTATATCTATATGCTAGTAAGAGTTTTGATGATGGAAGTTATGATCTAATGGGAAAAGTTCTAGACTTATGTATTAGGTCGAATTCTGAAATTTTTTATATACTTACAAAACCGCCCAAGTCAAATGATAAGATTAGATATAATTTTACATTACCAATGTATAATACAATGAAATATTCTACAAGGATATGTAAACAAATCATAAATGATATTGCACAAAATATCATAAGTATTTTTATTTATATTTATGTGTTTCATGTTATTCTAAATGTATCATTATATTTTTAATAACTTAGTTATTATTTACATATTATATTTTATGTTGTAACATTTTCTAGTTTTGATAAGTTATCATAAAATTATATATATATATATATATATATATATATGTTAAGATAGTATATGGATGAAAGAAAAAGAAATAAAAAAATGTTAGGCTTAGGCATAGTCTGTGTTTTATACATTCATAACAAGATAAAATGTTAGCTTAGATTTCCCTAAAGAAATAAGGAAAAATAAAAAATAAAATGACAGGATGCCAAAGAAAAATGAAGGCTTTAGCTCTCAAAAATGGAAAATACATGGTTGCAAGCTCAAATGCGCCTTTTCATAAATTTATAAATTAATTATGGTTAATTTCTTTAAAAGAGGATTAATTTTGTATTAGTTTATAAACTTTCAAAACTAAATTTTATGGAGCATAATTATTTAAATGATAATGTTATTGATTTTCAACAGATGAGATCTCCCTCGCGAGATGAATGGTGGGGGGAGAGTTCGCACCCTCCCCGACCTTCTCCCGTTAACGCGGGGGGGGGTTGGGTCTGAAAAGTGGTTTTAATGGCCACCCCAAAATACATACGTGGTGCCCTCTCCTGAGTTCATAGCTCCTCCTCTAAAACCTGAAACCATTGCCCCCCCCCCCCCCCCCCCCACCCACCCCCCACCCCGAAAATCCACCATGGTTTCTCCGTTGCCACCTAAATGGTCATCTATCCCATTGTTTGACCATTTTCCTTCCGCCATTCTCATGCCACCACCTACCATATATCCGTTGCCACATCACCATGACCGTTACCACCCTGTAATGTTCATACCTTCTTATTTGCCCATTGAAGCTCCCGCTCACAAACCGTTGGCCTCCACGTCATCTCCTCCACTCCAAATCCAATTTAAGCTGCTATGGTCACATTAAACCTTTAAAAACAATCATGATCTATAAATTATCCTCTACCCCACCATTTCTCACTTTTTCTTGACCAGTATATTGTTGTATTTGCAGGAAAGTTGTGTAGTCACCCCCATTTACTGATCAATATTTCACCACGGCTGAAGTCATTAAATAGAGACATCATCATTTTTTTCTTCCTGACATCATTATTTTCTTTCCTCTGACATTTTCATAAACTTTTGACATGGCCCCAAAAGATAAATCCAAGAAATAGATTACAGAGGAAATCCTTGTCCCCACAGCCCAGTTCAATCTTGACCTCATCCCTCTTACGTATGCCCTTCTTAAGGTTATCAGACAAAGAAGACCATGTCAGATTTTTGGAGTCACTTCTCCCTTTCTTTTCCTTCCTAAAACCCATGAATTCTCTCATTTAATTTCATGGTGTCAAGCCCAATATGACCCTATCAAAAGAGTAGTGGTAGCCCAAAATGGAAACATTTTGATCACCATCACTAATTAAACCATCAATAAAATGCTTCTCATTCCCAGCTCAGTCATTTCTCACCAGCCACACTTATGGATATGTACCATTAGTTGACATTCACACAGAGAGTTCAGATTTTTCACATTTTTCTACCAAAGGATGTTGAATTACCCAAAACAAATCCACCATACCCATCCATTATTTTTCCTGAGGCTTCTATACATTACATCTCCCTTCTTTCCTACCTATGCTTCTTAAGGATGGAGGAATGATTTGAATAGAAAGTGGCATCCACCCATGGTATTTATTCACCCATGGAATTTACCCATGGTATTATAAGTGGCATCCACCCATAGTATTCATCCATCCATCGTATTTATCCACCCATGGTATTGTAAGTGACATCCATCCATGGTATTTACCCACTCATGGAATTTAATTGTGGTATTATAACTAAAAAATCCTATAAGTAGTCACATTTTGTAAAATGATAGATGTCCACCAAAATGTAGATTTTACAATTATTCTCTATTTAAAAAATAAAAAAATCTTCATGGTTTTGTTTACTTTGTGTTCTCATCCTTTTTTGGCATTTCAATTTTTTTTATATCTTGGGGGCCTCCCCCCACCCCAAGATTCAGATCAATGTCATTTGGTGGATGTGGATCAATGTCATTTAGTGGATGTGCATTGGTTACAGGTTATTAAACAAAATTATGTTCTAGAATGAGTACCCCTTACCCAGGATAGATGATTTATTTTGTATCAAGATAAATACTTAAGCAAGCTAGAATTAAAATTGAGGTGTCACCAGGTTTGATTCAAAGAAGAGGATACCTAGAAGACCACCTTCGAAACTAGACAAGGTTCATATGAGTGGTTAGTTATAATATTTTTCCTATGCGATGAACCAACTACGTTCATGAAGTTATTGAATGATATATTGTGCAATTTTATAAGTTCATTTTTTTATTGTTTATTCAGATGATTTACTATTATACATTTCTACTTAATAGGAACACATCTCACATTTCATGTAGGTGATTGAGACATTAAATAAGCAATAATTGTTGGGACACCTCAAGAAGTGTGATTTTTCAAATAATTATTGGGACTCCTTAGGAAGTGTGATTTTTCAAAATATCCTCTTGTTTATTTGAGACATGTGATAGGTGGAGGAGAGTTGAAGATAGATCCTTCCAAGATGGAGGTCATCAAGAAGTGGTTGTTAAGGCTTGCTAAATATTTTTTAGGTTAGGATTTTTTTAGTAGTAGCAACACCACTCCACACCATAATTTCAAGTGGCAAGAGTTTCTAGTGGGGAAAGGGTCAGCGAAGATTCATTGCAATGTTAAGGAAGAAGATCAATCAAGCATTGGTTTTAGCATTACTAAACTTACGATATCCCTTTGAAATGGAGACATATGCATGTGGGCATGGTATGGGAGAAGTCTTGATGCTAATTAATTAAATTGAAAAAATAAAAAATTCATACAAATGTAAAATTAAATTAAAACAATAACTCACCATACTAATAGTATAAATATCTAATAAAAGAAATAATCAATATAGATCTATTTTAACCTAGATCTTTTATGCATTGATCAAATATGATTTTATTTTATGCTAATCCCTCTCAATGCTTAATAAATATAGGACTAAAATAGATCTATGTTAATATGTATATAAACCCCATTAAGAAATCCTACATAAAAAAAACATTGAAATTTGAATTTTGAATGGGGACACACTTGACAAGTGGTGGAAGTTCCATGATAATAACCTCAAACATAGATGAAGTGATTTTACCATCATAAGAAACAACTAGAAGCTTTAGAGTCCTTAATTAAATACATGAAAACTCAATTTTATCACCATAAGAAACAACTAGGAGATTAGAGTCAAGTTTGCCTTAATGCACATGAAAACTGAACCCAAATAGGTGAGCTAGAAATAATACCAAATTCCTAACACATTGATCAAGAATGAATAGTTATATAGTGTGTTTATGAAATCCCAAAATTTGGGATTTCAAAATTTTGTCTTCTTATTCTTATCATGTCTGCAAATGATTTTTATCATGAAAACACAAAACAACCAAAAGTGGTTTAAGGATACAATAACATTATTCTTGGTCTAAGCATTAAGAAGGAATCATATAGAAGTGTATTTTAGCTTTAAATAAACTCTTCTTATTAATTTGTGTGCTTTTATATTTAGTGTCTAGTGCCTATCAATGCAATCTATGATATTTCTATATATTTTGTAACTAGAGATGCAAAAAATAGAATTGAGAATTTTTCCTTATTGTTTAAATTATGTCTACGGATGACTATGGTCATATATGGAAATTATGTTTCCTTAAGCTGGTTAAATTGCATTGTTTCCTATTACATTATATGAAATATATTGAATTAAAAATGAAATGAGTTATAGATTTTATGTTAAAAATTATAAGGCGATAACCTACTAAAAATGTAATAAGTTGGGGTTGTCAATTACATTGAAAGTATTGAAGAGATTCCCTATAGATCAGAGTTGTCAAAAAGCAGAATTTTTACATATTTTCAACAGAGGGAGGAATAAAATGTAGAGTAAGGTCATAAAGGAGAGAAGTTGTGCCCTAAATGGAAATGGACATGTGTAGCCTGAAAATATATTTGTATCAATGTAAGGAAATGATCTATAGGAGCCATATTCTAAATGGCATAATGCTCTAGTTTTTTTTTTTTTGGAAAATACAAAGATGCAAGTTTGGAAATTAGTTTCTTCGAAGGAATACATTCTTTTAACTGTGAATTTTCTCAACCTCTAGGATAATGTTTTTGATAAAATTTCAGTCATTATTTATTATATCAAAAAAACCAAATAAGCATGGAAAAAATATGTCTAAAATTAGAAGCAAAAAGTAGAAACTTCTTTAAAACATCACAAAAATTTTAAACAAAAAAAATATATATAAATTTATAAATTAGAAATATAAGAATTAAAAGGAATATTTTTTCAATGTAAATGTATAAATTAAGTTCGGCCTTCTCTTTACATTGAGTTTCAAATCATATTAAATTAGGGTATAGTTTAACTTATGAAATGCAATTTTTCACTAGAATTTGGGGATTCAATTTCAAACAAGATTATGAATTTTTTTGTATAAAATATATTTTTGAATGTATAAATAGATTCAAACGCTGGGACATTATAATTCTATGGATTGATTAAATTAAACTCAATCTTTTAAAGATCTTCACCAAATTTTAGTTAAAATTAACCAAAAACAATGTGAAAAACTTAAACTCAAGCTTTTAAATATCTTAACCAAATTTTAGTTAAAATTAACCAAAAGCAAGGTTGAAAAATAATTTTGGTTTATTAATTATACTACACAGTTAAATTAATATTGAAAATAGGTAAAATAACTAATTTAAAAATGGGTAAAATATAATATCATAGTGAAAAACTTGTAATTTTCAATTAAAACAAAATAAAACTTAAAAGGGAAATTCTACCAGTAATGCAGAGTGTCAATTATATTGAATTCCTTAAGATAGAAATAGAAAAATATAATGATATCATTACTTCTCTGCTAACCTTGTAATATTAGCGTACCCTTGGAACAGGGAAGGGAACACCGAATAGGAAGAGGTTAAATTTTGATTATGGTTAAACTTTTGATTATTTGTAAATGTATTGAATGTAAAATTAATAGTTCATTTAAAACATGTGTTACAATACACCTTAGTGCCTCTCACTGAAGTTCCAAATTATTCTTTAGAAAGAATAGCACAAAACATTATAACTTTCACTAGTCAATGCTAAGTTAATAGTGCTTAGTATCCAAATCCAATTCTATAGTCTTGATATGCAATAAAATAATAAATTGAGATGTCTACACATTTACAATATAAATTGAGGTGTCTACACATTTACAATATAAATTGAGATGTCTACACATTTACAATTTTACTCATACATAACTAATGTTGAGAAGTAACTCCTAGTAAGTATATTTATTTGTATCTTATTCCTATATTTTGTATACTCAAAATGTTGCTTAAATTGTGGTGGGAAGTAATTTATGAACTAATATATGTGGCCACAAAATGCTAAGGGATCACCAATTTACCAATCTACCTTTTGTAACAAAAGATTGCAAGGAATTTTTTTTTCTAGAAATGGAATTTATTGTAGGTTAGTTGAACACTTAGGTATACAATAGTGTCCAAATACATGTTTTTATGCAATATAAACTTTGGGGTGGGCCTTGTCATAGAATTTTTTGAAAATACATGGAAAAACACCCAAAAACTCACAAATCAGTAATTTGCTTGTTTCCTTAATGTTTAGCAGAAGACTCTATGAGAGTTATTACAATTGTTGTCACTGAAATTATTTAGCATGTCATACTACAAAATAGTTGTTTATATAAAATAATAACATGTTTGGAAGCCCAACTAGACACTTTATCTCCATAGATGATTTAAATTGTGGAGGTATACTTGCCATTTCCAATTTGGATTTGTTGGCACTTCATTAGAGCGTATATGTTACTTGTCATTTGTGGACTTTCATAAAGAGCATTGTATCCTTGAATGTTTTGGATGACTAAGTATGGTTGTTTACAGGATTCTTTCAACATCTTTGTCTCTTCTATCATCATCGTCATTTATATTATATTATTATGATGATAATAGCTATATTTTAAGTGTCATTTGTGGACTTCTTTCATAAAGAGCATTGTATCCCTGAATGCTTGGCATAGCCAAGTATGGTTGTAACAATTGATGTAGGTACTAAAAGATTTAGAAACACACACACACACACACACACACACACACACACACATATATATATATATATATCTACATACATATATATATACATACATACATATATATCTAGATATACATACATATATATATACATATATATCTATATATACATATACATATATATATATATATATATATATATATATATATATATATATATATATACATATATATATATATATATGTATGTAGATACACACACACACACACACACACACATATATATATATATATATCTACATACATATATATATACATACATACATATATATCTAGATATACATACATATATATATACATATATATCTATATATACATATACATATATATATATATATATATATACACACACACACACGCACACATATATATACATATATAGTGTTTTATTTAGAAAAATAGATTTAGGTGGAGTTTTATGAGGGTTATTGGATTTTTAGGGTTATATTTTGTAAGTTGGTAAAGTCTCTAAACTTACCCAATAAATACCAAAAAAATTCACATTATTGAGGGTTGGCCTAGCCTCAGATAAGTGTGATTCTTGTAAAATTCAGTCATACTTTCTTAAATCATGAGTTAATTCCACAAATCACAAATACTTTAACAAACAAGAAACAATTAAATTTATTTAATCTTAAAATTAATAAATATAATATAAATAAAAAATTGAATTATTAAGTGCATTATAAATCAAACTTTGATTAACCTATGGAAAAACAATTTATCCTCATAGAAAATCTTATAGCCAACATTATAAAATGAGTTTAAAAATTTGTAGAAAAGTAACAACCTATTTTGATCCTATTATATATGTAACATGAAATTGATATCTAATGTGTACTTTTTATATAAATAAGTTTAAAATGTTATGTATTCCTTAAAAAAAATTATTTTTATTTTTATTTTTTATCTCAAGTATCTATTTAATAACTAAATATATACAAACATGTTTATTAAATTTCAAGTGAAGTAGAAAAACCATCAAGAGAATTGTATGGAAATATCAATAGTTCTTGAAATGACTAAATTAACTCATTGTAGAAATTGGATTTTTGCATAAATGGTCCTTAACTCAATCCAATTATTTAGGTTCTTCTACCTAACCAACATAGATCCATCTTAAGTATGGATCTAACAAGAGCCAAGAGGGATCAAATTGATAGAAATTTGAGACAAATGATGACTCATACATGACACGATTCCAATTTGTAACATAGGAATCGAAAACTTCTATATTGACACATTGGGGCTCATAATGACACCTATATATTTTAAAGTGAAAAATAAAATATGTTATTTTTCATTGCTTAAATTGTATTTTTGAATGTTAAATAGTGTATATATAGGACAAAATAAAAATTTTAACCATGAAAACTTAATTTTTTCTATACATATATATATATGAAGTTGATATGGACATAAATTAGTTAACATAAATTTTCAAATAATTTATTTAAATCTCTTGTCGAAATATTTTCTAGATTTAAACATCTCATTCACGAATTTTTTTAAAATATAGTGCACATTAATTTTCAATTTAGAACATAGATTTTCATTTTAAAGGCACGCAAATGGAGGGACGAATTTACACGCACTCTCATAGTGGATGGGTTGTAAAATGACTCTCCTAGCTTAATGAACCTCTGGGCTCAACAAAATAATTAGCATAAAAATATGTTACAATATACAAAATATTTAAAAATATATTTATTTAATTAATAAAAATAAAGGTTAATTAATAAATATATTTATTGAAGCAACAAGAGGCTAAAATGGCCTTCATTTCATATCCTCGCAGTACAAGAGGCCGTGTATCGTTGTTCCAACAATCTTTATTGGAAAATATTGGCCAAGGCAATGGCTAACATGGAAGTTAAGGAAGAAAACTCATCAATGCTCTTTGAACTTAATCAAATCAAGCAAGACATTCATAATATGGTGAAGGTTCAGATTCAAGTTAATGAAAGAATTGGAAAGATAGAGCGACAACTTCACAGCATGCAGCAAAAGGAATTGTTGGGTTCTATAGTAAAGAACCCAACCCAGGTGGACTCTTCTCTGTTTAGACTATAGATGTTTTTGCATGTTTTTGGCGGATAGTAGATATAGCTTCTATTTTAACTATAAATGTTATGGACATAGTAAAGCGATAAAAGAAAAAGACAATTTCAGTTTTGGTTGGCTTTTAATTCTATGCGATGGCCAACAGACCTGATTTCCTTTTGGCAAGTTGAGGCTACAACAAAAGATATAGTATGTATAACAACTTGCTTGTTTAGAATATGAAAATAAAAAAGCACTACTAAATTTACCAAAAAAAAATAAAAAAATAGGTTATCATAAAAATATATAAATATAATATTAATTTAAGGTTTTATAATAAAATACAATAACAATTAAAATTATGAAGTGGAATTATTTTAGAAAATCAAATGAAATGATTTATGTGATTTTGAATGAGTTGAAATTATAAAAAAACACTTTCACTTTAAATGTTTTCTATACACTCCTATTAAAATGTAATTTCAAAATATTGACAATAATTTTAATTTTTTTAATATTTTACTTTATATTAAAAATTGAAATTTTCAAAACACCTATTTGAATTACCAATCAAATTTTATTTTAACAAACATTTATCATAGTTATTATATCATCTACCATTTTCTACATAAAAAAAAGGCCAATTTAATTTAAAAAAAACAATACATTCTAATCATGATTCCGCCACTAAAATACATACAGATGTATATTACTAAAGAATAAATATAATTTAAGAACCATTTAATTAAAAAAGCAACGATTCAAATAAAATGAAAATAAATTATATATTTTAAAAATTGAAGGAGTTTAGCGGTGCATTCCTCCATCACCATAAGAGAGAAATATATTATTAAAAAATACATTATAAAAATATATATTATTAAAAATAAATATAATTTGAGAAATGAAGAACGAGGCCACGGAGTCGTAAGTTTCTAGTCCTATTCACCACGTGACTACATACATAAATGATTGTAACTACAATAAATGAATGATATTTTCAAAATATAGTTTATGAGATTACTAGCTTTGTGTTTTGTTTTTTAAATTCAATTAATTTTTTTATTAATTTGACCATAAATTACCTTAAATTGCCTATTTACAAAACCCGTAAAGATTAATTACACTTAAATTTCTTATTTGCAAAACCCACAAATATTAACAATTACACTTAAATATTTCTTATTTGCAAAACCCATAAATATTTCCTAATTGCACTAACCACAGAGACATCGGGCACTCCTTGGGTCTTCCATGCATGAATCGAACCCTCTTCGTCGTCTCCAGTGTTGACACAATCATTTGAATGCATGTCATTGATGGAACGACTGGAAGGAACCAGAAAGGGAGCCTGCTCAAGATTAATAAAGTACTTATTACCGAATATGAAGATTCCACCGTAAATTCAAGCGTGAACATAAAAATTTAAGAAAACCCAACGTGAGGATGTGGAAAGAAGAATTTCTTATGAAAAGCATCTCAAGCTTTTTCATTTTGTTAAGAAAAAAACGAGAAAACCAGCTTTGCACTGATGTTGATGTGTATGTGGATGTCGACAGAATTTCATGAAAATCATCTCATAGGCTTTTTTGGTTACCTAGACGTTGTTAACCGCTGTGATCCGCTCCTTTTAACGGTCCATCAAGCTTTTTCTTGAGGAATCTTTATACTTTGGGTTGTGGTGCGCGCTGTGCTATATATATGATGGGTGTTTCTGAACGAATAGATCACTAGTTCATCCTCTTCTTCTATCATCTGTATTTTGTATTTGCAGTGAATTTTGTTATATGTGCATTGGAAGTGCTTTTCTCTTCTTCTGTATAATGTCAATGTTTCCTGTAATTGTGACTCAGCGAAGTGTTTATCTGGTTGTTCCTGTAAGTCTCCAAGTGTTTTATCTGGTTGTTCCTGTGGGGCTTTCTTTTTTTGTCCTGTAGCTTTTGATGAGAAACAACTTCTGAATTGACCATTAGCGAGAAAGAATGCATGGACAGTGCATGGACGAATGAAGGTATTTACGGTGGAAAGGAACGAAGGGATGCATGGACGAATGAAAGATGTTATTTCATCAATGGAGGTATTTACCAGAGAGGGGAACCAGAGAGTATTTGTTGCAGACGGTGGCAGGGCATGTTTCTTGTATTGAATTTTCAATGTTTCCTATCCTTCGTCGTCAAAGCACATTTGTGACCTTGTCCTTCCATATCAATCTATCATTCCCTGCCATTGACTTGATTTTCTTCCCTGTTTTGACGTGTTTTTATATATGTGATATCATCAAATCCCAAATTAATGTTCATCTCTGAATGAGTCTTCTAGAGTTCATCTCTGACCTACGACTCCTCTTTTAGTATCTATTTGTGCAGTTAAGCCATGATTATTTATTTATTGTTGATCTCGTTTTTTCTTTTGTTAGAAAATATTTATTGTTGATCATTTTTTTCTTTTACTAGACATAGTTATTTTCTACAAGGAATGTGCAGTTAAAGCCATCATCTATGTTTCTCATTTTCACAAAACTCATAGACATTTTAGCTACAATATTTGATCGATTTTAATATTGAATCATTTCGGTGGATATATTTAGTTATTTTCAAATCTGAAACTTTAAAATGGCAATCTAAATGCTTATAAAAACAAAACATACACTAATTTTTTCATGATTTTATACTTAAAAATTCAAATAATTTAATTTTTTGAATATGTTCAAGCTTGAGTAACCCTCACACGACTTTAACTCATTTTCCATTCAATGATTCTCATTTTTAGTTTTACTCGCTTATTTCCTTATTACTGTAACCATAAACCCGGTGACCCACTTTATGAATTTGTTGCATTAAACTACGCGCGATACTACTTGTGAAAGAATTACTTGGCAAGTAATGGAAACCCTTAATGTGCAAGTAATGGCAACCATCGGTCGACACTTTATGTAAATTTGCTGCATTAAACTACACAGAAATTAGCTGAAGAATAATGCCCTCTTTATGAATTCTTTTTCACTTTCGTTCCATTTTAAACAAAGACTTAAGCAGAACAATGCCTTTCTTCATCCTTTCATTGTAGGTAGGTTGTGGATTATGATTAAAAAAATTAAACGAATACTCCTAATTCCCAAATTAATTCTCTCAATTATCAATATTTATATGTAGTAGAAATATTTTGTTGAAATATTTATATTTATATATATGGTTTATTATATTTGTATTAGTGAGTTATATTTATCTTCATTTATTGATTTGAAATTACATATATGCAGTGAATATTTTGCAAATTAATTTTTGTTTTATACATGATTTTTTATAATGTAAAATGAGATGCACTTTGTTTAATGATATATTTATTTTTATT
>JAXQQM020084986.1:55000-65000 GCA_034641835.2 Pinus albicaulis
GACCTCTTCCTAACAACAATATACTATCGGGCGAGGGCCGGTTACAAGAACACGCTCTGCGTGGGGCGGGTAGGGTCATTCGTGCATTTTACCCAGGTCGGTTTGGGTCTCGTAGCACCAAGTGGAGCGTTCGGTGGTGTTATGAATTCGGAGTGAGTTGTATTGTGCGTTCATCGGGGGTCATACTCCGGGGAAGGCTAATTTGTTTGAGGGTTGATTCTGTGGTAGCTGGAAAGGAGGGCGATGATTCTCAGTGCTTGTAGTAGGTAGGGGGATGATTCTATTAGTCACCCACGCGTGAAAGAGTATGAAGGGGGGACGGTTGTGAAATCGGCCCCTAGGTTAGTCATTCATTCGTGTAGGTTGAGTCGGTTCATGCGCTCGGGCGAGTCGGAGTGCGGCACGTCGGGCGAGGTTGGTTCATGTTGTGTGTTTGGGCAGGTCGGGTCATCGTTCGAGGGAGCCAAGCTATACGCCAAGAAGTAGGTATTTTGAGGGGCCTAATTCTCATAATCGGCCCCCTAACGGGGAAGGGTATGATTCTGGAGGCCTCACAGGTTGGCTCGTGCATTTGAGTGGGTCGGGTCGGGTTGTGCGCTTAAGTGGGTCGGGGTCATACGTTAGCGCGGGTTAGATCTTGTAGTGTGATTAGGAGAGTGGGGCTACCACAACGTGATGTTTGGGTGGGAAACACATTTCTTGGGCGGGCGCCTCGCGCGCGCGCACAACAGTGTGTGTTCGAAGGCAGCATGTGTGTCGAGTGCGCTCGGCCGGAGTCGGATCATGATTTTCTTCGGGTCATGTCGAGTGTGTGTTCGAGTCGGTTTAGGTCTTGCGAGGCTCGTCGGTGCCCACAGCACAACAACGACTAGCAAACACCGACTGAGGCCAGCAACTCCCCTAAATGCGTGGCCCTGACCTAACTTTGTCCCTCGGATGCATGGCCACTTGAACCGACCTTGCAAGTGCCGGCCCAACGACTTGCGCAAGGCGTCACCCCAGTCCTCGCGATCTGGAGTTTATTCTCATAATTGGCCCTTCCGAGCGAGGGGGATGATTATCCAAAATCGCCCCCTTCCATGCAAGGGGGATGATTCTCATCCCTACGAGAGTGGCCGAATCCCCCAAACCGCAGACGACGATGCCCCTCAACGCACGTCAAAAAATCGGCCATTCCTAAACGCATGATGCGGCCTGCACAGGCACGCGGCACGGCGGCTACGAATGCACGCCCCAACCGAAAAGGGGGTCGATTAAGAATCATCCCAGCCTTTGTCGAGGCATCGTTCGGGGGACGGTGGCGGATCCCTCGTCATGCGGAAGTCAGTCATGCACTCATTGACTCCCGTCATGACTGAGAGGCACGGCCGCGTGACCAACCCGACCACTTGAATACACGCCCCAACAAAGGGAGGCCCATTTTGTCCGTCCCCACTGGCTCGGGTGGCCGGGGGTTGGAGGTTGCGTCCCGCGCCATTCGGGTGTGTTAGGTCATGCGTTGAGCAAATCAGGTCATGTTGTGGGTTCGGGGTGTGTGTGTCATTGTATGTCGGTGCACACATAGATAGGGGGCTTCCTATATGAGCCACCAAGCCAGGCCAGGCACGAACGCATGACTCGAAAAAACCCAAACACACGACCTTACACGGCCCCAAATGCACGACGGCATCCCCTTTGAATGCCACGACATGACTATCACCAAATACTGTACGACCCACACCGATTGTGACTCGTCAGCTTGCTTGAGCAGATAACCCAAAATGAGGTGTAGTTGTTTTCTTGAATCTAGCCTTCCAAGCATGGGGAGTCGATTCTCATCGTGCGGCCCGAGAATGGGGGGGGTTGATTTTGGGGTAACTCCTCCTTGTTGTTCTTCGGTGATTGATTTCTCGGCCAATCTTGGTTGAGTCTGCGTTTGGGCGGTACGGAGTGAGTCATGAGCTCGGGCGGAAGGTCAAGTCGTCTCTGATCGAGGTCATGTACGTGCATTCTGGTGAGGTCGAGTTGCATATTCGAGGATTGATGCCTAGTAGTGGGTTGATTATAAGGGTGACCCCACAGTTCGGGGTCATGGCGGTGGGGTCGGATCGTGCCCTCGGCGGGTCGAGGTCATCGTTCGAGCGGGTAGGGTTGTCATGCATTAGTGCGGGGTTACTTCATGCGCTCAATTGTTTCGGTGGGTTTTGGTTGTGCGTACGATCCCCGAGCCTTAGCGGCCGAGATTGACATGCCCAAACACCATGACCCAAACGGCTAGGCCTTGACCACAAATGCGCAATGGAAACCTAACCTATCTGAACGCATGACCGAACTCGCGGCCGAAAGCGACGACCCGCTTTGAATGCACAGCACGAGCCGGAAGCCCTTCCGAACACACGGCTCTAATAGACTACCGGAAACTCGCAGGCGGTCTTGGACACACACATGACCCTATTTGAGCCCAGCGAGGTTTGAATGTGACCGGCCCCGCCGAACATGGGACAGCAAGCAGCTCGCGTGTGACCCAGAATTACAATCGACACCCCGTGCCTTACTGCTGCTTCTTGCCGAGCACACCCCTACGAGCCCCCATGAATGCCGGGGGGCCGGTGTGTGTGCCTTCCTGGCGCCCAGCACACCCTACCCCCCGCCTCGTCGACAGCCCAGTCGGGGACAAATATAAATAAATAAAATTAAGGAATGGTTTCTCTATTTTGGTATTTTTGATTAAGTTAAAATCACACTAGCCATGGGGGTGGTATACATGTTTTTAAGTGTTTTTTAGTTTTCAATCGTTTTGTTTGGTTATGTAAGATATTGGTTTTTTTGTGATTTTTACTTATTTTATATGTAGATATATATTTTGCGGAAAAATGGAATCGAGGAAGAGTTTTGTTAATCTCTCTTGACCAAAGTCAACAATTGGATCATCTAAGCTAGAGGTGGGCCATCAAGTACTTTGAATGGTCAACCTTGGTTAACTACTACAAATGTAGGAGATCTCCCAAAAAATGATTTCATGCTAGAAGATATCAAAAGAAGTGAAGCATACAAAAAATACATGGTATGTGAAATTAAGGTAAAAGGTGAAGATGTGATCATAATTATGTTGCTAGTAAGAGTTTTGATGATGGAAGTGATGATCTAATGGGAAAAGTTCTAGACCTATAATAGGTAGAATTAAAGAAAATTTTTATGTACTTACAAAACACGAAGTCACACGATCAGATTAGATATAATTTTACATTACCAATGTATAATACGACGAAATATTCTACAAGGATATGTAAACAAATCATAAGTGATATTGCACAAAATATTAGTATTTATATTTATATTTATGTGTTTCATGTTATTCTAAATTTATCATTATATTTTTAATAACTTAATTATTATTTACATATTATATTTTATGTTGTAACATTTTCTAGTTTTGATAAGTTAGCATAAAAATCAAAATAAATTCAAAAAATGTGTTAAATAAATAAATATGTTTTATACATTCTCTCATAACAAGATAAAATATTTGCTTATATTTCCCCCACTAAAAATAAGGAAAAATAAAAAATAAAATGATAGGATGCAAAAGAAAAATGAAGGCTTTAGTATAAAATGAAAAATACATATGACTGCAAGCTCAAATACACATTTTAGTATAAATTTATAAGTTAATTATGGATTTTGTATTAGTTTATAAAATTTCAAAAATAAATTTTATAGACAAAAATTATTTAAATAGATAAATTCTTGACAGATGTAAGATGTCATGGCCACAGACGTTGTCTCAACGGATGAGATATCCCCCACCCAAATGAATGTTGGTGGGAGAGTTAAAACACCCCCTAGGCCTTCTCTGATTAAAGCGAGAGGAAGTCTAGAAAAGTGGTTTTAATGGCTACACAAGAAAATACATACGTGGCACCCTCTCACCGGGTTCCATTCTCTCAAAACCTAAAACCACTACCACCCACCCCTCCCCCGTCCACGAAAATCCACCATGGTTTCTCCCTTGATGCCTAAATGGTCATCTATCACTTTGTTGTCCACTGCCAGCCACCTCTCATGCCACCACCTACCATATATTCATTTTACCCATTACACGACCATTACCACCACCTTGATATTTCATGCCTTCATTTACCACCATTGAAGCCCCCGCTCCCAAACCGTTGGCCTCACGTCATCTCCTCCTCCAAATCCAATTTATGACTGCCCAAGGTCACATTAAACCTTCTGAAAAAATCATGATCTATAAAATTATCCTCTACCCCACAGTTTCTCACTTTTTCTTGACAGTATACTATTGTGTGTGCAAGGGAGGTGAGTAGTCGCCCCCATTTACTAATCAATGTTCACCACACCATATTCTAAATGGCATAATACTCTAGATTTTTTTTACAGGAAAAGTATACAAAGATACGGGGCATTAGTTTCTTCTAAGGAATACATTATTTTAACTATGAATTTTCAACCTCTAGGATAATGTTTTTGATAAAATTTCATTCATTATTTATTATATCAAAGAACCAAATAAGCATGGAAAAAATATGTCCTAAAAATTAGAAGCAAAAAGTAGAAACTTCTTTAAAGCAACCACAAACTTTTTAAACCATAAAAAATATATAAATTTATAAATTAGAAATATAAGAATTAAAAGGAATATTTTTCAATGTAAATGTATAAATTAGGTTCGGCCTTATCTTTACATTGAGTTACGAATAATAAATTAGGGTAGGGGTTAACTTATGACATGAAAATTTTTCACTAGAATTTGAAATTCAATTTAGAACGAGTTATGATTTTTTTGTATAAAATATATTTTTGAATGTATAAATAGATTCAAACCTCGGGACATTATAATTCTACGGATTAATTAAATTAAACTCAAACTTTTAAGAATCTTCATAAATTTTAGTTAAAAAATTAATCAAAAACAATGTAACTTAAACTCAAGCTTTTAAATGTCTTGACCAGTTTATAAAATTTAATTAAAATTAACCAAAAGCAATGTTAGTAATTTTTGGTTTATTAATTATACTACACATTAAAGTGAAGCCAGAAAATAGGTAAAGCAACTAATTTAAAAATGGGTAAAATATAATCTCATATTGAAAAACTTGTGATTTTCAATTAAAACAAAATAAAACTTAAAAGAGAAATTCTAGTAATGTAGAGTGTCAATTATATTGAATTCCTTAAGATAGAAATAGAGAAATATAACGATATCATTACTTCTTGATATGTAACACTAGCATACCCTTGAAATAGGGAAGGGAACAGAAAGGAAGAGGTTAAATTTTTATTATATGATTTAAAATTTTGACTATATGTAAATGTATTAAATATCAAATTAATTTGATTTAAAACATGTGTTGCAATACAACTTAGTGCCTCTCCTTTGAAGTTCCAAATTATGCTTTACACAGAATAGCACAAAACATTATAACTTTCACTAGTCAATGCTAAGTTAATAGTGCTTAATATCCAAATCCAATTCTATAGTCTTGAGATGCAATAAACTAATAAATTGAGATGTCTACACATTTACAATATAAATTGAGGTGTCTACACATTTACAATATAAATTTAGATGTCTACACATTTACAATTTTACTCATACATAAATAAAGGTGAGAAGTAACTCCTAGTAAGTATACTTATTTAAATCTTATTCCTATATTTTTTTTATGCAAAATATTGCTTAAATTGCTTATATTTTCTACCACCATCGTCATTTATATTATATTATTATGATGATAATAGCTATATTTTAAGTGTCATTTGTGGACTTCTTCAATAAAGAGCATTGTATCCCTGAATGTTTGGCATAGCCAAGTATGGTTGTAACAATTGATGTAGGTGCTAAAAGATTTAGAAATATACATATACATATACATATACATCTACATATACATATACATATACATATACATATACATATACATATACATATACATATACATATACATATACATATACATATATATATATATATATATATATTGTGTTTTATTTAGAAAATTAGATTTAGGTGGAGTTTTATGAGGGTTATTGGATTTTTAGGGTTATGTTGTAAGTTGGTAAAGTCTCTAAACTTACCCAATAAATACAAAAATCACATTAAGGGTTGGCGGCCTTAGAACAAGTGTGATTCTTGTAAAATTTAGTCATACTTTTCTAAATCATGCTGAGTTAATTCAAAAATCACAAATACTTTTATTATTAAGAAAACAATTAAAATTATTTTTAATCTTAAAATTCATAAATATAATATAAATAAAATCGAATTATTAAGTGCATTATAAATCAAACTTTGATTAACTGCAGGAAAAAACAATTTATCCTCATAGAAAATCTTATAGCCAACATTGCTCAAAGGCGAGTTTAAAAATTTGTAGAAAGGTAACAACCTATTTGATTCTATTATATATATGTAACATGAAATTGATGTCTAATAATTTCTTTTTTATATAAATAAGTTTTAAAATGTTATGTATTCCTTATTATTTTTTATCTCAAGTATCTATTTACTAACTAAATATATACAAAAATGTTTATTAAATTTCAAAGTGAAGTAGAAAAACCATGGTGACATGGAAATATCAATAGTTCTTGAAATGACTAAATTAACTAGTTGTAGAAATTGGATTTTTGCATAAATGGTCCTTAACTCAATCTAATTCTTTAGGTTCTTCCTACCTATGTATAGATCCATCTTAAGTATGGATCTAACAAGGTAAGAGGATCAAATTGATAGGGGTGAAGAGGCAAGACGCAGTTGCACACAACACACAACAACCACAAGATGCATATTTTATTAATCACAACGATTCTGATATATAGTACATAAAACAACTGAATTAGACAAATGATGACTCATACATGACACATTCAATTTATAACATAGGAATCGAAAACTTCTATATTGACACATTGGGAGCTCACAATGACACCTATATAGACATGGAAGTATTACTTCCAACACAAACTTTTAAAGTGCAAAATAAAATGTGTTATTTTTCATTAGCCAAATTGTATTTTTGAATGTTAAATAGTGTATATATAGGACCAAATAAAAATTTTAATCATGAAAACTTATTTTTTTCTATATATAGATATATATGAAGTTGAAATGGACATAAATTAGTTAACATAAATTTTCAAATAATTTATTTAAATCTCTTGTCGAAATATTTTTGAGATTTAAACATCTCATTCACACATTTTTTTACTTGTAATTACTTTAGAGTATATTCATTTCTTTGAAAATATATGTTACACATTAATTTTCAATTTAGAACATGAATTTTTATTTTAAAGGGATGCAAACAGAGAGGAGACGAACACACATACACTCATAGTGGGTGCAGTTATTAAAATAATACTCTCAAACCCAATAGACCTCTAAATTTGAACAAAATAATTAACACTCCTATACCACAATATACAAAATATTTAAAAATATATTTATTTAATTAATAAAAATCAATGTTAATTAATAAATATATTTATTGAAGGAACAAAGTCTAGAATGGCCTTCATTTAGGATCCTGCGTAGTACGAAGGCGGAATTATTATCGTTGTTTCAACAATCTTTCTGCGGAAATAAAATGTGTTTAGCCGAGCGATGGCTAAGATGGAAGTGAAGGAAGAAAACTCATCAATGCTCTTTGAACCAACAATCAAATCAAACTAGACATTCATAATATGGTGAAGGTTCGGATTCAAGTTAATGAAAGATATCGTAGTAAGCTTCACAACATGCAGTAATAGGAATTGTTGGGTTCTACAGCAAAGGACCCAGCCCAGGTGGACTCTTCTGATGGGATTTCTGTTTAGACTATAGATGTTTTTGCATGTTTTTGGTGGGTAGTAGATATAGCTTTTGTTTTAACTATAAATGTTATGGAAATAGTAAAGCGATAAAAGCAGTAACTAGAAGGAAAAGACAATTTCAGTTTTGGTTGGCTTTTAATTCTATGCGGTGGCCAACAGACCTGATTTCCTTCTGGCAAGTTGAGGCTATAACAAAAGATATAGTATGTATAGCAACTTGCTTGTTTAGAATATGAAAATAGAAAAGCACTACTAAATTTACAAAAAAAAATAAAAAAATGTTATCATAAAAATATATAAATATAATATTAATCTAAGATTTTATAATAAAATACAATGACAATTAAAATTATGAAGTTGAATTATTTCAGAAAGTCAAATGAAATGATTTATGTGATTTTGAATGAGTTGAAATTATAAAAAATCACTTTCACTTTAAATGTTTTCTATACACTCCTATTAAAATGTAATTTCAAATTATTGACAATAATTTTATTTTTTTTAACCTTTTACTTTATATTAAAAATTGAAATTTTCAAAACATCTATTTGAATTACTAATCAAACTTTATTTTTAACAAATACTTATCATAGTTATTATATCATCTACAATTTTTTACATTTAAAAAAAAAAAAAACAATTTAATTAAAAAAAACAATACATTCTAATCATAATTCCACTTAAACTAAAATAAAATAAGATGTATATTACTAAAAAATAAATATAATTTAAGAACCATTTAATTAAAAAAAATACAACAATTCAACTAAAATAAAATAAATATTTTATGAATTGAGAGATTTTAGCAGTGCATTCATCTATCACCATAAAAATATATATTATTAAAAAATAAATTATAAAATATATATTATTTAAAAATAAATATAATTTAGAAATAGAACATAAGCCACTAGAGTCAATTCTAGTCCTATTCCACTCTCCGAGGTGAGATTGTAACTACAATAAATGATTGTAATTACAGTAAATGAATAATATTTTTAAAATATAGTTTATAAGTCCTATTCCACTCTCCGAGGTGAGATTGTAACTACAATAAATGATTGTAATTACAGTAAATGAATAATATTTTTAAAATATAGTTTATAAGATTACTAGCTTTGTGTCTTGTTTTTTTAAATCAATTAAATTTTTATTAAATTGACCATAAATTAACCCAATCTTTCACAAATTTTAATTATACTTAAATTGCCTATTTGCAAAACCCATAAATATTAATTACACTTAAATTTCTTATTTGCAAAACCCACAAATATTAATTATACTTAAATTTCCCAAGTGCATAATCCACAAAGACATCGGGCACTCCCGGGTCTCCCATGCATGAATCGAACCCTCTTCGTCGTTTTCCGGTGTTGACACCATCATTTGAATGCATCATCGAAATTGATGGAAACACTGGAGGAACCAGAAAGGGCTCCAAGATTACCGAATATCAAAGATTCTACCTTAAATTCAAGCGTGAACATTAAAAATTTAAGAATTTCTTGGATGTGGAAAGAATTTCTTGAAAAGCATCTCAAGCTTTTTCATTTGTTAAGAAAACCCAACGGCTTTGCACTGATGTTGATGTGGATGTCGACAGAATTTCATGAAAATCATCTCAAGCTTTTTTTGGTCCGCTCCTATGAAAATCATGTTAACAGCTGTGATCCGCTCCTTTTAACGGTCCATCAAGCTTCTTCTTGAGGGAATCTTTATACTTTAGGTTGTGGTGCGCTGTATATATATGGGTGCTTCTGAACGAATAGATCCAAGTTCATCCTCTTTTTCTATCATCTGTATTTGTATTTGCAGTGAATTTTGTTATATGTGCATTGGAAGTGTTTTCTCTTCTTCTGTATAATGTCAATGTTTCTTGTAATTGTGACTTGAAGTGTTTTATCTGGTAGTTCCTGTGGGTCTCCAAGTGTTTTATCTGGTCGTTCCTGTGGAGCTTTCTGTTTTCTCTGTAACTTTTGATAGAAACAATTGAATTGACCATTAGCTAGAAGGAATGCATGGACGAGGGATGCATTGACGAATGGAGGTATTTACAGTGAAAAGGAGGGAAGGGAGCCAGAGAGTATTTGTTGCAGCGGTGACAAAGCATTTCTTGAATTGAATTTTCAATGTTTCTTGTCCTTCGTCGTCAAAGCACATGACCTTGTCCTTCCATATCAATCTA
>JAXQQM020084986.1:77500-117500 GCA_034641835.2 Pinus albicaulis
CCCCCTTACCTGCGAGGTGGGTCAATTTTGAAAATTAAGAATCGGTCCCATGCCAAGCAGAGAATTTCCTTCCCCACTTGGTAGGTGGTCGAATCTAAGAATCAGCCCCCATGGGTTAGGTCATGCGTTTTGGCAGGTCAGGTCGAGCCATGCATTCAGGTGGGTTAGGTCATGTCATGCGTTTGAGAAATTCAGGTTGGGTCGTAAGTTCAAGCGGTTTGTGTTGTGTCGTGAATTCGGACGTGCTGGGTCATGCATTTAGGGCATGTGCCAATGTTTTGTGGGAGGGTACACCCATATGGGAGAACCCAACCCAGCCTCGTACCACTCGACCCTACCCAAACGCACGACTCGACCTAACTCCCACCCCCTGAATGCACAACCCAACCCTCCCGAATGCACGACGCAACCCGATTCGTCCCAACGCATGAACCAACCCGCCCTGCCCTAGTGAAAAACTAGACCCGACCCACCCGAATAAGAAACTCGACCCAAGGGGGATGATTCTTACAATCGACCCCACTTCATTCTAGGTTGACGATTCTGAGAATTTACCCCCTTCCTAACAACAATATACTGGTAGGGTGAGGGGCCAATTCTGAGAATCATCTCCCTTGCAAGGCGGGGGGCGATTCTCATAATCGACCACTCAATTGAGTCGTGCGTTTGGGTGGTTTGGGTCATGATTTTAAGTGGGTTAGGTTGTGTTGTGCATTCAGGTGAGTCGGATTGTGCATTCGTCAGGGTTGTGCTGCCTCACAAGGGGCCTAATTTGTTTGGGAGTTGATTCTCAGAATTGGCCCCCTGGCAAGCAGGGGGGATGATTCTTAGAATTGGCCCCTTGGTAGGTAGGGGGATGATTCTAAGGATCAACCCCCTGCTTGGAAGGGATATGAAGGGGGCAAGATTCTCATAATCAACCCCCCTAGGTTGGTTCGTGCATTCGAGGAGGTCGGGTCGGTTCGTGCGCTCGAGTGGGTCAAGTCATGCATTCAGCCAGGTTGGGTCATGTTGTGTGTTTGGGTGCGTCAAGTCATGCGTTCGAGGGGGTCGGGCTATTTGGCATGGAGGACGATTTTTTTGAGGGGCCTAATTCTCATAATCAGCCCCCTGGCAGGAAGGGGGTATGATTCTCAGAATCACTCCCCTGGGTCGGCTCGTGCATTCGAGTGGGTCAGGTTAGAATGTGCGCCCAGGCAGGTTGTGTCATGCATTCTTGTGGATCAAATCATGTAGTGCGATCAGGCGAGTCAGGCTACCTAGCAGGGGGGTGATTTTTTTGGGTGGGAAACATGTTTCTCAAGCGGGCGCCCCCTTATGGGCATGCCCGCCCATAGCACAACAATGTGTGCGTTCGAGCAGGTCGGGGCATGTGCTCGAGCGGGTTGGGTTATGATTTTGGTTGGGTCATGTCGAGTGTGTGTTTAGGTCGGGTTAGGTCTTGCAGGGCTCAGGTTGGTGCCCACCTAAAGCACAACCCATCCCGACTCCCCCAAACACACGAACTAGGGTCAACCCGACTCCCCTAAATGCATGATCTGACCCAACCAAACTCCCTCGGACGCATGGCTTGACCCACCCAAACACACGACCCAACTTGCCTAAGTGCACGACCCGACCTAACTCGTGCGAAGGCATCACCTGAGACCATGTAGCGGGTTTATTCTCATAATTGGCCCCCTGCCAAGCAGAGGGAATGATTCTCAGAATTTCCCCCTGCCAGGTAGCCGAATCTCCCCAAACACATGACCCAATGCGCCTGAACGTATGGCACAACTCCTCCATCCTAAATTCATGACCTAACCTACCTGAGCACATGACCTGACCTGACCTGCCTGAATGCACACCCCAACCCAGGGGATCGATTCTGGGAATCACCCCCCCCCCCCCCACTTGTCAAGGCGTGAAATTAGGGGGGTCGGTTCAGATCATGTGCTAATGCGGGTTAGGTCATGCACTCTGCCTAAATGCATGGCCTGACAAGCCTGAGAGCGCGACCAAACCCAACCATCCTGAATGCACGCCCCGACAAAAATAAATAAATAAAAAATCATACAAATGTAAAATAAAATTAAAACAATAACTCACCATACTAATAGTAGAAATATCTAATAAAATAATTAATCAATATAGATCTATTTTAACCTAGATATTTTATGCATTGATCAAATATGATTTTATTTTAGCTAATCCTTATCAATGCTTAATAAATATTGGACTAAAATACATCTATGTTAATATGTATATAAACCCCATTAAGAAATCCTGCCTAAAAAAAAGAATTGGAATTTGAATTTTGAATGGGGACACACTTGACAAGTGGTGGAAGTTCCATGATAATAACCTCAAACATAGATGAAGTGATTTTACCATCATAAGAAACAACTAGAAGCTTTAGAGTCCTTAATTAAATACATGAAAACTCAATTTTATCCCCATAAGCAACAACTAGGTGATTTAGATTCAAGTTTGCCTTAATGCACATGACAACTGAACCCAAATAGGCCAGCTAGAAATAATAGCAAATTCCTAACATTGGGATTTCAAAATTTTGTCTTCTTATTCTTATCATGTCTGCAAGTGATTTTGATCATGTAAAGACAAACAACCAAAAGTGGTTTAAGGATACAGTAACATTATTCTTGGTCTAAACATTAAGAATGAATCATATATAAGTTCATTTTAGCATAAAATAAACTCTTCTTATTAATTTGTGCACTTTTATATTTAGTGTCTAGTGCCTATCAACACAATCTAAGTTATTTCTATATATTTTGCAACTAGAGATGCAAAAAATAGAACTGAGAATTTTTCCTTATTGTTTAAATTATGTCTATAGATGACTATGGTCATATATGGCAAGTATGTTTCCTTAAGCTGGTTAAATTGCATTGTTGCCTATTACATTATATGAAATATGATGAATTAAAAATAAAATGAGTTATAGATGTTATGTCAAAAGTTATAAGGGGATAACCTACTACAAATGTAATAAGTTGGGGTTGTCAATTACATTGAAAGTATTGAGGAGATTCCCTATAGATCAAAGTTGTAGAAAATCATATTTTATACATATTTTCCACAGAGGCAGGAATAAAATGTAGAGTGAGGTCATAAAGGAGAGAGTTTATGCCCTAAATGGAAATGGGCATGTGTAGCATGAAAATATATTAAATATATTTGTATCAGTGTAAGGAAATGATCTATAGGAGCCATATTCTAAATAGCATAATGCTCTAGAATTTTTTTTTTGCAAAATACAAAGATGCAAGTTTGGAAATTAGTTTCTTCTAACGAATACATTCTTTTAACTATGAATTTTCTCAATCTCTAGGATAATGTTTTTGATAAAATTTTAGTCATTATTTATTATATCAAAAAAACCAAATAAGCATGGACAAAATATGTCTAAAATTAGAAGCAAAAAGTAGAAACTTCTTTAAAATAGCACAAACTATTTAAACAAAAAAAATTATAAGTTTAAAAATTATAAATATAAGAATTAAAAGGAATATTTTTCTTGAGTTGCAAATCATATTAAATTAGGGTAGAGCTTAACTTATGAAATGAATTTTTTCAATATAATTTGGGGATTAAGTTTCAAACAAGATTATGATTTTTTTGTATAAAATATATTTTTGAATGTATAAATAGATTCAAACCCTGTGACATTATAATTCTACGAATTAATTAAATTAAACTGCAGCTTTTAAAGATCTTCACCAAATTTTAGTTAAAATTAACCAAAAGCAATGTGAAAAACTTAAACTCAAGCTTTTAAAAATATTGACCAAATTTTAGTTAAAATTAACCAAAAGCAAGGTTGAAAAATAATTTTGGTTTATTAATTATACTATACATTAAATTAGTATTGAAAATAGGTAAAATAACTAATTTAAAAATAGGTAAAATATAATATCATATTGAAAAACTTGTGATTTTCAATTAAAACAAAATAAAACTTAAAAGAGAAATTCTACTTGTAATGCAGACTGTCAATTATATTTAATTCCTTAAGATAGAAATAGAGAAATATAACTAGATCATTGCTTCTCTAGTAACCTTGTAATACTAGCATACCCTTGAAACAGGGAAGGGAACTCGCAATATGAAGAGGTTGAATTTTGATTATGGATAAAATTTTGATTATATGTAACTGTATTGAATGTAAAATTAATAATTCATTTAAAACATGTGTTGCAATGCACCTTAGTGCCTCTCACCGAAGTTCCAAATTATGCTTTAGAAAGAATAGCATAAAACATTATAACTTTCACTAGTCAATGCTAAGTTAATAGTGCTTGATATCCAAATCCAATTCTATAGTCTTGATATGAAATAAACTAATAAATTGAGATGTCTACACATTTACAATATAAATTGAGGTGTCTACACATTTACAATATAAATTGAGATGTTTGCACATTTACAATTTTACTCATACATAAATAATGGTGAGAAGTAACTCCTAGTAAGTATATTTATTTAAATATTATTCCTATATTTTGTTTATGCAAAATATTGCTTAAATTGTGGTGGGAAGTAATTGATGGGCTAAGATATGTGGCCACAAAATGCCAAGGGATCACCAATTTACCAATCTACCTGTTGTAACAAAAGATTGGAAGGAAATTTTTTTGTCTAGAAATAGAATTTATTGTAGGTTAGTTGAACACTTAGGTATAAAACAGTGTCCAACTACATGTTTTTATGCAATATAAACTTTGGGGTAGGCCTTGTCATAGAAGTTTTTGAAAATATATGGAAAAACACCCAAAAACTCACAAATCAATAATTCAGTAAATATATTTCTAATGGATTTTCTTGTTTCCTTAATGTTCCACAGAAGACTCTATGAGAGTTATTGCAATTGTAGTCACTAGGTAAAACAAAGTATAATAACCGATATTCTCTAAAATTATTTAGCATTTCATACTACAAAATAATTGTTTATATAAAATAGTAACATGTTTGGAAGCCCAACTAGACACTTTATCTCCATAGGTGATCTAGATTGTGGAGGTATACTTGCCATTTTCAGTTTGGATTTGTTGGCACTTCTTTAGAGCATATATGTTACTTGTCATTTGTGGACTTTCATAAAGAGCATTGTATCCTTGAATGTTTTGGATGACTAAGTATGGTTGTTTACAAGATTCTTTCAACATATTTATCTCTTCTACCATCATCGTCATTTATATTATATTATTATGATGATAACTATATTTTAAGTGTCATTTGTGGACTTCCTTCATAAAGAGAATTATATATATATATATATTGTGTTTTATTTAGAAAATTAGATTTAGGTCGATTTTTATGAGGGTTATTGGATTTTTAGGGTTATATTTTGTAAGTTGGTAAAGTCTCTAAACTTACCCAATAAATACCAAAGAAATTCACATTATTAAGGGTTGGTGTGGCCTCAAATAAGTGTGATTCGCTTAAAATTCAGTCATACTTTCTTAAATCATGAGTTAATTCCACAAATTACAAATACTTTAACAAAAAAGAAATAATTAAATTTATTTTAATCTTAAAATTAATAAATTTAATATAAATAAAAAATCAAATTGTTAAGTGCATTATAAATCAAACTTTGATTAACCTATGGAAAAACAATTTATCCTCATAGAAAATCTTATAGCCAACATTATAAACTGAGTTTAAAAATTTGTAGAAAAGTAATAACCTATTTTGATCATATTATATATGTAACATTGAATTGATGTCTAATGTGTTCTTTTTATATAAATAAGTTTAAAATGTTATATATTCCTTAAGAAAAATCTTTTATTTGTCTATTTTTTATCTCAAGTATCTATTTACTAACTAAATATATACAAAAATGTTTACTAATCGAGATTTGATTATGCAAAATATTGTGCTACAACATTCATAAATTTCAAGTGAAGTAGAAAAACCATAAAGAGAATTGTATGGAAATATCAATAGTTCTTGAAATGACTGAATTGACTCGTTGTAGAAATTGGATTTTTGCATAAATGGTCCTTAACTCAATCCAATTCTTCAGGTTCTTCTACCTAACTAGCATAGATCCATCTTAAGTATGGATCTAACAAGAGCCAAGAGGGATCAAATTGATAGAAATTTGAAGAGAGCTAGAGACAGTGGTTGCACACAACCACAAGAGAGGGATCAAATATTTTTGAGATTTAAACATCTCATTCACACATTTATTTACTTGTAATTACTTTAGAGTATATTCATTTTTTTTAAATATAGCGCACATTAATTTTCAATTTAGAACATAGATTTTTATTTTAAAGGGACGCAAACGGAGAGATGAACTTACACGCACTCTCATAGTGGGTGGGTTGTAAAATGACTCTCCCGACTTAATGAACCTCTGGGCTCAACAAAATAATTAACATAAAAATATGTTACAATATACAAAATATTTAAAAATATATTTATTTAATTAATAAAAATAAATGTTATCATAAAAATATATAAATATAATATTAATTTAAAGTTTTATAATAAATTAAAAATTGAAAATTTCAAAATTGAAATTACTTTATATTAAAAATTGAAATTTTCAAAACACCTATTTAAATTAACAATCAAACTTTATTTTAACAAACATTTATCATAGTTATTATATCATCTACAACTTTTTACATTAAAAAAATAATTTAATTAAAAAAGAAACAATACATTCTAATCATGATTCCACTTAAACTAAAATAAAATAAGATGTGTATTACTTACTTTTATATATATATATACTAAAATAAAATAAGATATACTTTTATTTATATATAATATATATATATATATATAATTTAAAAATAATTTAATTAAAAAAAACAACAATTCAACTAAAATAAAATAAATTATATATTTTAAGAATTGAGAGGTTTTAACCGTGCATTCATGTATCACCATAAAAATATATATTATTAAAAAGAAAACACAAAATATATATTATTTAAAAATAAATATAATTTAGAAATAGAACAGAAGCCACTGGAGTCAATTCTAGTCCTATTCCACTCTCCCACGTGGGATTGTAACTGCAATAAATGATTGTAATTAGAGTAAATGAATGATATTTTTAAAATATAGTTTATGAGATTACTAGCTTTGTGTTTTGTTTTTTTAAATTCAATTAATTTTTATTAGATTGACCATAAATTAACCCAATCTTTCACAAAAATTAATTATTATTAAATTGCCTATTTACAAAACCCATAAAGATTAATTACACTTAAATTTCTTATTTGCAAAACCCACAAATATTAATTACACTTAAATTTCCTAATTGCATAACCCACAAAGACATCGGCACTCCCGGGTCTCCCATGCATGAATCGAACCCTCTTCGTCGTCTTCCGGTATTGACACCATCATTTGAATGCATCATCGAAATTGATGGAAACACTGGAGGAACCAGAAAGGGCTCCAAGATTAATAAAGTACTTATTACCGAATATCAAAGATTCCACTTTAAATTCAAGCGTGAACATTAAAAATTTAAGAAAACCCAACGTGGTTGTGGAAAGAATTTCTTGAAAAGCATCTCAAGCTTTTTTCTGGTTATAGACGTTGCTAACAGCTGTGATCCGCTCCTTTTAACGGTCCATCATGCTTTTTGTGATCCGCTCCTTTTAACGGTCCATCAAGCTTTTTCTTGAGAGAATCTTTATGTTTTAGTTTGTGGTGCGGTGCATATATCTGGGTGCATATATCTGTATTTGTATTTGCAGTGAATTTTGTTATATGTGCATTGGAAGTGTTTTCTCTTCTTCTGTATAATGTCAATGTTTCCTGTAACTGTGACTCGAAGTGTTTTATCTGGTTGTTCCTGTGGGTCTCCAAGTGTTTTCTCTGGTCGTTCCTGTGGGGCTTTCTGTTTTGTCTGTAGCTTTTGATAGAAACAACTGAATTGACCATTAGCAAGAACGAATGAAAGGCGTTGTATCATCAATGGAGGTATTTACAATGGAGAGGAGGAGGGAACCAGAGAGTATTTGCTGCAGCGGTGAAAGGTATGTTTCTTGTATTGAATTTTCAATGTTTCTTGTCCTTCGTCGTCAAAGCACATGACCTTGTCCTTCCATATCAATCTATCATTCCTGCAATTGACTTGATTTTCTTCCCTTGTTTTGACGTGATTTCCCCTGTTTTAAAGTGTTTTTATATGTGACAGCATCAAATCCCAAATTAATGTTCATCTCTGAATGAGTCTTCTAGAATTCATCTCTGACCTACGGCTGCTCTTTTAGTATCTGTCTGGCCTAATGTTTTTAAATATTTATGCACTGTTATTATTCCCTAATCTTTATGTTCTGTTATTGGTCCCTAATCTTTATGCACTGTTAATCCTTAAGCTCTGTTATTGGTCTTATCTACTATGTCCATTGATCTTTAATCTTAAATGTCCATTGATCTTTAATCTCTGTTATGTCCATTGATCTTTGATCTTTAAGCTCTGTTATGGCTACGGAATTCCTTTTAATTTTTACTTTTCTTTTGATCTTCTTGTACTGACCTGATCTCGTTTACTTTTCTTTCTCATTTTCTTTTCTTTCGATCTTGACCTGATCTCGTTTACTTTTCTTTCTCAATTACTTTTCTTTCGATCTTCTTGCCCTGACCTGATCTCGTCTACTTTTCTTTCTCAATTACTTTTCTTTGGATCTTCTTGCCCTGACCTGATCTCAAAATAAGCGTACTCACATGTTCAGGAGTCATCTGCGAATCCTTTAAAGCATGACTCGCTATGATTATCTATTTACACGTTTGTGCAGTTAAGCCATGATTATTTATTTATTCTTGATCTCGTTTTTTCTTTTGTTAGACATGGTTATTTTCTAGGAATGTGCAGTTAAAGCCATCATCATGTTGTCTCTCATTTTCAAAAAACTCATAGATATTTGCTTTAATATTTTTTATTGATACAGTTTCAATATTGAATCATTCATGACAGATAAATTTAGTTATTTTTCAAATCTGAACCTTGAAAATGGCAATCTAAGTCTTATCAAAACAAAACATACTGTTTTTTCATGATTTTATTCTTAAAAAATAAAATAATTTAATTTGTTGAATATGTTCAAGCCAACAACCTCACCTGACTTTAACTCATTTTTAGTTTTACTATATATTTCTTTATTACACTAACCATCGACACGTTGACCCACTTTATGAATTTGTTGCATTAAACTACACAGAATTTGCGAAAGAATTACTTAGCAAGTAATGGAAACTCTTAATGGCAAGTAATGGCTGAAGAATAATGCCCTCTTTATGAATTCTTTTTGGCTCTGGGTTCCATTTACAACTTAAAGAAGACTTAAGCAAGAATAATGCCCTTTCTTCATCCTTTCACTGTAAGGTCCATTTACAGCTTTAAGAAGACTTAGGCAAAAATAATGCCCTTTCTTCATCCTTTCAAGGTAAGGTAGGTTGTGGATTATGATTAAAAAAATTAAACGAATATTCCTAATTCCCAAATTAATTCTATCAATTTTTATCAATATTTATATTTATAGTAAAAAAACATTTTTGTTGAAATATTTATATTTTTTTTATATGTGGTTTATTATATTTGTATTGGTGAGTTATATTCATCTTATGTATTGATTTGAAATTATATAATATGAAATTAATATTTTTGCAAATTAATTTTTGTTTTATACATGATTATTTATAATGAAAATGAGATGCACTTTATTTAATTATATATTTATTTTTATTTTGTTTTAATAATGTAAATCAACTTTATTTGGGAATAAAATTGTTTTATTTATTTAAAGTATATTAAATAAATGTATTTTTTTATTTAAATTTAAAAAACAGTGAAATTATATTTCTTTAACATTTCATAAATGTATGAATAATTGTGTTTCATGATATATTTGTTAGAGGATATAATGTTGCCATTTATTTATAGATACATTTTTAGTTATAATGTGTATGTTTTTTGTATGTTGTATTTTATGCATACCTTTAAATGAAAGTAATTTTTGTTTGTGTGTGTGATATCATGGTGTGCTTATGCTAATTAGATGAAATAAATGTGTTGTAATATAATATAATGTTGAAATCCTTTGCATGTGTAATGTGTATGTTTTTGTTTTTTATTTTTTAATTTTATTTTATTTTTTTATTTAATTTTATTATTATTATATGATAATATGTTTATTGTCTCTTTGATGATATAATGATTGTGTTTTTTTAGATAATATAATGATTTTTAATTTTTAATTGATAAGGTGTTTTTGTTTGCTACATGATGTGGATTGTACATGTGAAATGATACAATAATGATAATGATAAGGATAATAATGAGGGGGAGAGAGAGAGATGGTGAGGAAGAGAGGGAGAGAGAGAGAGACAAGTGTGTGTGTGTGTGTTAGAGAGAGAGAGAGAGAGAGAGAGAGAGAGAGAGAGCCAATGTTTGTTTGTGTGTGAGGGAGAGGAAGGGAGGGCAAGAGAGGGAGAGACGGAGTGTGTGTGTGTGAGAGAGAGAGAGAGAGGGGGGGGGAAGGAGGGGAGATAGAGTCGAGAGAGAGAGAGATAGAGAGAGAGGGGGGGGGAGAGAGGGAGGGAGATAGAGGGGACAAAGAGGAGAGAAAAAGAGAGAGAGAGAGAGAGAGAGAGGGAGCAGGGGAGAGGGAGGGAGATAGAAAGGGGGGGAGAGAGGGAGAGAAAAATAGAGTGTGTGTGTGTGAGAGAGAGAGAGAGAGGGGGGGGGAGAGGGGGGGAGAGATAGAGAGAGAGGGAAGGGAGAGAGAGAGAGAGAGAGAGAGAGAGAGAGCAAGAAGGGTGAGAGAGAGAGGGGGGAGTGGGGGAGACAGAGGCATGAGTGGGGGAGAGAGATGGGGGGTGAGAAGGGGGGAGGGAGAGAGAGAAGGGGGGGGGGGAGTGGTAGAGAGAGAAGGGTGAGGGAGAGAGACAGGGAGAGGGAGAGAGATAGAGAGAGCAAGCAGGGGGGGAGAGAGAGAGGGGGGAGTAGGGGAGACAGAGGGGGGAGCGAGGGAGAGGGGGGAAGGGAGAGAGAGAGGGGGTGGGAGAGAGAGAGGGGGGGAGGGAGGGAGAGAGAGGTGAGAGGGGTGAGGGAGAGAGAGAGAAGGGTGAGAGAGAGAGAGAGAGAGAGAGAGAGAGAGGGGTGGGGGAGAGAGAGAGGAGGGAGCGAGGGAGAGGGGGGAGGGAGAGAGAGACAGGGGGGGTAGGGGGTGAGGGGCAGAGGCGAGAGAGGGTGGGAGAGAGAGAAAAGGGTGAGGGGGGGGGAGAGAGAGAAAGAGAGCAAGTGGGGGGGAGAGAGAGAGGGGGGAGTGGGGGAGCGAGGGAGAGGGGGGAGGGAGAGAGAGAGGGGGGGGGGAGAGAGAGGCGAGAGAGGGTGGGAGAGAGAGAAAGGGGGGGGAGGGGGAGAGAGAGAAGGGTGGGGGAGAGAGAGAGAGAGGGAGAGAGAGAGAGAGAGAGAGAGAGAGGGGGGGAAGTGGGGGAGCGAGGGAGAGGGGGGAGGGAGAGAGAGGGGGGGGAGAGAGAGGCGAGAGAGGGTGGGAGAGAGAGAAAGGTGGGGGAGGGGGAGAGAGAGAAGGGTGGTGGAGAGAGAGAGAGAGGGAGAGAGAGAGAGAGAGAGAGCAAGTGAGAGAGAGAGAGAGAGAGAGAGCAAGTGAGGGAGAGAGAGAGGGGGGAGCAAGGGAGAGAGAGGGGGGAGCGAGGGAGAGAGAAGGGGGAGAGAGAGGCAAGAGAGAGAGGGAGAGGTGAGAGAGAGTGGGAGAGAGAGAGAGAGAGAGAGAGAGGAAATGTGTTTCTGTGTGTGTGTGAGAGAGGGAGGGGGGCGAGAGAGGGATTTTATGTGTGTGTGTGTGTGAGAGAGAGAGAGAGGGTGGGAGAGAGAGAGAGACATGGAGAGAGAGAGAGGGGGGGAGAGAGAAAGAGAGGGGGGAAGGAGGGCGGTGATGGGGGTGAGAGAGAGAGAGAGAGGGAGGGGAGAGAGAGGGGAGAGAGGGAGAGAGGGAGAGAAAGCACAGAGGGAGAGGGGGAGTAGAGAGAGAAATTTGTTTCGCTGTGTGAGAGAGGGAGGGGGGAAGAGAGGAGAGAGGGGAGCTGGGAGAGTTGTGTGTGTGTGTGTGTGTGAGAGAGAGAGAGAGAGAGAGGGGTGGGGAGAGAGAGAGAGAGAGAGAGAGAGAGAGAGAGAGAGAGAGAGAGAAGGGGGGGAGAGAGGGGGAGAGAGAGAGATAAAGATAGAGAGAGAGAGAGAGAGAGAGAGAGAGAGAGAGAGAGTGGGAGAGGGGGGAGAGAGAGGGGGGGTAAGAGGGAGAGATGGAGTGATGGAAAGAGAGAGAGAGATAGAGATGGAGATGTGAGAGAGAGAGAGAGAGAGGGAGAGAGGGAGAGAGAGAGAGAGAGAGAGATGGATAAAGAGAGAGCGAGAGAGAGATATAGAGAGGGAGGGAGGGAGGTGGGGGAGGGAGAGTGGCGGGGAGGGAGATAGGGGAGAGAGAGAGAGAGAGAGAGAGATACGGGGAGAGAGAGAGAGAGAGAGAGAGAGAGAGGAGAGAGAGAGAGACAAGGAGAGAGTGAGAGAGAGAGGGAGATCAAGAGAGAGAGAGAGGGGGGGGGAGGGAGAGTGGCGGGGAGGGAAATAGAGAGAGAGAGAGAGAGAGAGAGAGAGAGAGAGAGAGAGAGAGAGAGAGTGTGTTTTCAGAGTATTAAAGTATCAACTCCATTTTGTAAATTTGCACATAATTTCTAGAATAGTATTTTTAGAATGCTATTGAATGTAACTCTCGCTTTGCCATACCACATCATATTTATTTAGGGAATTACAGACTTGTGTATAATCACTAACACCCATTCTTCTGGTCTCTGAACTTTGAAAGAATATCGAACTGGATGTACATCAGTATCACTCATTCTATCAACCGGATTCCATCGGCCTGTCCAACAATTTATTTTTCCAATTCCTTGGAGTAACTCCTCTTTGTTTGATGCTTTCGTCTCCGACTGCGTTGAACACTCGACTTCCTGAAATGAAGAATAATAAAGAACTTCTCCTTGATCACAACTGTAGTCATTGATTTCTCCTATAGTAACAAATTTCTCATCTGGTCTTGTACCTGCATTCATTAACAAACTATTAGTTTAAAAAATACAAGAGCTGTCGTCCTATTTTGATGCTTCAAGCACCAATCTCCCATCATATACCTTCTGGATTTCAGTAGATCTTGTTTTGAATTGCTAGCTACTTCCATCTTTATCCTGTTGGTTCAAAACTTCTGTTTTCTTTATGTCTCTAAGGACATGACTTCCTTGCTGCTCCTAATATTTCATCTCATATTCAAATACTTTTCGTTCAATTCCTCTGATTTCAACATCATATTTATTAATGTTTCCTTTTGTAGCTACAACCATATTATTATTTGAAAATTTATAACATTCACTCAACTCTATAAATGTTAGAAACATTTCATCCCTATCATGCATAGAAACTGTAATCTCTTCTTTATCAGGTTCTGCAAGTTTCATCTCCCCTTCAGGTTGCTTAAGCCATCTTTCCAAGAACTCTATTTCCATGTGAAATATTTCTAGCATTTCATCAAAACCTTCATTCTCATTTTCATTCTTCCTCTAGCAATCCTCCTAAGTTATCTTGTTGTCTGTATCATCACATTGCAAAATTATGTCATCAATTTCATTAAATAAATTCATTTGTTTACCTCCCAGGAATATGACTTTTGAATTTTCATTATGCTTCTGCTCCATAAGAGCTTCACCTAGTTGTCTTACACCAAATAGGAATTCATTTATGAATTCTTTCTACGGCAAAAAATCAATACCTCCCTCCTCTGAAAGGCATTCACCATCATAATTCACCTTAACAGCTTTATTCCTCTCTGTGACAATTTCACTAGACTGTCCACCATCTTCTCCACATCCTGCAAACATACACAAACTGTGAGATTTAAAAATACAAGGCTTCATAGCCTCATCTACTTCTCTTGTCAACATATCTTCCAATTCTTCTGAATTATTCTAGTAGTCCATGAGATCTTTCTCATTGATCTCTTCACCCAGAATTTCACCCTGTTATGGGCTACAAATGGAAACTTCCATTTTCAACTCAGCCTCTCTAAGTTCTTCACATCTCAATAGCACACTCATCATCTGCTCGAGCTTCCTCATCTTTTCTGTCAACTATATGTTTACCTGTTGTTCCCTCTTTGCGTGTAGCCTCTTCCATTTCACTTAGTTTCTCATGGTCCAACCATGTCTCTGGTATTTCGTATTTCTCTGCAGCAATTCCATCAATAACTAAAGGTGAACTACTATCTAATCTTTCTCCCTATCATACTCTTTATCAGTCAACTGCTTCCATATGCCATTTGCCTTGGCATTTTCCTTCTTTTTCTTCTACTGTGGTATTTCTCATAATTTATGAAATGACTATCAAAAATCATCTTCTCCTCCTTTGTGAACTTCATCTGTTCACTTAAGGATTTCATTTAATCCCCTTTTAAAAAAACCTTCCTACTTTCCATCAACAATACAATCTCTTTTCCTGTGCTTGACCTCTTGCGGTTCTCTGTCTTGGAATCATTTATGGAAACTCTCTTTCTCCTCTTTGCTGCAAACAACAACTGAAGTAATTCTTGCATTAAAATAACCAACTCTTTGGGTGTCAGGCTCCGCCGACCAATGCACCCAATTACATTCAAACCTTTGACTTGATTTAAGACTTTTTGACTCTAGACTTGACGCCAACTCTTCATCTTGGATGAAAAATACACCCTCTTGTATAATAACTCAATGGTTTAACTTGAATCAAGCTATCCAAATTTTCATTTGACCTTAACATCTGATTTGACTTCCAAACTTGACCCAATAATTACAATGGTGGATATTTTGACTCTAATTCAAGTTATACAATATACCAATGAACATCCACCCTTAATACATTTTCATGATGTAAAATCTTCACTCTCTCTCATACTCCATTCTTATGATAATATCATAAGTCACTAATTATATAATCTCCCATTATCACTTTCTTTTAACCCTATAAATTGAAATGCAATCTATTTTTCCCAAGATTTATTTTATGGTGAAAATAAATAAACCATTTAATTTTCAACATTTGAAATACCTCTTTGAAATGAATTTTCATACCTTATGCTCCCTTTGAGGTTATTTAATTAATCTTCTCTTCGCAATTTCAAATCTCCGTATTTCATTCTTTCGTGTCGTTCTTATCACTATGAATATGCTCATGCCCTTCATCAACATTGTACAAAAAAATATACCATAATACCTTCAACATGCTCACAATCTTAGCGCAAACATTTTTCCTGCTCTTCCATGCATTTGCAGTGATGGTTCTCATGAAATACCGTCTCTCTTTAGTGCACAAAAACAATTCCTTCATAGGAATTTTCCAAAACTTCCTTTTAACATGGTGGCATCAACATATTTCTCTAGCAGCAACAAACACAAACTGTATTATCTTCTGAACAGAAAAATGCGAACACTGTCACATGCATTACAAGAAATGATCAATTATGATCTCCAAATCATATGTTCTCATATGTTGATAGATGATGCAGTCTCAGTTGCATCTACCCACATTAATATTAGCATGTCCAAAGATTTAAATACACTTTAGCATGGTGAAAATCCACATTACTTAATCAAAACATTTTGTCCTTCTATATTTATGTGGTAGCATTTTCCTTTCATATTTTACTCTTATAACAAAATTTGACATACCCGCATTAATAAAAATTCACATAAGATTTAGTGGAATTTCATTAACACTGGAACACTATGTCATCCTCCATGAAATAACAATAAACATTATGATTTACCTTCTGCGCCCATAGCACATTTATCGTTGCTCTCTTTAGCTTCAAATTTCCACCATCTTCAAACATTTCAAAATGAAGCCCTTCTTATCAAAGAAATGGATATAACTTCTCCAATCAATCCACGTTGCACCCTGTGGAGTTGATCATGATGAAAGTCTGCTCCATAATGAATCTACTGTGAGTTAAAACAACAAGAAAATGCTAGGTTTCTCGGCATGGACAAGGATACAGTTCATACTAACGCGTATTTTGAATTTCAGCTTTACATTCACATCCACTGTCATACTGTAATTTACCAATCTGATTAAAGACCCAAAACCATCATAATGAATACCTGGCCGCTGCAAATATCTTTTGCTTTGGGCTTATTTAAGCTTTTGTATGCAAAATTACACTCATATATGCAGGTGCTAGAGCAAATGCCATTTAGCACGGTATCTTTGCTTCTATGAACATAGGTTCCTCAAGTGGAAAACTTCAACAACCTTAGTGACAGATTGCAACGATCTCCTCCTCACGTAAGTAATTGGTAGCATCTCTAGGGTAAGTTATAACTTCTCATGTAGAGCTAGAGATTATATCCCTCATTCAGAATATTGGCAATACAAAGGGTCAATTAGATCGACATCAACAGATTCCTCTCAATACGTTCAGAACTTGATATCACCACCGTCATTTTCATATTCAACAAACACAACCATCGTCCACATGGAAGTAAAATTTTTTCCTAGAATATTGGAAATACAAAGGTTGGAATACTATAGGCACGACTCCAACATTATGGAGCTCTGCATCTCTACCTAGAATTACAAGGCTGCTAATGGATGTAACACTGAGATCAAAGTGATTTGACTCATAGCCTGGACAGTCATCGATGATCACCAGTCACTGGCCTTCCAGGACAAGCAGCGCTAGACGTGCACTTTATTTGATATCAAGGTCCACAACATTTTCTTTTTTGGAAAATGTCTAGACCTCCTGCAGCTACTTCTGATTGGAAAGGGGCATCTTTCACAACAGGGTCGTGCCTCCAAAATAATTCCAACTTAGCGCACTTAAAACAACAAGCATGTCAATATCATATTCAACACATAATATTCTCTCCAAAAAAATCAATTTCCGGCATTCAACATTTTCACACAACAATTAATGGCAAAGGAAAATGATTGCCACCAAAGGAAAGTGGCTTCTTTCACATAAAATGCCCTTTAAGAGAGGAAAAATAAAATTCATGACGGGAAAAGAGATCTTCAGAAGCAGGTATTTTTCTAGAAAAGCTAAAAATTCAATGCTAGAGACACATCTTAACTCTTCACTAACTCATAGTCTGTGATAGTATCAAGCGATGGCTTTAAAAATTGGTTCAACCAAAAATAAATAAAAATTCCCTGGATCAAAATTATACATTTTCTGTTAGGTTAACTCACCATAGAGAAGACCACATGCACAACAACAGTTGGCTCTCATCATGGTTCACAACTCAATGGACCCTGATTACCATACAATATGCACAACAAGCTTAACCAAACCATAAGTCTCTCTCACAAATTCATCTCAAGTCTTCAGCTCTGATACCAACTGATGCAGATTTTCTGCAATAAATCAAAATACTTGCACACAATAAAGAGTGCATTCTTAACAACATGAAATCCTGATAAAAAATATTCATTAAAACCATTTAAAATTAACTATCAATAGATTGTTAAACTCTTAGTTAAACTGAGAGGGGGGGGGTGAATCAGTTTAACACATTCATGGACTTTTAAAACTGTTCCTTTAAAACGTATTTTACTTTATTAACACCTTCATTTCATGATCAACATAATGTGTGAGCAATCTTTATTTATGAGCAGCAATTAATAAGCAGATTAGATAATGTACCAGCAGTCTTAATATGTTAGCAGCAAGTATTAGCAGAATAGATATATCATATCAAGACATAGACATCATGCACATAGACACCAGATATACGTGGAAACCCATAAAGGGAGAAAACCACATCTTATTATTGTTGTGATGAAAAGGCAAGCTCCAACTCCCTCTCACCACTGATTTTCTGCAGGCACCAACCTACAGGAGGCTCCAACCTCAATTCTGTAAGCTACAACTTGCAAGGAAGCTCCAACTCCCATCTATTTTCTGCAGGCACCAACCTACAGGAGGCTCCTACCTCAGTCAGCTACAACTGACATTTTATCAAGCTACAACTTGATGTGGAAGCACCAACTCCCATATATTTTCTGCAGGCACCAACCTACAGGAGGCTCCTACCTCAGTCAGCTACAACTGACATCTATCAAGCTACAACTTGATAGGGAAGCTCCAACTTCCTTACTCTTTCAAAAGAAAAACACTTGCTGATTTACCTTGGATATCAGCTCTGTTCTGTACATTCTTCTCTGCTTTTAATCAACTCTTATATCAGACCTGCATCATCTCTTCTCAGCCCCTTCTTCTTCTTTGCTCAGCTCCTCCTTATTCACATTCTTCTTGTAGCTTGCTTATTCTCTTCAACTGTCTTTAATTCTGTTGCATACTCTCTTCTTCTCTCACTCCTTTTTCGTCAACCTTATTCCCTTGGATATTACCCAGTTTTATACAAAAACAGCTTCATGGCTATTTGTATTCCACTGGGAATTCAAAATGGACGGCCATGTCTCTTTGCCTTCTACCTTCTCATCTCTTTTCAGCTCACTCAGAAAAATGTAACTGTAGGTGCTTATTTTAATATGACAGTGGGATATTTGCTCTCTTCTGGAGACTTGCCAATGCATCACAACAATATAAATTTAAATAAAACATTTACATTCAAATTTAAATGAGAACTCCAGCTCACTCATTTTGTCTCTTGGCTTGCTGCACATCTGTCTTTTCTACTGCTATCGAGTGGCTGTTATATATCTTGGTTCATCTCTGTATTTATTTATCTGTTCACTGGACTTGTGTGCATTACCATTTCTGTTCTTGGGCGACCTGTCAACATTCTCTGTTCATACATGAGTTTAAGCATAATTGTTTGAAGTTCACATTACAGTTTCAGTTCAATTTTCTTTTGTTCCATATTTCTGCTGCTGTCTCTAGTTCTTTTGTTCTCGCATGCTCTTGTAATAAACCCAATCTTCAGGCTTTTGTAATAAACCCAATATTATTACATATATGTTTCGATTTTCTTTATGCGTACTGTAACATATCAATGTATATAAAAAAGTCTTGAACTATATCCAACTTTGATATATGAACCATCTTCGATTCCATGGGGTTGGATGACTCGAACTTCCTTTGAACCGAGTATCGAGGCCCTCGGAATTCATGCACTCATGCAACTTTATCACACACGCCCACACACACACATATATATATATATATATATATATATATATATATATATATATATATATATATATATATATATATATATATATATATATATATATATATATATATACCAATCATCAAATATTGGGATATAAATTGAACCATTCCTTAATTCCCATAGGTAGCAGACTTTATAATAAGGGAAGAAGATCTCTTAATGCATTACACATATCTCCAACTTTATATTATCACAAATATACGTAGTTCACGGTAGCATATCAGTCAGATAGCGGAGGGGGACCCCCTCAGAATAAATGACGTCATCCTCAGCTAGGCCCATGCTTTACATACTCCATTATATATATATCTATGTGTTAATAGAACTCAATAGTTTATATATATATTTCCGCCCCGGGCCCACCATACAATTAAACGAATGCATACACTGTTAGATGTCGGCCCACTAGATCGATGGTTTATATGCATTCCGCTAAGCGTCTTGGTACGATTTATAACGTGCGAAGGCGCAGTTTAACTGGGGTCTTTCAATACCGCCTATGCCACGTGCTGTTTGATCAATGGAATCGCTGCTCGTCCCAGCAATACCGCCTGCGTACCAAAAGTGGTGCGAAATGGGGAAATCTTATTTTGTAAAACCACTGTGAGTTTAGTTTCCGGTCAGGTTTCCGTCTCCCCACTCATGGTTCCAGTTTCCTCCAGGTTTCTGCGCTCGGGTTCCGTCCTCCATGATTCAATTATACATATATATATAACATTTCATCGTATTTCAATGATATATATATATATATATATATATTTCAACTCTGGTTCGACTATATGTATATATATAAAACACTCAAAATATTCTCATGTGTAACGCTTGGTTCTGTCTCCTTTATATTCACTGCAATAACAGCTTCTGTCACTCTGCCTCTGCCTCTGCCTCTGCGGCTGTTACTGTGATAACGGCACTGCCAGATAGGTGCCTCTGTTATATTCGTTTCCTCTGCCTTTACTAGATTCTTTGCTTCCTCTTTTATATTTGCTGCTTCAACGCTGCCTCCTTTGCCATCAATGTTGCTGCTCCTGTCGCTCTGCCTCTGTATTCGACTGTTACACTTTTAGCCTGTCTCCTTTATATTTGCTTCCACTGCCTCTGCCTCTCTCCTTTGCTGTCTCCTTTGCCAGTCTCTGCTATCTTTTTGTTTCTATCTCTTCTTCTTGTCTAATGCTGCTCCTTACTTCTTCAAATGGTCCTGTCTCTGCTTCTCTTTGCTGCCCTGCTTCTTCTTTTTGCTGCTTCTGCTACTCGACTTCTGCCTCTGCCTTTGTCTGCTGCCTCAGTTCCTTATCTATCTTGCTTCTTTTGCTGCATTGCTACCTCTTCTTATGCTTTCTCTGCTCCTTGGCTGATGTTTCAAGTGCTCCTCCTTTGTCATCTCCTTTGCCTTATTGTTGGTTCAGGTGCTGCTCCTTTGAGCTCCTTTGCCATCAATGACAACATTTCCAACAGTCTCCCCCTTTGGCATTGATGGCAACACCTCCACCAATAATCCTATGCTTCTTCTGCTTTCCTTTTAGAAGCCCCTTTTTGTTTTTCCTCCCCCTTTGACATCAACGGCAAAGGGTTGCTCATTTCCTAGTTTTCTTTCTGCATTTCCTCTCTCTAAATTATGTTTAGGCCCTCTTCTGCTGACTTTGTAACATGCTGCTCCAAACTGATGTACAAGACTTGTTGAGAGAACACTTTTGAGATTATTTGAACTTGTATATACACATTAAGTCGATATCATTTCAAAGCATAGACTTCTTTCACTTGTATAGAGAGTAGGTGATGACAGCCATATATAATCAGACTTGTATAATGCAAACTGAATTATTGGATCAAGACTTAAGGATTGTGAAAGCTCCATGTGACATATAAATCTTGCTTCAACTATATTATAATATTCATTTGAAATCCATATCTGTTGAGGAAATTGTAGTTGGAGTATGTCTTCTTCTGCAATACTCATCTACAGTACAGTATTTGTTCATTTTTCATGAAGCTAATATGTCTTTTATAGCCGCGGTTCACTTTCCTTGCCTGTTGGTGATGATTTGAGCTAGGATGATGATAATAATCTTGCATTAAATAGCTACAGATCCTTGTTACTGATATGAATCAACCAAAATTTGATCTAAGAAATCAATTCCCTTTACTGCTTCCATAATGTAGTTTCACAACAAAACCTTGAGGCTAGATACATTCAATTTATTGTTTAGACTTACTTATCAACCAAGCACTTTTCTTTATGACATAAGGGGTTATGTATGTCAGTGATCAATCTCTTTTCAATGGTGAGATGTTGGCAAATCCTTTCTGCTGAAGTATGTTCGTGATAAATCGATAACAGATTTTTGAGCTTTAGCTGTCACAACTCATCCTTCATACTTTCGATATTTTAATTGTTCCATCATGATGATCTTTCACACGAATATATTCAGGTTGTTTACTTGATATTTTAGCCAATAGGCTCCACCCAGTTTGTGAACAATCTTCAAAAAGAGGTCTTGAAGATATATGTACTAACTTCAGGAGGGCATGCAATTATATATATAGAGACAGATGCTGCTTCAATGCATAATATATTTCTTCAAATGTAAACCTAACACTGATCCTTTAGCACTGCTACTGACCTTTTCATGCTGAATGCAGACAATACTGGGAATACTACTTTGATGCACTTTTGCCATAATCCTTTGATCCTGAGGACCTGTACCATACTGCTGCTCTACTGATAATGCTTGGTAATATGTTGATAAGCATGCTGCTTGTACTTAATCATCAATAGATATTATTTTGATAAACCATGCTGAGATTTCACTTTTAGCTTGCACATTTATCCTTAAATAAGACATCCTTCATAAATTCTACTATAGAGCTTTCAACTGTTCACACCAACAGTTATCGATAGCCTGAAATTTATCGTGACATATTTAACCATTTGCTTATTCTGCCATTCTATTCAAAGGAATGCCACTTCAATTTGTTTTCTAGGGCTGCTCCAGAATCATTGTTGCTTTTCATACAATTCAACTGTTTTAACATAATGAACTTCAGGAAGACATCTTCAATTTCTTTTCTTGGAATCTTCATGGGCATATCACTCAGAGGTTTTTTCACTCACTTCACTGCATTTCTTCAAGGGGACTTTTCATAGATGAAAGATGTAATGATATAATGATGATAGGATCTTCTCTTATTCCTCCTTCTTAAAGTGGTTCACTTGTTCATTCTGGCTGTATGATGCACACTGTGATCATCACTTATGTGCTGGTGTCTTCTTAGCTTACATGCTCATGGATGATGTTCTCTCTACCACCAAGGCTTCTTGTTGTCTTCTCTTCTTCCATCAATCTGTTAGCTATTTAATATTTCAGATGATCTTCTTTCTCTTTAGTTCTCTGTTAGAGAAATTGTCATGTGCATTCCTGATCTTATAGTTATCCTCATTTCAAGGAGCTCTTCTTAGACTACTTTCATGGGGACTTTTTATGAATTGCTCTCCCCCTGGGATGTTGCTTCATATTTGTCACTGATTAGATATTTTCTTTTCTTCCTAGAGCAGCTCCCCCTGAGACTATGATGTTTTACATTATGTTATTGAGATGATAGGCTCCCCCTTTCTCTTTTCTTTCCATACTTTATTGGGGTTCTTCATAATGTCTGCACTCCTTTCCGATTCATAATTTTGTTTGATTGGATTGGATTTCATCATCTGTCTGGAGTTCTTTAATATATGGGGTAGTTTACAGTCCTTTGCTTTGTGGCCAAGCTTGAGGCATATATAACATCTTATTTTATCAAAGTATATCTGAGCTGATGCATAATATTTCATTCCCCTTTTTGAACATAATTTAAAATCAACATATTTATGTCCAAATTCATTGCATGCATAACAGTATCCATGGAAATGATTTGTGTACCTGGCGGAAGATTGTCCTTGCCATTTTCTTGCTTGAGGTAGTCTTCTCATTTGCTGCATCTTTTGCTGGCTATCATTGATTCTCTTTGTCTTGCAATGTGCGGCATCATGTCCTGGTTTGTGGTAGGAGAAACAAGTGATATTTTTCATAGGAGGAAAGAACCTCCTTTGACATCTTCCAAATTTATTCAATTCATCTTCAGGAGCATATGAGCCTTTAGCAGCTGATTGTTTCATCTTCTCATTCTTATTTGTTTCTTCACAACTCATGTTCCTGCTGGTTTTTGCTTCTGGAGGAATTTGCTGGGCTGCTTCAATGTTCTTTACAACTTTTACAAGAATGATTTTCTTGTTATCTTCATCCTTGGACTTACTGGTTTCACCTTCATATCCTATCCTGGCCTTTATGAGAGGTGACCTTTGAGCCTTTAGAATCTAGTCTAACTGTCTAGCGCCTTTCATTAGAGGTGTATTCATTAATAGTTCTCTTTGGGCCTTTTCTAAGTTCTTTCTTAGGCTCACTACTTCTTCTTCCAATTTTTCACATTCAAGACTTTTCTCTCTCATTTTTTGTAGAAGAGTGTCTTCTACTTTCTTTGCCTCCTCAAGCTGTGTCTTTAGACCAATAATTTCTTTCCTATCTTCATATTCTCTCTCATCACATATTTGCACTACTGTCTTAAGGTCTTTGTTTTCCTTCTTCAATATTTCTATTTCAGTCAAAGCAGTGTCAAGTTTGGCTTTTTCTTCAGCTATAATTTCTTCATGGTTCTTATCTCCATTCACACTGGTAGGTACCTCATTTGATTGACTATTTTCCTGTTCACATGAATTTTTCTTCTTCTTGATTCTCTTCTCCTTCTTGACAATGCAATCCTCGGTGTCTACTCCATGGATGAAATGAAATCTGTCCCAGATTTCTTTTGCAGATTCTAGATCCATTATCAACTCAAGGTCCTTGTTATGAAGACTGTCATATATCACACATTTTGCCTTGGCATTCCTTTGTTGTTCTTTCACCATGGGGGAGTCTGTGCAATAACCATCACATACAAGCTTCCATACTTCAGGTTCATAAGCCAATAATCCTGTTGTAACCTTATCTCTCCATTCAGGAAAGTTTGTTGTATTTAACACAGATACATTTTGATAGTCCATGACTTAACCAAATCTCCTTCGAGCTATTAAGCTTACACCAAAGGAACCAGCTCTGATACCAATTGCTAAACTCTTAGTTAAACTGAGAGGGGGGGGTGAATCAGTTTAACACATTCATGGACTTTTAAAACTTTTCCTTTAAAACTTATTTTACTTTATTAACACATTCATTTCATGATCAACATAATGTGTGAGCAATATTTATTTATGAGCAGCAATTAATAAGAAGATTAGATAATGTACCAGCAGTCTTAATATGTTAGCAGTAAATATTAGCAGAATAGATATATCATATCAACACATAGACATCATGCACATAGACACTAGATATACGTGGAAACCCATAAAGGGAGAAAACCACATCTTATTATTGTTGTGATGCAAAGGCAAGATCCAACTCCCTCTCACCACTGATTTTCTGCAGGCACCAACCTACAGGAGCCTCCAACCTCAATTTTTCAAGCTACAACTTGCAAGGAAGCTCCAATTCCCATCTATTTTCTGCAGGCACCAACCTACGGGAAGCTCCTACCTCAGTCAGCTACAACTGACATTTTATCAAGCTACAACTTGATGTGGAAGCACCAACTCCCATCTATTTTTTGCAGGCACCAACCTACAGGAGGCTCCTACCTCAGTCAGCTACAACTAACATCTATCAAGCTACAACTTGATAGGGAAGCTCCAACTTCCTTACTCTTTCAAAAGAAAAACAATTGCTGATTTACCTTGGATATCATATTTGTTCTGTACCTTCTTCTCTGCTTTTAATCAACTCTTATATCAGACCTGCATCATCTCTTCTCAGCCCCTTCTTCTTCTTTTCTCAGCTCCTCCTTATTCACATTCTTCTTGCAGCTTGCTTATTCTCTTCAACTCTCTTTAATTCTACTGCATACTCTCTTCTTCTCTCACTCCTTTTTCGTCAATCTTATTCCCTTGGATATTAACCTTTTTTATACAAAAACAGCTTCATGGCTATTTGTATTCCACTGGGAATTCGAAATGGATGGCCATGTCTCTTTGCCTTCTGCCTTCTCATCTCTTTTCAGCTCACTCAGAAAAATGTAACTGTAGGTGCTTATTTTAATATGACAGTGGGATATTTGCTCTCTTCTGGAGACTTGCCAATGCATCACAACAATATAAATTTAAATAAAACATTTATGTTCAAATTTAAATGAGAACTCCAGCTCATTCGTTTTGTCTCTTGGCTTGCTGGATTTTGTCCTTTTCTACTGCTGTCGGGTGACTGTTATATATCTTGGTTCATCTCTGTATTTATTTATCTATTCACTGGACTTGTGTGCATTACCATTTCTGTTCTCGGGCGACCTGTCAACATTCTCTGTTCATACATGAGTTTAAGCATAATTGTTTGAAGTTCACATTATAATTTCAGTTCAATTTTTCTTTTGTTCCATATTTCTGTTGATGTCTCTAGTTCTTTTGTTCCCGCATGCTCTTGTAATAAACCCAATCTTCAGGCTTTTGTAATAAACCCAATATTATTACATATATCTTTCGATTTTCTTTATGTGTACTGTAACATATAAATGTATATAAAATAGTCTTGAACTATATCCAAACCTTTGGATATATTAACCATTCCTTTCATATTCCACGGGGGTTGATGACTAACTCTTGAACCGATATACGAGGCCTCCGGAATTACAGACTCATGTGCCTTATCATATATATATATATATATATATACCAATCATATCACAGCGCTCGTATTATAAATTGAACCATTCCTTAATTCCGCGGGGGTAGCAGACTCGGGCAGATAAGGGAAGGAGACCCCCTCGGAATGCATTACACATATCTCCAACTTATATATTATCATAGCGTTAACAGAGTTCCGCGGCGGTAGCATACTTGGGCCGATAGCGGAGGGGGACCCCCTCGGAATAAATGACGTCATCCTCAGCTGGGCCCATGCTTTACATACTCCATTATATATATATCTATGTGCTAACAGAACTCAATAGTTTATATATATATTTCCGCCCCGGGCCCACCATAGAATTAAATAAATGCATACACCGTTAGATGTCGGCCCACCAGATCGACGGTTTATATGCATTTCGCTAAGCGTCTTGGTACGATTTATAACGTGCGAAGGTGCAGTTTAACCGGGGTCTTTCAATACCGCCTATGCCACGTGTTGTTTGATCAATGGAATCGCTGCTCGTCCCAGCAATACCGCCTGTGTACCAAAAGCGGTGCGGAATGGGGAAATATTATTTTGTAAAACCGCTGTGAGTTTAGTTTCCGGTCAGGTTTCCGTCTCCCCGCTCATGGTTCCAGTTTCCTCCAGGTTTCTGCGCTCGGGTTCTGTCCTCCATGATTCAATTATACATATATATATAACATTTCATCGTATTTCAATGATATATATATATATATATTCACCTCCGATGTGAAGTTTCGCTATCTGCAATTTCAGTTATATATATATATATATATATATATATATATATATATATATATTTCAACTCTGGTTCGACTATATGTATATATATAAAACACTGAAAATATTCTCATGTGTAACGCTTGGTTCTGTCTCCTTTATATTCTCTGCAATAATAGCTTCTGTCACTCTGCCTCTGCCTCTGCCTCTGCGGCTGTTACTGTGATAACGGCACTGCCAGATAGGTGCCTCTGTTATATTCGTTTCCTCTGCCTTTAATTGCTTCTTTGCTGCCTCTATTATATTTGTTGCTTCAACGCTGCCTCCTTTGCCATCAATGTTGCTACTCCTATCGCTCTGCCTCTGTATTTGACTGTTACACTTTTAGCCTGTCTCCTTTATATTTTCTTCCACTGCCTCTGCCTATCTCCTTTGCTGTCTCCTTTTCCTATCTCTGCTATCTTTTTGTTTCTATCTCTTCTTTTTGTCTAATGTTGCTCCTTACTTCTTCAAATGGTCCTGTCTCTGCTTCTCTTTGCTGCCCTGCTTCTTCTTTTTGCTGCTTCTGCTACTCGACTTTTGCCTCTGCCTTTGTCTGCTACCTCAGTTCCTTATCTATCTTGCTTCTTTTGCTGCATTGCTACCTCTTCTTATGCTTTCTCTGCTCCTTGGCTGATGTTTCAAGTGCTCCTCCTTTGTCATCCCCTTTGCCTTATTGTTGGTTCAGGTGCTACCCCTTTGTGCTCCTTTGCCATCAATGACAACATTTCCAACATAGATATGAAGTGAGAGCCAAACAATAAACAAAATACTGGCATATAATAACAACAAGAATTTCAGATTCAAACCCTTTTGCCCTAATATTATTTTTGTGGGCCTCTTGGCTCTCGCCCTTTATATGAACTCTCACACCATTTCTCTCTATATCACTCTGTCCTCCATCCTCACACAAACCTCATATTTATACATAATTGTGGATTAATTTAAATCCATGATTTCCTCCACCAATATCTCAACCAAATACTAAAATATCTTTATCCCTTCTTTGACTCAACTAAATTCCATTTAAGGAATTCCTAATCCCTAAAATATCTATCCAATCCAACTCCACTCATATTCTCAATTAATTAAGAGAATATTTACAATAAGCATCACACTCAGATTATCCTCTCAATTTATTTTTAAAATGTACATAATTTATAAAATAATTAAGAAAAACATGACCCCCTAAATCACACAAATAAATAATTAAAATTAAGCAGAATGCTCCTACATCAATTTTGTTTAGAGGCAGATGCATTATGAAAGAAGATGAATTTCTTGCCCAGATTGACATGGTCACATGACCCATATGGTATAATATTTTCTCTCAGAGTTGAATTAAAAAAAAACTCACTATATTCATAACCCAAGGCCAGATATTGAAAATTTATGAATCAAGATGAGTGGGCTAAAGGGACATTACAGGAAGTGGATGAACAGGTTCTATCAACTTCAAATATGGTGGATGATCCTAAACCTATCACAATCAATTTAATTATAATAATGCAAATCATAATGTATATTCTTGTCCATTCTCATACGAGATAATTTGAAAATATTCATAGTAATTATATTAGATTGATTTTCAGAATTATAGTTATGAGGCTTAAAACATTATTTGAAGCATCATAGTTGTCCAAACCTCCCGGTAGTAACTGGCAGTTGTCTGCCATATTGTTTATTGCAGAATGGGTTGATTGTCGATCTAGTAAAACCTTGATCCAACGGTGTAGCTTCTAGCAGTTGGGCTTAGGGTAATGACCTGACCCATCACCGCACATTGTTCTCATTTCACTTTTCCGCCACGATTTGGTTCATCTCTGCAAGTACTACTCCTCCATGTTCCTTCTTCAACTATTATGGTTCCGAGCCCTTGTTTGTGGTTTTTGATGACATGTTATGATCCAATTCCTTTCTCAGATTACTATGTGCTTCTATGTTTTGGGTTCGTCTTTGCGTTTCTATTTTTCTTAGAAATTTTGTTGTTATACTTGGACCACTAATACTTCTATGTCTCCTACATTATTACAAATGCAAATTATTTCTCTCTGGTGAGAGTTATGGAGGGTTTTATGTCTATAAGTCAGGTATTTAATTCATGTCCAGCCTTTTCTCTTTAACGCACTTGATAAATTCATTTGGGATACATTATTACTGTGATGCGGGTTTTATAGCTCCACTACTTATTTATTTCTTTTACTTTTTATGTTTCTTGCAGTAGGGAGATTTTTCAAGAACCTTTACCTGAAATATTATTCCTATGTGCCGAGGGTTTTATTACTTTAACAGGTCGTCTCCTTTGTTGCCTTCAACAGTTCATGGGTTCACGTCAAGAGCTTCAATTTCAGGTTCGATTCTTTTGGGTATTAATTCCCTATTATAACAGTGTTCATATATATGGATTTGTGGCAGAATGTTGCATTTAATTACCATTGGGTGTTTCTTGCTTATATGTTGCACATATCCCTTCCGGTGTCATGGTGGAGCAAATGTCCTCTAGTTCTGCATACCGTCTTCGGAATGACCAGGTAGGTTTAGATTTTTGCTCCTTGATTTTTATTTTTTTTAATTCTCTCTCTTGATTTGTCACTGAGGGTATAACCTTCTTGGTTGCACAGGTCTTCGAATCTGGTAGAGTTCTCCCTTGCATGTATGGTTGCATGTAATGCTCTGAGAATGTAAGATTGTTTTTAGTTTTTATTTGGTCTTTACCGATTCTCTCCTCCACCTTTTAAGTGTTCGGTGCTAAATTATATGTGTAGAGTTTTTCCATATGGCTCTATATAGATATTATAAGATATTATGGCCTTAGGCCTTTGCTATGTGCATCCCACATACCTAAAATCGACTGTGGTAAATATGAGAACTTTGTTCCGGTTACTATTCTAATTTCTCTGTTTTACTAATCTTGCATACATTAGCCACTTATGGTTTTATTGTGTTTCAATATATTTGAAAAACATATTTATCAGTATTTCAATTTATAAATTTCTCACGACTGTTTCATATTTATAAATTCATTGTCTTATTTTTTGGGTTATCACAATTTTCCTGGAAAAAATGTTTGTTTTCCAATGTTATTGTCTTGTACCATTCTGGTTGTATTTAAAATCTTTTCATAACAACAATCTCGTGGACAGAGGAACATAACCCTGCTCTGTAGCCTACAATGCTCGGCTTCTAAACCCCTGAGTGTGCTTATTCATTTATATGGATTTATTGAAAGTTGTAGATGGTGGTGAAACCTATAGTTTGCGAAGGGTTTATATTTTGTTTTCTTGCTTTCAATAGTTCTTCTATATTATTTCATGAGATATATATATATATATATATATATATATATATATATCTATATATATATATATATATATATTGTTCAAAATATTTGCATCCTAATTGAACTTCAAGAATACTTCTTAATGTATTGTGCTTATCTATACTGTGTCTATTTAATAATCTTTCCACTGCAAAAGTCGTATAAATTTCTATATCTACTGTTTTAGAGCTACTCTAGTTAACATAGTTTAACAGTCAACTTTCTGTGTTGCATTTTCAGTTTGTCTGTAATAGCAATTTCTTGACTACTCATTACAGGAGTGTTTATCTTTCTCTTTAAATACACATACACCAATTTTATTTCTAAATTTAAAAGAGATGTTCAATAGAACTTATTTCCCATATACTAATTCTAAGTACCCTTTAATTAGCATTTCTATAAAAGAATAACCAGAAAGTTCATTCACTTATATCTGGAATTTCGATTAAACTGAGGGTGCCACCCAACCTTGAGAGAGACGATCATGTCCTCTACCCACCCGAGCTCCACACCATAGTTTAGATAGTAGTTACGTGTCAGGAATTAGACCTCAGGACTTTTTTCCAGTCTATTCTTCCTTCAAGTTTACAGATCTCCACTAGTTAATAACCATCTCTATACAACTCTTTCTTGTACAACCTCCTGTTATAAAACCCTTTGTCCTTTTTATTGAATAGAACCCCTTCCCCCACTCAAGATTTTCTTTTTATCCTCTTCGGGAAGGTAACTGTCTGAAACAAACTACCTCCTCCCTTTTACTCTGGGATCTTGGAATTGTTTTTTTTCTTTTTTTACCAATCAGTTAATCTGTTATTCCATTTAATATTATGAAATAGAATTTAAGTTATATTTGTTATGAATGAATAACCACATTTGTAAATATCTTTCATTAAAAAATTCAAATTTAATTATAAAATTCTTTTAGAAAATCATTAAAATAAAATGGGGTGTTACATCTTCCCCCACTAGATACAAACAACGTCCCTAGTGTTTACTTCATCCCATGATTCATTTTTGGATATGATTCATGTATGGAGTTTGCATCCTCCTAAGTAGCCTTCTCTGAGATAAAGTGCTTCCATTGCACTTTAACTTGGGGTATGACTCACCTCCGGAGCATTACTTATCTTTGATCGAGAATACGTTGAGGTTCTACCAGAAATTTGTCGTTTGGTTCTACCTGCAAGCAACAGAGTTTTATAATTAATTTTAATTATGAATCGATCCTTTCTTAGGGGTCATAATGTAAATACAACTTATATGTATTCTTTTCCATTGTATAATATGATTGGGATCATGTATGTATCCTTTCAATAATGACACATGAAACACATTGTGCGCCAATATGTGGCTAGGCAATCCCAGCTAATAAGCTACCAACCCTATCCTTTCCAGTATCTAGAAGGGTTCACTTTACCTGGGAGCCAATTTAGCACAGGTATTCCACCTCAAAGTTATCTTCTTGGGTTTAATTCTTACATAAACATGGCCACCCACCTCAAATTCTCGAAAATTTATTTTTTGATCAGCATATGCCTTTTGTCTGTCTTGAGGCACTTTTAAGTTATGTCTAATTTTACTTACCTCACAATCCATTTCTTATACCATGTCTGGTCCAAGCATCAATTTGGTTTCTAGACTGCTCCAGTTTATAGGGGTCTAACATTGTCCTCTATACAATGCTTCAAAAGGGCTTATCTTGAGGGATTCTTGATATCCATTGTTGTAAGTGAATTCGACCATATGTAAATACTCTTCCCACTTTTTGGGTTGTTGCATCATATACATGTGTAACATGTTTTCTAATATATGATTCACCCTTTTGGTCCATCCATCTGTTTTAGGATGGTAAGTTGTACGAAATTGGATATGTGTCCCCAAACCCATGAACAGTGCTTTCGAGAAAGTTGAGGTGAACTTTACAGCTTGATCTGAGATGACAATTCTTGGAATGTCATGGAGTCTAAATATCTTTGTCATGAAGATATCAAAAATCTGTATTGTCTGGTAAGTCGACTGAACATGTCTGAAATGGGCTACCTTGTTGAGTCTGTCCACCGCCACCATAATTGAATCGTTGTGCCTTTTTCTTCTTGCTATACCTGTGATGAAATCGAGGGATATGACTTCCAACTTCCATTCCGGTACATGAATGGGTTGAAGCAATCCTGTTGGATGTTGGTGTTCCACCTTAACTTTTTGACACTCCAAACACTTAGTCAAATATTCAAAAATGTTTTTATGCATTCTAGGCCGAAAATAGTTTTTTCTAATTGTTGTTAGTATTTTCTAGTATCTTGGATGTCTAGCATAGGAACTCCAATGATATTCATCCAAAATCCTCTCCTTCAAGTTCATCTGGTTTGGAATACATATATTTCCTCAAAATACTAAGAGTTGTTTATCATTAATTCCATAATCATATTGTTTTCCTTATTTTTCTGTTTCTCTTGCTTGCTACCATAAGAATTGATAAACAAGGTCTCTCTTTGTTGCCTCGCTTATTTTCTCCTAAAACTTAGATTATGATTGACTAAAGTAGATTTCATAGATGAAGTGTAGTTTTCTTCTTAAAGCATCCACTATGCGATTCTCTTTACCTTTCAAATGTTGAATGTCAAAATCAAATTCACTTAGGAACGCATTCCATATTTCTCAATGTGCATTCAAATTAGATTTTTTAAGGTAGTTGGTTAAGCTACTATGGTCAGTTCTCAACACAAACATTTTCCCCAACAAATAATGTCTCCAAATTTAGAGGGCATGTACTACCACAGTCAACTCTAAATCATAGGCAGAGTAGAGTTGCTCATGGTCTTTCAAATTCATGGATTCATACTCAATGACTTTAAAATCTTGTGTTAATACCGCTTCCATCCATTTCTTACAGGCATCAATGCAGATTTCAAATTATTTTCTTGTAACTACAACTTTTAATACAAGGGAAGTAGTTAATAGCTCTTTTAATCATTCAAAACTAGTTTGAAAATCCTTAGTCCACTTAAAGACTTGCCCCTTCTGCTATAAGTAGGTGATGGGAAAGGCCATCTTAAAGAATCCTTTGATGAATTGTCAGTAGTAGCCTACTAACCAGCCATGCCCATGAAAGAGCGTATGTCTGCTACATTTTTGGGAACTCTCCATTTCATAATTGTTTTTATCTTTTTGGGATCTACCAAGATCCCTTCCACAGATATTACATGACCTAGATATTGGATCTTTTCTTTGTAAAAATCACATTTGCTAAATTTGGCATAGAGATGATGTTCCCATAACATTTTCAACACTAAGTGTAAATGATCTTGGTTTTCTTCCATATTTTTAGAGCATATTAGTATATTGTCAATAAAAATTTAAACAAATTTATCCAAAAATGGGTGAAAGATGCCATGCATCAGATTCATGAATTTTTTTGGTGCGTTAGTTAATTCGAACGGTAGTACCAAAAATTCATAGTTTTCATACCTGGTATGGAAATATGTTTTGGATGTGTCCTCATCCTTAGTCTGCATCTGATGATACCCAAATCTCAGGTCAATTTTTGAAATTATTTTTGCTCGTTTTACCTAATCAAAAATATCGTCTATATGTGGAAATGTATATTTATTTTTGATGGTCATATTATTAAGTTGTTGGTAATCCATGAAAAAATGCATTGTTCCGTCCTTCTTAACAAATAGCAGTGGTGCCCCCCAAGGGGACACACTTAGTCAGACATACCCTTTTTCTAATAGTTCTTGCAACTTCATTTTTAATTATGTCAATTCAGACACACACATTCTTTATGGTGCTCATGATACAGTTGTTGCTCCAAGTAGTAACTCAATAGTAAAATCAATATCTCTTTTCCGGAGTAATCCCGAAATAATTTATGAAAATAAGTCCATAAAATCTTGTACAACTAGAATATTTTCCATCATAAGGGTCTTATCTTTGGAGTTAGTAAATCCCACTTGAATAGCATAAAGTTGACACCCCTTCCTAATGCATTCACTCAACTGAGATGTTGTGATGGGGCGCAATTGAAGGGGTTTCTTAATTCCTTACAATTCTTGACGAGGATTGTACTCTGCCTTATAATAGATTATTTTCTCTTTGAAATATACCAGGGACCAATTTATTTATAACCAGTCCATTCCCAACAAAATATCATAAGATCCCAAAGGCAAAATATTTAGTTCAACATCTATTTGTTGTCTTCCTATTTCTAGGATACAATTTGAGACTTTTGCATTAACTCTTCTCTTAGTTCCAGCAAATAATTGTACCAACCAAGGACTCTTAAATTTTTGTCTTTTCATTTTAGATTTTTCAACTACTTAAGGATTTATATAACTTAAACTGGCACCATCATCAACCAAAATGGAAACAGTTTGGGAATATAATTTACCTTCTAGTTCTATCAATGTTGGCTGGATATCTGCTTGTAAATCTTCCAGTGTAGTGTTGATCATTGGTATGTTTCGTGATACATCCCCTACTGTAGATTCCTGTCGCACATTAGCTGCAACTTCATTTCTTCCACGATGGGTGCAATTTTTAAAGTAGTTAACTTCACCACATCCCCAGCATTGTTGTAGGGGTTTTTGGGTATGTCCATGATCTGGCCTACTCAATGATTCAGTAGGCATTTCATCGACTCACCACTTGGGCTTCTGCTGATTTTTCCCAAATTGTCTATTTGTTGGGTTCCTTGTAGCATTTATATAATTTCTGGGTCTGTTATTTTTAAAGTTTGAGTTACTATTATGCCCTTTCTTTGGTGGCAAACTTCTGCCAATTTCACCTTTCGCCTTGGACCACTGATAGAACATTCATTCTTTTCGAATCGCCTCATCCAGAATTGTCAGATTCATGAATTCGATCCTCTCTTTCATGTGTGAAGGCAAGCTACTCAAGAATCATTGTACCTTTTCTTTTTCATCTTTCAAATATGGTATGTATCTTAATAAAGAGGTGAATTTAGTAATAAACGCATCCATATATAATTTACCAAACCTCAAATCATGGAACCCTTGAGATTTATTATCATAAAATTACTCAGTTAAATACTTGTCCTTCAAATACTATTGGAACTCATCCCAAGTTAGATTCTCAACTTTAATTCCCCGTACATTTTTCACCTCCTCCCACAATAATGTGGCGTTTTCTCGCAATTGATAAATGGCCAAGTGATATTTGATCTTGATGTTACACTTGTAGACTTGAAAATACTTGTTCATGTTTATTATCCATGCTTCAACTACTTCCTCAACTTCCTCAACTTCTCCATCGAAAGTAGGAGGTTAAATTTTCTGAAATTCACCTTGTAACACCACCCTCTGTTTCTTCATTTCCTGCTATTCTGAAGCATTTCTATACTCGGATTCATTATAAATTATGTTTTTGTTACTTCACTGTGTACGACTCCCTTCTGGATTGTCATTAAAAATGTTGTTGTTGTTATCCTTTGTCATGGGTGTCCCTTTCTGGACTAGGTTGTGTTGTAGCATGATTTTCCTTATCCAAGAGGCTCTTGAGTATCCTCTCATGTTCCCTCCTTAACCTTTCATTGTTTATTCGAACCAAACCATCTCTATTTGGAGTTTTTGCACTGTATCTAGCAGTCAAGTTGTTTGTCATTGATGTTCCTCCAATAATCTGCTAGTTTGTTGGTGTTGGCCGGCTCTCAATTTTACCCACATCTTTGGGTTCACTTCCATATTATGATGGGAATGAGTTTCTCCTATAGTTCTCGGAGTTTTATGACTAGATCCTCTCCTCATTGGAACTCTTCCAATTATTCATGTCACTGTGTACAAAAGTAACCAAAAAAAAAATGACAACAACACCCATTGTTATTTGGTTGGCCCAATTTGGCCCAGCGTGCAAACCACATTGTGATACCACTTGTCACCACTAGACTTAAACTTTTACCAACACATAATTTTTTTATATATATACCATACTCAAAAGAGTCAGCATTCTAATTATTAACTAAGATACCCCGATATTATTTTTTGTGGTAAATATGGTGGATGATATTAAACCTATCACAATCAATTTAATTATAATAATGAAAATCATAATGTATATTCTTTTCCATTCTCATACATGGTACTTTGCAAATATTCATAGAAATAATATTAGATTTATTTCGTAATTATAGTTAAGAGGTTTAATACATTATTTGAAACATCCTATCTTTCCAACCCTCCTGGTAGTAACTGGTATTTTTCCACCATAAAATTTATTGGATAATGGGTTGACCGTTGATCTAGTAAAACTTAAATCTGACGATGCAACTTCTATCAGTTGGACTTAGGGTAAAAACATGACCCATTGCTGCACATTGTGCTCATTTCACTTTTCCACCTTGATCTAGTTCAGCTCTAAAAGTACTACTCCTCCATGTTCCTTCTTTAGCTGTTATGGTTTTGAGCCCTTGTCTATGGTTGCAGATGAAAGGTTATGATCCAGTTCCTTTCTCATATTACTATGTGCTTCTATGTTTTGGAATAATCTTTGCATTTTGGTTTCTCTTAGAACTTTTGTCATTATACTTGGACCGTCAATACTTCTATGCTGCACAAGTCTTCGCATCTGGTAGAGTTATCCCTTACATGTATGGTTGCATACAATACTCTGAGAATGGAAGATTGTTTTTAGTTTTTATTTGGTATTTACCAATTCTCGACTCCACCATTTAAGTTTTCGGTGCTAAGTTATCTCTGTTGAGTTTTTCCATATGGCTTTGTATAAATATTATAAAATATTATGGCCTTAGCTGGCCTTCGGTATACACATCCCGCATATTTGAAATCGACCGTGGTTAATATGAGAACTTATTTCCGGTTTTTGTTGTAATTTCTGGGTTTTACTAGTACTGCATATATTATCCTCTTATGGATTTATTATGTTTCAGTATATTTGAAAAACATATTTATCAATATTTCAATTTATAAATTTCTTAGGAATGTTTCAAATTTATAAATTCATTGTCTTAGTTTCTGGGTTATTATAATTTTCTTGGAGAAAAACATTTTATTATTTTCTTGTACCCTTATTAAACTCTTTTCATAACAGTAATCTTGTGGCTAGAGGACCAGAACCCTGCTATGTATCCTACAATGCTTGACTTCTAAACCCCTGAGTCTACTCATTCATTTATACAGATTTATTGAAATTTTTAGATTGTGGTGCAACCTATAGTTTGTGAAGGGTTTATATCTTGTTTTCTTGCTTTCAATAATTCTTCTGTATTACTTCACGATATATATATATATAGTTCAAAAGCTCACCATCTTAGATGAAATTCAAGAATACTGCTTAATGTATCATGCTTTTTCTATAATGTGTTTATTTAATAATATTTCCACTGCAAAAGTCTTACAACTTTCTGTATCTACATGTTTCAGAGCTAAAATTTCTTGAATACTTCTCATTACAGGATTTTTTATATTTCTATTGAAATACACATGAACCAATTTTCTTTCTATATTTAACAGAGATATTCAGTAAAAATTCTTTCCAGTATACTAAATCTAAGTACCCTTTAATTATCATTTCTATAAGAAAATAACCACTAATCTCATTCACTTATCTCTGGAATTTTGATTAAACTGATGGTGCTACCGAACCTTGAGAGAGGTGATCACGTCCTTCGCTCCCCCTGAGCTCCACACTAAATTTAGATAACAGTTATGTGTCAGGAATTATACCTCAGGACTTCTGTCTAGTCAATTCTTCCTTCGGGTTTATAGATCTCCACTGTTCTATAACCAAATCTAGACGACTCTTTCCTATACAACCTCATGTTGTAAAACGCATTGTCCCTTTTATTGAATAGAACCCCTTCCCCCACTCCGGATTTCCTTTTTATCCTCTTGGGAAAGCTAAGTGTCAGAAACAAAGTGCCTCCTCCTTTTTCTCTGGGAACTTGGAATTCTTTGTCTTTTTTACCAATTAGTTAACCCATTATTCCATTTAATATTCATGAAATAGGATTTAAATTATCTTTCTTATTAAATAATAACAGCATTCTTTAATCTTTTTCATTAGCAAATTCAAATGTAGCTAAAAAAATATTTTAGACAATCAATAAATTAAAATATTGAAAATAATTTTATTTTTTTTAATATTTTACTTTATATTAAAAATTGAAATTTTCAAAACACCTATTTGAATTACCAATCAAATTTTATTTTAACAAACATTTATCATAGTTATTATATCATCTACCATTTTCTACATTAAAAAAAGCCAATTTAATTAAAAAAAAAACAATACATTCTAATCATGATTCCACTTAAACTAAAATAAAATAAGATGTATATTACTAAAGAATAAATATAATTTAGGAACCATTTAATTAAAAAAACGATTCAAATAAAATAAAATAAATTATATATTTTAAAAATTGAGAGGTTTTAGCAGTGCATTCCTCCATCACCATAAAAATATATTATTAAAAAATAAATTAAAAAATATATATTATTAAAAATAAATATAATTTAGAAATAGAACAGAAGCCACCGGAGTCAATTCTAGTCCTATTCCACTCCCACGTGGAATTGTAACTACAATAAATGATTGTAATTACAGTAAATGAATGATATTTTCAAAATATAGTTTATGAGATTACTAGCTTTGTGTTTTGTTTTTTTTAAATTCAATTAATTTTTTATTAAATTGACCGTAAATTACACTTAGATTGCCTATTTGCAAAACCCGTAAAGATTAATTACACTTAAATTTCTTATTTGAAAACCCCACAAATATTAATTACACTTAAATATTTCTTATTTGCAAAACCCACAAATATTTCCTAATTGCATAACCCACAAAGACATCGGGCACTCGCGGGTCTCCCATGCATGAATCGAAATTGATGGAAAGACTGAAGGAACCAAAAAGGGCCTGCTCCAAGATTAATAAAGTACTTATTACCGAATATGAAAGATTCCACCTTAAATTCAGGCGTGAACATAAAAAATTTAAGAAAACGCAACGTGGATGTGGAAAGAATTTCTTGAAAAGCATCTCAAGCTTTTTCATTTGTTAAGAAAACCCAACGGCTTTGCACTGATGTTGATGTGGATGTGGATGTCGACAGAATTTCATGAAAATCATCTGAAGCTTTTTTTGGTTATAGACGTTGTTAACAGCTGTGATCCGCTCCTTTTAACGGTCCATCAAGCTTTTTCTTGAGGGAATCTTTATACTTTGGGTTGTGGTGCGCTGTATATATATGGGTGTTTCTGAACGAATAGATCCAAGTTCATCCTCTTCTTCTATCATCTGTATTTGTATTTGCAGTGAATTTTGTTATATGTGCATTGGAAGTGTTTTCTCTTCTTCTGTATAATGTCAATGTTTCCTGTAATTGTGACTCGAAGTGTTTTATCTGGTTGTTCCTGTAAGTCTCCAAGTGTTTTATCTGGTCGTTCCTGTGGGGCTTTCTTTTTTGTCTGTAGCTTTTGACAGAAACAACTGAATTGACCATTAGCGAGAAAGAATGCATGGACGAGGGATGCATGGACAAATGAAAGATGTTATTTCATCAATGAAGGTATTTACCAGAGAGGGAACCAGAGAGTATTTGTTGCAGCGGTGACAGGTATGTTTCTTGTATTGAATTTTCAATGTTTCTTGTCCTTCGTCGTCAAAGCACATGACCTTCCATATCAATCTATCATTCCTGCAATTGACTTGATTTTCTTCCCCTGTTTTGACGTGATTTCCCCTGTTTTCGTCTTATCTACTATGTCCTTTGATCTTTAATCTTAAATTGCTTTGTTATGGCTACAGAATCCCATTAATGCCCTTTAATTTTTACTTTTCTTTTGATCTTCTTGCCCTCACCTGATCTGGTTTACTTTTCTTTCTCATTTTCTTTTCTTTATGATCTGGTTTTGACGTGTTTTTATATGTGACATCATCAAATCCCAAATTAATGTTCATC
>JAXQQM020084986.1:122500-140000 GCA_034641835.2 Pinus albicaulis
CTTATTTTTAAGTGGTACGATGTTTGTGTTTGCTACATGATGTGGATTTTACATGTGAAATGTTACAATAATGATAATGATAATGATAATAATGAGGGGGAGAGAGAGATGGCAAGGAAGAGAGAGAGAGAGAGAGAGAGAGAGAGAGAGAGCGATATTGAGCAAGGGAAAGAGAGAGAGAGAGAGCTAGCGAGAGAGGGAGAGAGAAAGAGTGAGGGCTGAGAGAGAGAGAGAGAGAGGCAGCAGGCATGGGAGAGAGAGAGAAAGGGAGGGAGTGTGAGAGATATATAGAGAGAGGGAGTGTGTGTGAGGGAGTGATTGAGAGAGAGTGTGAGAGAGAGAGACCGAGAGAGAGAGAGAGGGGGTGGGAGATAAAGAGAGGGGGAGATAGAGAGGGTGGGAGAGAGAGAGAGAGAGAGAGAGGGAAGGGAGAGAGAGAGAGAGAGATAAAGCGAGGGGGAGAGAGAGAGAGAGAGAGGGGAGACAAGAGAGGGGGAGAGAGAGGGGGAGAGAGAGAGAGAGAGGGAAAGAGAGAGAGAGAGAGAGAGAGAGAGAGAGAGAGAGAGAGAGGGAGAGAGAGAGAGGGAGAGAGAGAGAGAGAGGGAGAGAGAGAGAGAGAGAGAGAGAGAGAGAGAGAGAGAGAGAGAGGCAATGTGTTTCTGTGTATGTGTGAGAGAGGGAGTTTATGTGTGTGTGTGTGTGTGGGAGAGAGAGAGAGAGAGAGAGAGAGAGAGAGAGAGAGAGAGAGGGTGGGAGAGAGAGAGAGAGAGAGAGAGAGAGAGAGAGAGAGAGAGAGAGAGAGAGAGAGAGAGAGAGAGAGAGAGAGAGTGGGAGAGAGAGAGAGAGAGGGGGATAGAGAGAGATAGAGAGGGAGATTAAGAGAGAGAGAGCGAGAGATAAAAAGAGAGGGAGAGAGAGAGAGAGAGAGAGATATGGATAAAGAGAGAGTGAGAGACAGAGAGGGAGGGAGTGGAGGGAGGTAGAGGGGGGAGGGAGAGTGGCGGGGTGGGAAATAGGAGAGAGAGAGGGGGGGAGAGAGAGAGGGAGAGAGAGAGAGATATGGGGAGAGAGAGAATATGTGTGTGTGTGTGTGAGAGAGAGAGAGAGAGAGAGAGAGACAGAGGGGGGTTAAGAGAGAGAGACAGAGGGGGGGGGAGAGAGAGAGAGACCGAGGGGGGTTAAGAGAGAGAGAGAGACCGAGGGGGGTTAAGAGAGAGAGAGAGGTGGGGTGAGTGAAAGAGGGGGAGTGAGAGAGAGAGGGAGTGAGAGGGGGGAAAAGGGAGAGAGAGAAATACAGCAAGGGAGGAGAGCGAGGGGGAGAGAGAGAGAGAGAGACCGAGGGGAGTTGATAGAGAGGGAGAGAGAGAGAGAGAGAGAGAGAGAGAGAGAGAGAAAGAGAGACCGAGGGGGGTTGAGAGAGAGAGAGAGAGAGAGAGAGAGAGAGAGAGAGAGAGAGAGAGAGAGAGAGAGAGAGAGAGAGAGAGAGAGATTAAATTCATTTCCCATTAAATGATTTTGATTCTTGTTTTTAATTTTACCATGTATTTCCTTATTACACTAACCATCGACATGATCAACCACTTTATGAATTCACTGCATTAAACTACATAGAATTAGCTGAAGAATTACTTGGTAAGTAATGGAAACCCTTAATTATTTTTCACTATCATTTCATTTACGTCCTATAGAAGACTTAAGCAAGAATAATGCCCTTTCCTCATCCTTTCATTGTAAGGTAGGTTCTTGATTATGATTAGTGAAAGAAAGGGAGGGAGTGTGTGAGATAGATAGAGAGAGGGAGTGTGTGTGTGTGTTTGTGTAAGGGAGTGATTGAGAGAGAGAGAGAGAGAGAGAGAGAGAGCGCACAAGAGAGAGGGAAAGTGAGCATGAGAGAGATGGGGGAATAGAGAGAGAGAGAGGGTGGGCAAGAGAGAGATAGATAGGGATAGAAAGAGATTTGGGGGGAGAGAAAGAAAGAGAGGGGGGGGGGAGAGAGAGAGAGAGAGAGAGAGAGAGAGAGAGAGAGAGAGAGAGAAAGAGATAGATGGGAGAGAGAGGGGGGAGACAAAGAGGGGGAGAGAGAGAGAGAGGGGGGGGGGGGGGAGATACAAAGAGAGAGAAGGAGGAGAGTATGAGAGATGAAGCGAGGGGGTGGTGAGAGAGAGGGAGGAGAGAGGGAGAGAGAGAGAGAGATGAGAGACAAGGGAGAGGGAGAGAGATATAGAGTGAGGGAGGGGAAGAGAGAGGGAGTGATACGGGGGGGAGAGAAAGAGAGAGAGAGAGGAGTGATACGGGGAATATGCCCTATTGTTAGAGTTCCCTCGAACCCAATAGCCATCTAATAACCATCTATCTCAATTCCTCATTCTAGAATCTCAAATAGAGAGGAAAGTTGGTAGGGGACTGATTCCTCAGAATCAAGCCCCCTGTGTTGAGTCATGCATTTGGTTGGTTTTGGGTTATGTTGTGCACTCAAGGCGGAGTTAGGTCGTGCATTCGGGTAGATTCGGTCGTGTCATGCGTTCATGAAGGTCGGGTCATGCATTCAAGTGGGTCGAGGCTTCCTGGCAAGGGGGGATGCTTGGAATTGCCCCATTGTTGCCATGCGTGGCATGAATCTGATTCTAAGAATCACCTCTTGGTAGGTAGGAGGGTTCGATTCTCGAAGTCAACCCCGCTGCCAAGTAGGGGGGATAGATTCTCATAATTGAACCCCACGAAGTCGGTGGGTCGAGTCGTGCGCTCAAGTGGATCAGGTTGTGTGTTTCGGTCAGGTTTGGTCATGTTGCTTATTTGGTTGGGTTGGATCATACATTGGGGGGGGGCGGGTCGGGTTGCTTGGCAAGGGGGCCAATTTCTTTGGGCGGGAGCTGCGGGGCTCGAGCGGGCACCACGGGGCTTGGGAAGGCACCCCCTCATGGTCGTGCTCGCCTATAGCACATTAATGTGTGTGTTCGAGAGGGTCGAGTTAGTGCGCTCAAGCGAGTCGGGTCGTGCATTTAGGTGGGTTAGGCCAGGTTTTGCAGGACTCAAGAGAGCACCTTCTAAACACACGACCCGAACCAACCCCCCCCCCCCAAATGCACAATCTGACATGCCTGAACACATGAACAACCTTACCCGCCCGAGAAATGACTAGACCCAACCTACTCGAATGCACTACTTGACCTAGGGGCCGATTCTAAGAATTGACCCACCCATCCTCGCCCAGCCCACCTGAATGTGCGAAACAACCCTAGCCACCTGAATGCATGACCTAACACGTTGGAGTGAAAAACCCGACCCAGTGCAAGGGGGTGATTCTAAGCATCATCCCACTACCTGGAAGGGGGCCGATTCTGAGAATCGTCCCCCTCCTAGGGAGGGGGTTCAATTCTGAGAATTGGCCCCCTTCTTGGTAGGGGGTTGATTATCATAAATCGACCCCTGCGAAGCAACCTGACCCCCACGAATGTAGGACCCAACTCACCCAAATTCATGACATGACCCTACCTACCTAAATGAATGAGTTGACATGCCTAAGCGCACAACCCAACTTGACCCCCCAAATGCACGACCTGACCCAATCGGCCTGCTGCCTGACAGCCTAACACTGTCGAATGCACAACCCAACCTGCCTCAATGTACAACACAACTTGATCCGTCTGAACGTGTGACCCTACCCACGAGGGTGAATTCTGAAAATTCGTCCCCTTGCCTACCAAGGGGGAATTCTAAGAATCGACCCCTTTTCCTGCTAGGTGCATCCATTCTGAGAATCACCCGCTTGCCTGCAAGGTGGGTCGACTCTGAAAATTAAGAACTGGTCTCATGCCAAGAAGAGAATCGCCCTCCCTACCTGGTAAGTGGTCGAATCTGAGAATCGGCCCCCTTGGGTTAGGTCATGCATTTTGGCGGGTCGGGTCGAGTCGTGCATTTGGGTGGGTCAGTTCATTTCATGCATTCGGGCAAGTCGGGTTGGGTCGTATGTTCTGGTGGTTCGTGTCGTGTCATGAATTCGGGCGTGCTGGGTCATGCATTTAGGGCATGTGCCGATGTTTTATGGGCGAGTATGCCCATAGGGGAGAACCCAACCCACCCTCGTACCACTCAACCCTAACCAAACACACGACTCGACCTACCCCCCCCTGAATGCACGAACCAACTGTCCCAAATGCACAATGCAACTCGATTCATCCCAACGCATGAACCAACCCACTCCGCCCCAGTGCACAACTCGACCCGACCCACCCGAACATGAAACTTGACCCAAGGGGGATGATTCTTACAATCAACCCCACTGCCTTCCAGGTGGATGATTCTGAGAATCGACCCCCTTCCTAACAACAATATATTGGCAAGGCTAGGGGCCGTTTCTGAGAACCATCTCCCTCGCAGGGTGGGTAGGGTCATTCATGCGTTTGGGTGGTTTGGGTCATGCTTTCAGGTGGGTTAGGTTTTGTTATGCATTCAGGTAGGTTAGATTGTGTGTTCGTCAGGGTCATGCTACTTCACAAGAGGGCTCATTTGTTTGGGGGTTGATTCTCATAATTGGACCCCTAGCAAGCAAGGGGGATGATTCTCATAATTGGTCCCTTGGTAGGTAGGGGGATGATTCTAATAATCACCCCCCTGCTTGGAAGGGATATGAAGGGGGAAAGATTCTTAGAATCAGCCCCCCTAGGTTGGGTCATTCATTCGGGTAGGTCAGTCGGTTCATGCGCTCGGGCGGGTCGACTCATGCATTCAAGCAGGTTGGGTCATGTTGTGTGTTTGGGCGGGTCAGGTCATGCGTTCGATGGGGCCAGACTATCTGGCAAGGAGGCCAATTTTTGAGGGGCCTAATTCTAATAATTGGCCCCCTGGCAAGAAGGGGGTATGATTCTCAGAATCACTCCCCTGGGTTGGCTCATGCATTTGAGTGGGTCGGGTCAGGTTGTGTGCTCAAGTGGGTCGAGTCATACGTTCATGTGGCTTAGATCGTGTAGTGCGATTAGGCGAGTCAGGCTACCTAGCAGGGCGGTCATTTTTTTGGGTGGGAAACACATTTCTTGGGCGGGCACCTCCTTATGGGCATGCTCGCCCATAGCACAACAACGTGTGTTTTCAAGCAGGTCAGGGAATGCGCTCGGGTGGGTCAGATCATGATTTTGGTCGGGTCATGTCGAGTGTGTTTTCAAGTCGAGTTAGGTCTTTCGAGGCTCAAGTCGGTGCCCACCTAAAGCACAACCCAACCCGACTCCCCCGAACACACAACCTGGGGCCAACCCAACTCCCCTAAACGCATGACCTGACCCAACCTGACTCCCTCGAACACATGGATTGACCCACTTGAACACACGACGCAACCTGCCTAAGTGCATGACCCAACCTGACTTGCGCGAAGGCGTCACCCAAGACCTCGCAGTAGGTTTATTCTCATAATTGGCCCCTTTACAATCAAGGGGGATGATTCTCAAAATCGCCCCCTTCCATGCAAGGGGGATGATTCTCAAAATCGCCCCCTTCCATGCAAGGGGGAATCCCCCGAAACACATGACCTAATGCCCCTGAATGCACGACACAACTCAGCCATCCTAAATGCATGACCTGGCCTACCTGAGCGCATGACCTGACCTGACCTACCTGAATGCACGCCCCAACCCAGGGGGTCGATTCTGGGAATCACCCTTCCCCCCCCTTTGTCAAAGCATGCAATTAGGGGGGTTGGGTCAGATCGTGTGCTCATGTGGGTCAGGTCATGCACTCAGCCTGAATGCATGACCTGAGAGGCCTGAGCGCGTGACCAAACCCGACCATCTGAACGCACGCCCCGACAAAGGGAGGCCCGTTCTGAAAATCGTCCCCCCTTGGCTAGGGTGTGTGTTTCGCGGGGTTGAGTTGGGTCATGCATTCAGGTGTGTTAGGTCGTGCGTTCGAGTAATTCAGGTCATGTTGTGGGTTCGGGGTGTGTGTCATTATGCTTCAGGTGCACACGTAGATAGAAGGGTTCCTATATGAGCCCAGCAAGACCCGACCCAACCTAGATGCATGACTCGAAAAAACCAAAAAACACGACCTTACCCGACCCCCCAAAATACACGACCTGACCAACCTGAATGCACGACATGACCTGAATCACCCAAATGCACAACCCAACCCACACTAGTGCACGACTCGATCCAACTTGCTTGAACAGATAACCCAAAATAGGGTGGTTGTTTCTCAGAATCAGCCCCCCTTCCAAGCATGGGGGTCAATTCTCATGATCGACCCCCCTTCCAAGAATGGGGGTTGATTTTTAGAATTAAATCCTCTTCAGGTAGGTGAGTTGATTCTCAAAATCGGCACTCCTGGGTTAGGTCCTGCGTTTGGGCAGGTCTGGTTGGGTCATGCGCTCGGGCAGGTCAAGCCGTACGTTTGGGTGGGTCAGGTCATGTCGTGCATTCTAGCGGGGTCGAGTTGCGTGTTCAAGGGGATTGGTCTGCCTAGTAGTGGGTTGATTATAAGAATTGGACCCCCTAGTTCGGGTCATTTTTTCGGGCAGGTCAAGTCGGGTCGTGCACTCGGGCGGGTTAGGTCATGCGTTCGAGCAGGTAGGGTCCTGTCATGCATTAGTGCAGGTTACTTCATGCGCTCAACTGTTTCAGTTTTGGTCGTGCGTACAGGGGGATCCCACCAGAGCCCTGCATGACCCAAATTGACACGCCCAAACACATGACCCAAACGCATGACCCGACCTTGACCCACCCAAACGCACGACCCGACCTGACCTATCTGAACTCATGACCCGACAGCGACCCGCCCGAATGCACAACCTGACCCGACCCGACCCTTCCGAACACACAACTCGAATACACTACCCGACTGCGACCATCTTGAATGCATGACCTGACCTGACCCAACCGGGCTGAATGCATGACCTGACCCCAACCCGCCCGAACACAGGACATGATGCGACTTGCACAAATGCATGACCTGACCCACAATCGACACCCGAGCACACCCCCACAAACCCCCATGAATACCAGGGGGCCAGTGTCTGTACCTTCCTACGCATAGCACACCTTACCCCCCCCCTCAACAATGAGGGGGGTCAGGGAGAAAATGTAAAAAAAATAAAATAATTAAGGAATGGTTTCTCTATTTTGGTATTTTTGATGAAGTTAAAATCACACTAGACATGGGGGGTGATATGCATGTTTCTGGTGTTTTTTAGTTTTCAATTTTTTTTTCGTTTTGTTTGGTTATGTAAGATATTGGTTTTTTTGTGATTTTACTTATTTATATGTAGATATATATTTTGTAGGAAAATGGAATCGAGGAAGATTTTTGTTAATCAAAGATTACTTTTGAATGATCCCAACCTTAGTTAACTACAACAAATGTAGGAGATATCTCCCAAAAAAAAAATGATTTCAAACTAGAAGATATCAAAAGAAGTGAAGCGTACAAAAAATGCATGGTATATGAAATTAAGGAAAAGAAGGTGAAGATCTGTGATCTGCAATTATATCTATTTGATAGTAAGAGTTTTGATGACGGAAGTTATGATCTAATGGGAAAATTTCTAGACCTATGTATTAGGTCGAATTCTGAAAATTTTTATGTACTTACAAAAATACTCAAGTCACATGATCAGATTAGATATAATTTTACATTACCAATGTATAATACGACGAAAGATTCTACAAGGATATGTAAACAAATCATAAATGATATTGCACAAAATATCGTAAGTATTTATATTTATATTTATGTGTTTCATGTTATTCTAAATGTATCATTATATTTTTAATAACTTAGTTATTATTTACATATTATATTTTATGTTGTAACATTTTCTAGTTTTGATAAGTTAGCGTAAAAAATCAAAATAAATTCAAAAAAATGTTAAGATAGTATAAGGATGAAAGAAAAAGAAATAAAAAAATGTTAAGCTTAGGCTTAGTCTGTGTTTTATACATTCATAACAAGATAAAATGTTAGCTTAGATTTCCCTAAAGAAATAAGGAAAAATAAAAAATAAAATGATAGGATGCCAAAGAAAAATGAAGGCTTTAGTGCTCAAAAATGAAAAATACATGGTTGCAAGCTCAAATGCACCTTTTCATAAATTTATAAGATAATTATGGTTAATTTATTTAAAATAGGATTAATTTTGTATTAGTTTATAAACTTTCAAAACTAAATTTTATGGAGCATAAATTATTTAAATGATGAGGTTACTGAACGAAAAAAATAAGTCTTGTCGGATGTCATATTGCACAATTGATTTTCAATGGATGAGATCTCCCCCGCCTAGATGAATGTTGGAGGGAGAGTTCGCACCCCCCTCGACCTTCTTCCGTTAACGCGAGGGGGGGGGGGGTCCGAAAAGTGGTTTTAATGGCCACCTGAAAATACATGCGTGGCACCCTCTCCTGAGTTCATAGCCCCTACTCTCAAAACCTAAAACCACTGCCCCCCCCCTCCCTCCTTTCCGAAAATCCACCATGGTTTCTCCATTGCCACCTAAATGGTCATCTATCCCATTGTTTGACCATTTTCCTTCCGCCACTCTCATGCCACCACCTACCATATATTCATTGCCACATCACCCTGACCGTTACCACCCTGTAATGTTCATACCTTCCTATTTTCCTATTGAAGCCCCCGCTCCCAAACCGTTGGCCTCCATGTCATCTCCTCCACTCCAAATCCAATTTAAGCTACTAGGGTCAAATTAAACCTTTAAAAATAATCATGATCTATAAATTATCCTCTACCCCACTGTTTCTCACTTTTTCTTGACCAGTATATTGTTGTATTTGCAAGAAATTTGCATAGTCGCCCCCATTTACTAATCAATATTTCACCACGCCATATTCTAAATGGCATAATGCTCTAGATTTTTATTTTTTTGGAAAATACAAAGATGCAAGTTTGGAAATTAGTTTCTTCTAAGCAATACATTCTTTTAACTATGAAGTTTCTCAACCTCTAGGATAATGTTTTTGATAAAATTTCATTCATTATTTATTATATCAAAAGAACCAAATAAGCATGGAAAAAACATGTCTAAAATTAGAAGCAAAAAGTAGAAACTTCTTTAAAACAGCACAAACTTCTTAAACAAAAAAATATATAAATTTATAAATTAGAAATATAAGAATTAGAAGGAATATTTTTCCAATGTAAATTTATAAATTAAGTTCGGCCTTATTTTTACATTGAGTTGCAAATCATATTAAATTAGGGTAGAGTTAAACTTATGAAATGAAATTTTTCACTAGAATTTGGGGATTCAGTTTCGAACAAGATTATGATTTTTTTTGTATAAAATATATTTTTGAATGTATAAATAGATTCAAACCCTGGGACATTATAATTCTAAGGATTAATTAAATTAAACTGAAGCTTTTAAGGATCTTCACCAAATTTTAGTTAAAATTAACCAAAAACAATGTGAAAAACTTAAACTCAAGCTTTTAAATATCTTGACCAAATCTTAGTTAAAATTAACCAAAAGTAATGTTGAAAAATAATTTTGGTTTATTAATTATACTACACATTAAATTAGTATTGAAAATAGGTAAAATAATAAATTTAAAAATGGGTAAAATATAATATCATATTGAAAAACAATTAAAATAAAATAAAACTTAAAAGAGAAATTGTACTAGCAATGTAGAGTGTCAATTATATTGAATTCCTTAAGATAGAAATAGAGAAATATAACGATATCAATACTTCTTCGGTAACCTTGTAACACTAGCATACCCTTGAAATAGGGAAGGGAACACCTAAGAGGAAGAGGTTAAATTTTGATTATGGTTAAACTTTTGATTATATGTATATGTATTAAATGTCAAATTAATAGTTGATTTAAAACATGTGTTGCAATACACCTTAGTGTCTCTCACTGAAGTTCCAAATTATGCTTTAGAAAGAATAGCGCAAAACATTATAACTTTCACTAGTCAATGCTAAGTTAATAGTGCTTAATATCCAAATCCAATTCTATAGTCTTGATATGCAATAAACTAATAAATTGAGATGTCTCACATTTACAATATAAATTGAGGTGTCTACACATTTACAATATAAATTTAGATGTCTACACATTTACAATTTTACTCATACATAAATAAAGGTGAGGAGTAACTCCTAGTAAGTATACTTATTTAAATCTTATTCCTATATTTTTTTTATGCAAAATATTGCTTAAATTGTGGTGGGAAGTAATTTATGGGCTAAGATATGTTGCCACAAAATGCTAAGGGATCACCAATTTACCAATCTACCTTTTGTAACAAAAGATTGCAAGGAATTTTTTTTGTCTAGAAATGGAATTTATTGTAGGTTAGTTGAACACTTAGGTATAAAACAGTGTCCAAATACATGTTTTTATGCAATATAAACTTTGGGGTAGGCCTTGTCAATTTTTATGCAATATAAACTTTGGGGTAGGCCTTGTCATAGAAGTTTTTGAAAATACATGGAAAAACACCCAAAAACTCACAAATCAGTAACTCAATAAGTATATTTCTAATGGATTTACTTGTTTCCTTAATGTTCAGCAGAAGACTCTATGAGAGTTATTACAATTGGAGTCACTAAAATTATTTAGCATGTCATACTACAAAATAATTGTTTATATAAAATAGTAACATGTTTGGAAGCCCAACTAGACACTTTATCTCCATAGATGATTTAAATTGTGGAGGTGTACTTGCCATTTTCAATTTGGATTTGTTGGCACTTTGTTAGAGGATATATGTTACTTGTCATTTGTGGACTTTCATAAAGAGCATTGTATCCTTGAATGTTTTGGATGACTAAGTATGGTTGTTTATAGGATTCTTTCAACATCTTTGTCTCTTCTACCATCATTGTCATTTATATTATATTATTATGATGATAATAGCTATATTTTAAGTGTCATTTGTGGACTTCTTTCATAAGAGCATTGTATCCCTGAATGTTTGGCATAGCCAAGTATGGTTGTAGCAATTGATGTAGGTGCTAAAAGATTTAGAAATATACATATACATACATACATACATATACATATACATATACATATACATATGCATATACATATACATATACATATACATATACATATATATATATATATATATAGTGTTTTATTTATAAAATTAGATTTAGGTGGAGTTTTATGAGGGTTATTGGATTTTTAGGGTTATATTTTGTAAGTTGGTAAAGTCTCTAAACTTACCCAATAAATACAAAAAAAATCACATTATTAAGGGTTGGCCTGGCCTTAGATAAGTGTGATTCTTGTAAAATTCAGTCATACTTTCTTAAATCATGAGTTAATTCCACAAATCACAAATACTTTAATAAACAAGAAACAATTAAAATTACTTTTAATCTTAAAATTAATAAATATAATATAAATAAAAAATCGAATTATTAAGTGCATTATAAATCAAACTTTGATTAACCTATGGAAAAACAATTTATCCTCATAGAAAATCTTATAGCCAACATTATAAACTGAGTTTAAAAATTTGTAGAAAAGTAACAACCTATTTTTATTCCATTATATATGTAACATGAAATTGATGTCTAATGTGTTCTTTTTATATAAATAAGTTTAAAATGTTATGTATTCCTTAAAAAAAATCATTTTTTTAATTTTTTATCTCAAGTATCTATTTACTAACTAAATATATAAAAAAATGTTTATTAAATTTCAAGTGAAGTAGAAAAACCATGAAGAGAATTGTATGGAAATATCAATAGTTCTTGAAATGACTAAATTAACTCGTTGTAGAAATTGGATTTTTGCATAAATGGTCCTTAACTCAATCCAATTCTTTAGGTTCTTCTACCTAACCAGCATAGATCCATCTTAAGTACGGATCTAACAAGATCCAAGAGGGATCAAATTGATAGAAATTTGAAGAGAGTTGGAGACAACGGTTGCACACAACACACAACAACCACAAGCTGCCATATTTTATTAATCACAACAGTTACAATATATAGTACATAAAACATTGAATTAGACAAATGATGACTCATACATGACACATTCCAATTTATAACATAGATATCGAAAACTTCTATATTGACACATTGGGGCTCACAATGACACCTATATATGACATGAAAGTATTACTTCCAACACAAACATTTTTAAAGTGCAAAATAAAATGTGTTATTTTTCATTGCTTAAATTGTATTTTTGAATGTTAAATAGTGTATATATAGGACCAAATAAAAATTTTAACCATGAAAACTTAATTTTTTCTATATATAGATATATATGAAGTTGATATGGACATAAATTAGTTAACATAAATTTTCAGATAATTTATTTAAATCTCTTGTCCAGATATTTTTTAGATTTAAACATCTCATTCAGACATTTTTTTTACTTGTAATTACTTTAGAGTATATTCATTTTTTTAAAATATAGTACACATTAATTTTCAATTTAGAACATAGATTTTTATTTTAAAGGGACGCAAACTGAGGGACGAACTTACACGCACTCTCATAGTGGGTGGGTTGTGAAATGACTCTCCCTGCTTAATGAGCCTCTGGGCTCAACAAAATAATTAACATAAAAATATGCTACAATATACAAAATATTTAAAAATATATTTATTTAATTAATAAAAATAAATGTTAATTAATAAATATATTTATTGAAGGAACAAGAGGCTAAAATGGCCTTCATTTCAGATCCTCGTAGTACAAGAGGCCATGTATCGTTGTTCCAACAATATTTACAGGAAAATAAAATGTGTTTTGGCCGAGGCAATGGCTAACATGGAAGTGAAGGAAGAAAACTCATCAATGCTCTTTGAACTTAATCAAATCAAACAAGACATTCATAATATGGTGTAGGTTCAGATTCAAGTTAATGAAAGAATTGGAAAGATAGAGCTAGAAAGATAGAGCGATAGCTTCACAGCATGCAGCAAAAGGAATTGTTGGGTTCTACAGCAGGACCCAGCCCAGGTGGACTCTTCTGATGGGATTTTTGTTTAGACTATAGATGTTTTTGCATGTTTTTGGCGAATAGTAGATATAGATTTTGTTTTAACTATAAATGTTATGGACATAGTAAAGAGATAAAAGCAGTAACTAGAAGGAAAAGACAATTTCAGTGGCAAGTTGACGCTACAACAAACGATATAGTATGTATAGCAACTTGCTTGTTTAGAATATGAAAATAGAAAAGCACTACTAAATTTACAAAAAATAAAAAAAATGTTATCATAAAAATATATAAATATAATATTAATTTAAGATTTTATAATAAAATACAATGAAAATTAAAATTATGAAGTTGAATTATTTCAGAAAGTCAAATGAAATGATTTATGTGATTTTGAATGAGTTGAAATTATAAAAAATCACTTTCACTTTATATGTTTTCTATACACTCCTATTAATATGTAATTTCAAATTATTGACAATAATTTTATTTTTTTAAACCTTTTACTTTATATTAAAAATTGAAATTTTCAAAACAGCTATTTGAATTACCAATCAAAATTTGTTTTTAACAAATATTTATCATAGTTATTATATCATCTACAATTTTTAACATTAAAAAAAAAAATATATAATTAAAAAAACAATACATTCTAATCATAATTCCACTTAAACTAAAATAAAATAAGATGTATATTACTAAAAAATAAATATAATTTAAAAACCATTTAATTAAAAAAAAAAAAAAACAACAATTCAACTAAAATAAAATAAATTATATATTTTAAGAATTGAGATATTTTAGCAGTGCATTCATCTATCACCATAAAAATATATATTATTAAAAAATAAATTATAAAATATATATTATTTAAAAATAAATATAATTTAGAAATAGAACAGAAGCCACTGGAGTCAATTCTAGTCCTATTTCACTCCAGTCAATTCTCGTCCTATTTCACTCTCCCAGGTGGGATTGTAACTTCAATAAATGATTGTAATTATAGTAAATGAATGATATTTTTAAAATATAGTTTATGAGATTACTAGCTTTGTGTTTTGTTTTTTTAAATCAATTAAATTTTTATTAAATTGACCATAAATTAACCGAATCTTTCACAAATTTTAATTATATTTAAATTGCCTATTTGCAAAACCCATAAATATTAATTACACTTAAATTTCTTATTTGCAAAACCCACAAATATTAATTATACTTAAATTTCCCAAGTGCATAATCCACAAAGACATCGGGCACTCCCGGGTCTCCCATGCATGAATCGAACCCTCTTTGTCGTCTCCCGGTGTTGACACCATCATTTGAATGCATCATCGAAATTGATGGAAACACTGGAGGAACCAGAAAGGGCTTCAAGATTAATAAAGTACTTATTACCGAATATCAAAGATTCTACCTTAAATTCAAGCCTGAACATTAAAACTTTAAGAAAACCCAACGTGGATGTGGAAAGAATTTCTTGAAAAGCATCTCAAGCTTTTTCATTTGTTAAGAAAACCCAACGGCTTTGCACTGATGTTGATGTGGATGTCGACAGAATTTCATGAAAATCATCTCAAGCTTTTTTTGGTTATAGACTTTGTTAACAGCTGTGATCCGCTCCTTTTAACGGTCCATCAAGCTTCTTCTTGAGGGAATCTTTATACTTTAGGTTGTGGTGCGCTGTATATATATGGGTGCTTCTGAACGAATAGATCCAAGTTCATCCTCTTCTTCTGTATAATGTCAATGTTTCTTGTAATTGTGACTTGAAGTGTTTTATCTGGTAGTTCTCTGTAACTTTTGATAGAAACAACTGAATTGACCATTAGTTAGAAGGAATGCATGGACGAATGAAGGTATTTACAGTGCAAAGGAGGGAAGGGATGCATGGACGAATGAAAGACGTTGTATCATCAATGGAGGTATTTACAATGGAGAGGAGGAGGGAGCCAGAGAGTATTTGTTGCAGCGGTGACAAAGCATTTCTTGAATTGAATTTTCAATGTTTCTTGTCCTTCGTCGTCAAAGCACATGACGTTGTCCTTCCATATCAATCTATCATTCCTGCAATTGACTTGATTTTCTTCCCCTGTTTTTTATATGTGACATCATCAAATCCCAAATTAATGTTCATCTCTGAATGACACTTCTAGAATTCATCTCTGAGCTACGGCTCCTGTTTTAGTATCTGTCTGGCCTAATGCTTTTAATTATTTATGCTCTGTTATTATTCCCTAAGCTTTATACTCTGTTAATCTTTATGCTCTGTTATTGGTCCTTAATCTTTATGCACTGTTAATCTTTAAGCTCTGTTATGGCTACGGAATCCCATTAATTCCTTTTAATTTTACTTTTCTTTTGATCTTCTTGCCCTTACCTGATCTCGTTTACTTTTCTTTCTCATTTACTTTTCTTTGATCTTCTTGCCCTGACCTGATCTCAAAATAAGCGAAGTCACATGTTTGGGAATCATCTGCGGAACCTTTAAAGCATGACTCGCTATGATGTTTGTGCACTTAAGCCATGATTATTTATTTATTGTTGATCTCGTTTTTTCTTTTGTTAGACATGGTTATTTTCTAGGAATGTGCAGTTAAAGCCATCATCATGTTGTCTCTAATTTTCAAAAAACTCATAGATATTTTCTTTAATATTTTCTATTGATACAGTTTCAATATTGAATCATTCATGGTGGATATATTTAGTTATTTTTCAAATCTGAAATTCGAAAATGGTAATCTAGGTCTTATCAAAACAAAACATGCTAGTTTTTCCATGATTTTATCCTTCAAAATTAAAATAATTTAAATTGTTGAATATGTTCAAGCCAGCAGCCTCACATGACTTTAAATCATTTTCCATTCAATGATTCTCATTTTTAATTTTACCCTGTATTTCCTTATTACACTAACCATCCACACGGTAACCCACTTTATGAATTTGTTGCATTAAACTACACAGAATTTGGGAAAGAATTACTTGGCAAGTAATGGAAACCGGTAATGGCAAGTAAGAATTACTTGGAAAGTAATGACAACCATCGGTGACCCACTTTATGAATTTGCTGCATTAAACTACACAGAATTAGCTGAAGAATAAGGCCCTCTTTATGAATTCTTTTTCGCTCTCGTTCCATTTACAGCTTAAAGAAGACTTAAGCAAGAATAATGCCCTTGCTTCATCCTTTCATTGTAAGGTCCATTTACCACTTAAAGAAGACTTAAGCAAAAATAATGCCCTTTTTTCATCCTTTCATTGTAAGGTAGGCTGTGGATTATGATTAAAAAAATTAAACGAACATTCCTAATTCCCAAATTAATCCTCTCAATTTGTATCAATATTTCTATTTATAATAAAAAAACATTTTTGTTGAAATATTTATATTCATTTATATGTAGTTTATTATATTTGTATTGGTGAGTTATATTCATTTTCATATATTGATTTGAAATTATATAATATGAAATGAATATTTTTGCAAATTAATTTTTGTTTTATACACAATTATTTATAATGTAAAATGAGATGTACTTTATTTAATTATATATTTATTTTTATTTTATTTTAAATTATATAATGTAAATCAAATTTATTTAGGAATATAATTGTTTTATTTATTTGAAGTATATTAAATAAATATATCTCTTTATTTAAATATAAAAATAGTGAAATTATATTTCTTTAAAATTTCATAAATATATGAATAATTGTCTTTCATGATATATTTGTTAGAGGATATGGTGTTGGCATTTATTTATAGATGCAGTTTTAGTTATAATGTGTATGTTTTTTGTATGTTGTATTTTATGCGTACCTTTGAATGAAAATAATTTTTGTTTGTGTATGTGATATCATGGTGTGCTTATGCTAATTAGATGAAATAATTGTGTTGTAACATAATATAATGTTGAAATCCTTTGCATGTCTGATGTGTATGTGTTTATTTTTTTTTGTATATTTTATAGGGTAATATGTTTATTTATTCTTTTGTATATTTTATATCATAATATGTTTATTGTTTCTTTGATGATATAATCATTGTGTTTTTTTAGATAATATGATGATTTTTAATTTTTAATTGATAAGGTGTTTTTGTTTGCTACATGATGTAGATTGTACATGTGAAATGATATAATAATGATAATGATAAGGATAATAACGAGGGGGACAGAGAGAGATGGTGAGGAAGAGAGGGAGCGAGGGAGAGATGATTGTGTGTGTGTGTGTGTGTATGTGAGAGAGAGAGAGAGAGAGAGAGAACCAATGTTTATTTGTGTGTGTGAGAGAGATAAAGGGAGGGAAAGAGAGGGAGAGAGGGAGTGTGTGTTTATGTGTTTGTGTGTGTGAGAGAGAGAGGGAGTGTGTGTGTGTGTGGGAGAGAGAGGGAGTGTGTGTTTATGTGTTTGTGTGTGAGAGAGAGAGAGGGAGTGTGTGTGTGTGGGAGAGAGAGGGAGTGTGTGTGTGAGAGAGAGAGGGAGTGTGTGTGTGTGCGGGAGAGAGGGAGTGTGTGTTTATGTGTGTGTGTGTGTGTGAGTGAGAGAGAGACAGAGAGAGGGGGGGGGAAAGAAAAAGAGAGTGAGG
>JAXQQM020084986.1:150000-162500 GCA_034641835.2 Pinus albicaulis
CCGAACACATAATCCGACATGCCCGAATACATGAACGACCTGACCCACCCGATAAATGACTAGACCCAACCAACTCGAATGCACTACTCGACCTAGGGGCCGATTCTAAGAATCGACCCACCCATCCTCGCTCGGCCCACATGAATGCGTGAAACAACCTGACCCACCCGAATGCATGACTTGGCACGCTGGAGCGCACAACCCAACCCAACGCAAGGGGGATGATTCTAAGCATTGGACCCCTATCTCGAAGGGGGCCGATTCTGAGAATCATCCCCCTCCTAGCGAGGGGGTTCAATTCTGAAAATTGGCCCCCCTACCTAGTAGGGGGTCGATTATCATAAATCGACCCCTGCGAAGCAACCTAACCCCCATGAATGTAGGACCAAACCCACCCAAATGCACGACACAAACCAACCTACCTAAATGCATGAATTGAAATGCTTAAGTGCACAACCCAACCTGACCCCCCAAATGCATGACCTGGCCCAATCGGCCTGCTGCCTGACAACCTAACACTGTCGAACACACAACCTGACCTTCGTCAATGTACAACACGACCTGACCCTACCCACGAGGGCCAATTATGAAAACTCGCCCCCCCACCTACTAGGGGCGGAATCCTAAGAATCGACCCCCTTTCCTACTTGGGGCACCCATTCTGAGAATCTCCCCCTTTCCTGCGAGGTGGGTCGATTTTGAAAATTAAGAATCAGTCCCATGCCAAGAAGAGAATTTCCTTCCCTGCTTGGTAGGTGGTCGAATCTAAGAATCGGCCCCCATGGGTTAGGTCATACGTTTTGGCAGGTCAGGTCGAGTCATGCATTCGGGTGGGTCAGGTCGTGTCATGCGTTCGAGCAAGTCAGGTTGGGTCATAAGGTCGAGTGGTTTGTGTTGTGTCGTGAATTCGGGCGTGCTGGGTCATGCATTTAGGGCATGTTCCGATGTTTTGTGGGAGGGTACACCCATATGGGAGAACCCAACCTAGCCTCGTACCACTCGACCCTACCAGAATGCACGACTCGACCTAACCCCCGCCCCCTGAATGCACAACCCAACCCTCTCGAATGCATGACGCAACCCGATTCATCCCAACGCACGAACCAACCCGCCCTGCCCCAGTGAAAAACTAGACCCGACCCACCCGAATACGAAACTCGACCCAAGGGGGATGATTCTTACAATCGACCCCACTACCTTCTAGGTGGATGATTCTGAGAATCGACCCCCTTCCTAATAACAATATACTGGTAGGGTGAGGGGCCAATTCTGAGAATCATCTCCCTTGCAAGGCAGGGGGCGATTATCATAATCGGCCCCTCAATTGAGTCGTGCGTTTGGGTGGTTTGGGTCATGATTTTAAGTGGGTTAGGTTGTGTTGTGCATTCAGGCGAGTCGGATTGTGCGTTCGTCAGGGTTGTGCTGCCTCACAAGGGGGATAATTTGTTTGGGAGTTGATTCTCAGAATTGGCCCCCTGGCAAGTAGGGGGGATGATTCTCATAATTGGCCCCTTGGTAGGTAGGGGGATTATTCTAAGGATCAACCCCCTACTTCGAAGGGATATGAAGGCGGCAAGATTCTCATAATCAACCCCCCTAGGTTGGGTCGTGCATTCGAGGAGGTCGGGTCAGTTCGTGCGCTCGAGTGGGTCGAGTCATGCATTCAAGCAGGTTGGGTCATGTTGTGTGTTTGGGTGCATCAAGTCATGTGTTCGAGGGGGTCGAGCTATTTGGCATGGAGGGTGATTTGTTTGAGGGGCCTAATTCTCATAATCAACCCCCTGGCAGGAAGGGGGTATGATTCTCAGAATCACTCCCCTGGGTCAGCTTGTGTATTCAAGTGGGTCAGGTCAGAATGTGCGCCCAGGCGGGTCGGGTCATGCGTTCTTGTGGATCAAATCATGTAGTGCGATCAAGCGAGTCAGGCTACCTAGCAAGGGGGTGATTTGTTTGGGTGGGAAACGTGTTTCTCAGGCGGGCACCCCCTTATGGGCATGCCCGCCCATAACACAACAACGTGTGCATTCGAGTAGGTCGGGGCATGTGCTTGGGCAGGTCGGGTCATGATTTTGTTCGGGTCAGGTCGAGTGTGTGTTTAGGTCGGGTCAGGTCTTGCAGGGCTCATGTCAGTGCCCACCTAAAGCACAACCCAACCCGACTCCCCCAAACACACGACCTAGGGTCAACTCGACTCCCCTAAATGCATGATCTAACCCAACCGGACTCCCTCGGATGCATGGCTTGACCCACCCAAACACACGACCCAACTTGCCTAAGTGCACGACCCGACCTGACTTGCGTGAAGGCATCACCCGAGACCATGTAGCGGGTTTATTCTCATAATTGGCCCCCTACCAAGCAGGGGGAATGATTCTCAGAATTTCCCCCTGCCAGGTAGCCGAATCCCCCCAAACACATGACCCAATGCGCCTAAATGCATGGCACAACTCATCCATCCTAAATTCACGACCTGACCTACCTGAGCACACGACCTGACCTGACCTACCTGAATGCACGCCCCAACCCAGGGGGTCGATTCTGGGAATCACCCCCCCCCCCCACTTGTCAAGGCATGAAATTAGGGGCGTCGGGTCAGATCGCGTGCTCATGCGGGTCAGGTCATGCACTCTACCTAAATGCATGGCCTGAAAATCCTAAGTGCACGACCAAACCCGACCATCCTGAATGCACGCCCCGACAAAAAATAAAAATAAAAAAAAATCATACAAATGTAAAATAAAATTAAAAGAATAACTCACCATACTAATAGTAGAAATATCTGATAAAATAATTAATCAATATAGATCTATTTTAACCTAGATATTTTATGCATTGATCAAATATGATTTTATTTTAGCTAATCCCTATAAATTCTTAATAAATATTGGACTAAAATAGATCTATGTTAATATGTATATAAACCCCATTAAGAAATCGTGCCTTAAAAAAAGAATTGAAATTTGAATTTTGAATGGGGACACACTTGACAAGTGGTGGAAGTTCCATGATAATAGCCTCAAACATAGATGAAGTGATTTTACCATCATAAGAAACAACTAGAAGCTTTAGAGTCCTTAATTAAATACATGAAAACTCAATTTTATCCCCATAAGCAACAACTAGGTGATTTAGAGTCAAGTTTGCCTTAATGCATATGAAAACTGAACCCAAATAGGCCAACTAGAAATAATAGCAAATTCCTAACACATTGATCAAGAATGAATAGTTATATAGTTTGTTTATGAAATCCCAAAATTTGGGATTTCAAAATTTTTTCTTCTTATTCTTATCATGTCTGCAAGTGATTTTGATCATGTAAAGACAAACAACCAAAAGTGGTTTAAGGATACAGTAACATTATTCTTGGTCTAAACATTAAGAAGGAATCATATATAAGTTCATTTTAGCATAAAATAAACTCTTCTTATTAATATCTGCTCTTTTATATTTAGTGTCCAGTGCCTATCAATGCAATCTAAGTTATTTCTATATATTTTGCAACTAGAGATGCAAAATATATAGAATTGAGAATTTTTCCTTATTGTTTCAATTATGTCTATAGATGACTATGGTCATATATGGAAATTATGTTTCCTTAAGCTCGTTAAATTGCATTGTTGCCTATTACATTATATGAAATATGATGAATTAAAAATAAAATGAGTTATAGATGTTATGTCAAAAGTTATAAGGGGATAACCTACTACAAATGTAATAAGTTGGGGTTGTCAATTACATTGAAAGTATTGAGGAGATTCCCTATAGATCAAAGTTCTAGAAAAGCATAATTTTTACATATTTTCCACAGAGGCAGGAATAAAATGTAGAGTGAGGTCATAAAGGAGAGAGTTTATGCCCTAAATGGAAATGGGCATGTGTAGCATGAAAATATATTTGTATCAGTGTAAGGAAATGATCTATAGGAGCCATATTCTAAATGGCATAATGCTCTAGAATTTTTTTTTTGCAAAATACAAAGATGCAAGTTTGGAAATTAGTTTCTTCTAAGGAATACATTCTTTTAACTATGAATTTTCTCAATCTCTAGGATAATGTTTTTGATAAAATTTCAGTCATTATTTATTATATCAAAAAAACCAAATAAGCACGGACAAAATATGTCTAAAATTAGAAGCAAAAAGTAGAAACTTCTTTAAAATAGCACAAACTATTTAAAGAAAAAAAATTATAAGTTTAAAAATTAGAAATATAAGAATTAAAAGGAATATTTTTCTTGAGTTGCAAATCATATTAAATCAGGGTAGAGTTTAACTTATGAAATGTAATTTTTCACTAGAATTTGGGGATTAAGTTTCGAACAAGATTATGATTTTTTTGTATAAAATATATTTTTGAATGTATAAATAGATTCAAACCCTGGGACATTATAATTCTACGTATTAATTAAATTAAACTCCATCTTTTAAAGATCTTCACCAAATTTTAGTTAAAATTAACCAAAAGCAATGTGAAAAACTTAAACTCAAGCTTTTAAATATTTTGACCAAATTTTAGTTAAAATTAACCAAAAGCAAGGTTGAAAAATAATTTTGGTTTATTAATTATACTACACATTAAATTAGTATTGAAAATAGGTAAAATAACTAATTTAAAAATGGGTAAAATATAATATCATATTGAAAAACTTGTGATTTTCAATTAAAAATAAATAAAACTTAAAAGAGAAATTCTACTTGTAATGCAGATTGTCAATTATATTGAATACCGTAAGATAGAAATAGAGAAATATAACTAGATCATTGCTTCTCTGGTAACCTTGTAATACTAGCATACCCTTGAAACAGGGAAGGGAACTCGCAATAGGAAGAGATTGAATTTTGATTATGGATAAAATTTTGATTATATGTAAATTCATTTAAAACATGTGTTGCAATGCATCTTAGTGCCTCTCACCGAAGTTCCAAATTATGCTTTAGAAAGAATAGCATAAAACATTATAACTTTCACTATTCAATGCTAAGTTAATAGTGCTTGATATCCAAATCCAATTCTATAGTCTTGATATGAAATAAACTAATAAATTGAGATGTTTACACATTTACAATATAAATTGAGGTGTCTACACATTTACAATATAAATTGAGATGTTTGCACATTTACAATTTTACTCATACATAAATAATGGTGAGAAGTAACTCCTAGTAAGTATATTTATTTAAATATTATTCTTATATTTTGTTTATGGAAAATATTTATTAAATTGTGGTGGAAAGTAATTGATGGGCTAAGATATGTGGCCACAAAATGCCAAGGGATCACCAATTTACCAATCTACCTGTTGTAACAAAAGATTGGAAGGCAATTTTTTTGTCTAGAATTAGAATTTACTGTAGTTTAGTTGAACGCTTAGGTATACAACAGTGTCCAACTACATTTTTTTATGCAATATAAACTTTGGGGTAGGCCTTGTCATAGAAGTTTTTGAAAATATATGGAAAAACACCGAAAAACTCACAAATCAATAACTCAGTAAATATATTTCTAATGGATTTGCTTGTTTCCTTAATGTTCCACAGAAGACTCTATGAGAGTTATTACAATTGTAGTCACTAGGTAAAACAAAGTATAATAACCGATATTCTCTAAAATTATTTAGCATGTCATACTACGAAACAATTGTTTATATAAAATAGTAACATGTTTGGAAGCCCAACTAGATAATTTATCTCCATAGGTGATCTAGATTGTGGAAATATACTTGCCATTTTCAATTTGGATTTGTTGGCACTTCTTTAGAGCATATATGTTACTTGTCATTTGTGGACTTTCATAAAGAGCATTGTATCCTTGAATGTTTCGGATGACTAAGTATGGTTGTTTACAAGATTCTTTCAACATATTTGTCTCTTCTACCATCATCGTCATTTATATTATATTATTATGATGATAACTATATTTTAAGTGTCATTTGTGGACTTCCTTCATAAAGGGCATTATATATATATATATATTATATATATATATATATATATATATATATATATATATATATATATATATATATATATATATATATATATATATATATATATATATATATATATATATATATTTTGTGTTTTATGATGATGATAACTATATTTTGAGTGTCATTTGTGGACTTCCTTCATAAAGGGCATTATATATATATATATATATATATATATATATATATATATATATATATTTTGTGTTTTGTGTTTTGTGTGTTTTAGGGTTATATTTACGTCGTAAGACATTCTTATTTGAAAACAACTCACCTAGGTGCCACTGTGTCAATGTCTGAGCCATTGGATCAAATGTTAGATGATTGAAATGTTTTAGGCCATTAGATTCACAAGTAAAAGTTTCATATATTTTTTTTATAATGTTAGTTTTTTTTTTTTTTTTCAATAAGTGATTGAATTTAGGTTTTGGTGACTTGGTCAAATTACACAAAAATAAAAATAAAAATAAATTAAATAAGAAGATTGACATAATGTAATGAACATTTTAACTAGGTCAAATAAAAAATAAAAATAATACTAAACTATAAAAACAACCCATGGTATTGACTCATGGTATTCATGTGGAATGTGGTCTATCTAAAGGGGGAATTAAGATGGTCTAACTCTAGATCTACCAAGAGCCAAGAGGGATCAAATGTCTTGATATGCAAACGTCATTGATCCCTCTCATCAAGAATATAGATCTAAACTAATTATTTAATAAAATTATTTAGTAAAATATAAAACAACCCATGGTATTGACTCATGTTATTCATGTGAAATGTGGTTTATTTAAAGGGAGCAATTAAAATGGCCTAACTCTGGATCTACCAAGAGCCAAGAGGGATCAAATGTCTTGATATGCAACCCTCATTGATCCCTTTCATCAATAATATAGATCTAAACTAATTATTGAATAAAATTATTTTTTAATGTTTATAACCATTATTCTTGTAAATTTTCACTTAATAAAATGTATCTAAATTTTTATAAATCCAAATATACATAGTTTTTCTTGTTCTATATTATTTTCGTTACAACTATTTTACTATTCCAAAAATACATGGTTTTTTATGTTATATATTATTTATGTTACAATTGTTTTATTATTGATGAGTAGTATTTCTTAATATCTAAAAATTAAATTAATAATGATTTTTTTAAAAATATGTGATCTTTCTAAATTTCCAAATTATTTCACAAGACATGATTTATCTTGAGCAATAATGATGAATGTTCATAATTCTCATTTCTTAAATAACACTAAATTAACCTTTAATTACTTAATTGTAATAGTTTGTAACTACATAACAGTTTGTAACTACATACATACTCCTTCCGTTCAAAAAAAACTATATACATATCATTAATTACCTAATTTTAGCTTAAAAAATCTTACATGTTTTTTACTTTATAATCATGAACAGTTTTCATATTATATGATGTAAAACTTACTAAAATTTTTATTCTAAAATTTTAAACAATGTTTCTCACTACATAATTTTAGCTTTTATAATTTTTTATTTATTTATTTTCAATTCAAAACAAAACTTACAAAAGAAAAAACCCACTTAGTCCTTATGGTAGATTATAGTTTTACAAAATTGACACTATGTGATTAACAATAAAGTAAGTTGAGACAACCTTAAGGGGTTCTTTTACAATTTTTAGCATAACCTTTCCCTCCATCCAATATATAATGTAGAGTCTTGTCAAGAGAGAGTATATTATAGTTTATAACTTGATCCACAATCAAAGAAAGTGGCTAGGGATTTCACAAGTAATTAGTTTATAACTTGATCCATAATAAAATAAAATGGCTATGGATGTCATAAGTTATCATTCACACAATGATGTATTGATGTTCTTAGTTGAAATGGATCCTATTAGATGCATGGTGGCCAGAGACACTAAAAAATTCAAAAAACATATATGTTATGACATCCATATTGTCTACAAACCATCCAAATTTCCCATCTTATACAGCAATTTATAACAATAACCACTCAATTTACTCTACAATTTTTGAAACCCCCGCCCTTGTTGGGGAGATCAAACTGTAAAATCAAATGTTCCTCTAGTTTTTTTTAAGGGGTTCATAAACAAAACCGACAACAAAAAAGTCAATATTGTGGTATGATAACAGATTTTTGAATCATTGTGACAAACAAAACATCACATTAACTCACATAATATATATAATGCTATAAGGATCTAAGATTATAACAAGGTTTTGAATCATGATAACTAGGTGAAAACCAAAACTAAGTTGTAGCCACAAGCAAAAAAACACAACAACTCATAGAATATATCCAAGGTTGCAATGAACCTCATACATTGTGATGGACCTCATGGGAATTTTAGTGCACATAGAACACTACCCGAATAATTCTATACTCTTGATCAATTTAGAATAACCTAGGATGTGTAAAATATATTTAATAAGATAAACAAAATAGACACCAAGAAGTTATATATTGTGGTATAATAACTTATTTTTGAATCATTGTGACAAAAAAAAACATCACATTAGCTCACATAATATATATAATGCTATAAGGATCTAAGATGATAACAAAGTTTTGAATCATGATAAGTAGGTGAAAACCAAAACTAAGTTGTAGCCACAAGCAAAAAATAAAAAAAATCACAAAATATATCCAAGGCTACAATGAACCCCATACATTGTGATGGACCTCATGGGAATTTTAGTGCACATAGAACACCACCCTAATAATTTTATACTCTTGATCAATTTAGAATAACCTAGGTTGTGTAAAATATTTTAATAAGAAACTAGATTTGTAATTATGAAATATAAAATTATAACTTAAATTTGTGAATTTACTTTGTATTTTTTCTTATGTGCATAGAGAAAGAATAAACCAAGTTTGGAGTTAATAAAATAAACCATAACATGAAGAACAATATCTCCTTCCAAAAATGTCTCCATATTAAAATGACATTCACTTTCTGTATACCAAGACTATTGTTCTTTATATACAATTTCTGATAAGCATGCAATTGGCGCTCAAATATGTAGATGAACTTGAAGTAAACTATGTTTTTGTTAATACAAATTCTCTTTATTTACATCTATGCTAGATAGATTGTACTTGAATGTATTTAAAATATCTTATTTGAGTTACGTGCTCGATTATTAATCACCAAAATATTTTCACCCTCAATTTCCTATTTCAATATCTATAACAAAATTTTTATATATGTGAACATATTATCTTGGTTTACATATATGTTTTCAGCCCAAATTTCCTATTTCAAAATCTATAACAAAATTTTTTGGTTGATAACTCTTATCATCAATATCTTTGAAACCACCACGACTGGCTTTCATGGAACCAAAGTTTTCCTTTCATTCCTTCACTATGACTTGTTCTCTGCAACATCTTATTTCTTATAGGCTACTCTTTCCTATACTATTGTCTTCTTATTTCTTATAGGGTACTCTTTCCTATGCTATTGGCTTACGACGTTTCTTTTGCAACATATGGTGCAATTTCTAGTTTGTAAGTTGGTAAAGTCTCTAAACTTACCCAATAAATACCAAATAAATTCACATTATTAAGGGTTGGTGTGGCCTCAAATAAGTGTGATTCGCTTAAAATTCAGTCATACTTTCTTAAATCATGAGTTAATTCCACAAATTACAAATACTTTAACAAAAAAGAAATAACTAAATTTATTTTAATCTTTAAATTAATAAATTTAATATAAATAAAAAATCAAATTGTTAAGTGCATTATAAATCAAACTTTGATTAACCTATGGAAAAACAATTTATCCTCATAGAAAATCTTATAGCCAACATTATAAACTGAGTTTAAAAATTTGTAGAAAAGTAACAACCTATTTTGATCCTATTATATATGTAACATTGAATTGATGTCTAATGTGTTCTTTTCACATAAATAAGTTTAGAATGTTATATATTCCTTAAAAAAAATCTTTTATTTTTCTATTTTTTATGTCAAGTATCTATTTACTAACTAAATATATACAAAAATGTTTACTAATCGAGATTTGATTATGCAAAATATTGTGCTACAACATTCATAAATTTGAAGTGAAGTAGAAAAACCATAAAGAGAATTGTATGGAAATATCAATAGTTCTTGAAATGACTGAATTGACTCGTTGTAGAAATTGGATTTTTGCATAAATGGTCCTTAACTCAATCCAATTCTTCAGGTTCTTCTACCTAACCAGCATAGATCCATCTTAAGTATGGATCTAACAAGAGCCAAGAGGGATCAAATTGATAGAAATTTGAAGAGAGCTAGAGACAATGGTTGCACACAACCACAAGAGAGGGATCAAATATTTTTGAGATTTAAACATCTCATTCACACATTTTTTTACTTGTAATTACTTTAGAGTATATTCATTTTTTTTAAATATAGCGCACATTAATTTTCAATTTAGAACATAGATCTTTATTTTAAAGGGATGCAAATGGAGAGATGAACTTACACGCACTCTCATAGTGGGTGGGTTGTAAAATGACTCTCTCGATTTAATGAACCTCTGGACTCAACAAAATAATTAACATAGAAATATGTTACAATATACAAAATATTTAAAAATGTATTTATTTAATTAATAAAAATAAATGTTATCATAAAAATATATAAATATAATATTAATTTAAGGTTTTATAATAAATTGAAAATTGAAAATTTCAAAATTGAAATTACTTTATATTAAAAATTGAAATTTTCAAAACACCTATTTGAATTAACAATCAAACTTTATTTTAACAAACATTTATCATAGTTATTATATCATCTACAACCTTTTACATTAAAAAAATAATTTAATTAAAAAAGAAACAATACATTCTAATCATGATTTCACTTAAACTAAAATAAAATAAGATGTGTATTACTTATATATATATATATATATATATATATATATATAATTTTAAAATAATTTAATTAAGAAAAAACAATAGTTCAATTAAAATAAAATAAATTATATATTTTAAGAATTGAGAGGTTTTAACAGTGCATTCATGTATCACCATACAAATATATATTATTAAAAAATAAATTACAAAATATATATTATTTAAAAATAAATATAATTTAGAAATAGAACAGAAGCCACTGGAGTCAATTCTAGTTCTATTCCACTCTCCCACATGGGATTGTAACTGCAATAGATGATTGTAATTAGAGTAAATGAATGATATTTTTAAAATATAGTTTATGAGATTACTAGCTTTGTGTTTTGTTTTTTTTAATTCAATTAATTTTCATTGAATTGACCATAAATTAACCCAATCTTTCACAAAAATTAATTATACTTAAATTGCCTATTTACAAAACCCATACAGATTAATTACACTTAAATTTCTTATTTGCAAAACCCACAAATATTAATTACACTTAAATTTCCTAATTGCATAACCCACAAAGACATCGGCACTCCCGGGTCTCCCCTCTTCGTCGTCTTCCAGTGTTGACACCATCATTTGAATGCATCATCGAAATTGATGGAAACACTGGAGGAACCAGAAAGGGCTCCAAGATTAATAAAGTACTTATTACCGAATATCAAAGATTCCACCTTAAATTCAAGCGTGAACATTAAAAATTTAAGAAAACCCAACGTGGTTGTGGAAAGAATTTCTTGAAAAGCATCTCAAGCTTTTTTCTGGTTATAGACGTTGCTAACAGCTGTGATCCGCTCCTTTTAACGGTCCATCAAGATTTTTGTGATCCGCTCCCTTTAACGGTCCATCAAGCTTTTTCTGAACGAATATGTGCATTGGAAGTATCATTGGAAGTATCTTTTTCATCCTCTTTTTCTATCATTGGAAGTATTTGTATTTGCAGTGAATTTTGTTATATGTGCATTGGAAGTGTTTTCTCTTCTTCTGTATAATGTCAATGTTTCCTGTAACTGTGACTCGAAGTGTTTTATCTCGTTGTTCCTGTGGGTCTCCAAGTGTTTTATCTGGTCGTTCCCGTGGGGCTTTCTGCTTTGTCTGTAGCTTTTGATAGAAACAACTGAATTGACCATTAGCAAGAAGGAATGCATGGACGAGGGATGGATGGACGAATGAAGGTATTTACAGTGGAAAGGAGGAAAGGGATACATGGACGAATGAAAGACGTTGTATCATCAATGGAGGTATTTACAATGGAGAGGAGGAGGGAACCAGAGAGTATTTGCTGCAGCGGTGAAAGGGATGTTTCTTGTATTGAACTTTCAGTGTTTCTTGTCCTTCGTCGTCAAAGCACATGACCTTGTCAATCTATCATTCCTGCAATTGACTTGATTTTCTTCCCTTGTTTTGACGTAATTTCCCCTGTTTTAACGTGTTTTTATATGTGACATCATCAAATCCCAAATTAATGTTCATCTGTGAATGAGTCTTCTTTTAGTATCTGTCTGGCCTAATGTTTTTAAATATTTATGCTCTGTTATTATTCCCTAATCTTTATGCTCTGTTATTGGTCACTAATCTTTATGCACTGTTAATCT
>JAXQQM020084986.1:167500-172500 GCA_034641835.2 Pinus albicaulis
TCATTACGTGAGCTCTGTAGTTTCAGTTTTTACAGAGGAAGAAAATGATTTGAAAAGAATCCCCACAAAATGAAATATCCAGAGCTGGATGCGTTGGCTGGTGCAGGATTGCCAACCTAGAGATTCTTTGGTGTTTCATTATTCTGGGCATGGCTCCTAGCAAAAAGATTTCACTAGCCATGAAGTTGATGGCTACCACAAAACGTTGTTGCCTCTTGACTTTGAGACGGCGGGGATGATTGTGGACAATGAAATCAACGATACGTTGGTAAAACCTTGTCCCCCGGAGCTCGACTGCATGTAATAATCGATGCTTGCCATAGTGGCACTGTTCTACATTTGCCCTACGTCTGCCTCTTCAACCCCAGGTCAGCTTTTCTGAGGTTCAATCCTCCATTATTCCTTACAGTCATGTCTGGTTCTCAACTATTCTCTAGCACTAAATTCATCTGTTTTCTAAAATTAATTGTTAGCATTTTATTACTTTGACAAATTTAGCAGAGGAAAATGTACGTGAGAGGACCATACCTCAAAATGGTATGCGGAAAGGAACAATGGGAGGTGAAGCCATATATTTTAGTGGATGTGATTATGATCAAACAGCTGCAGATATCTGGAGATACCAAAGTAAGATTATATTATTGTTTATGCATGTTAAAAGTATATTATATAATTTATTCTTATGATGTTGGAATATTTTGGATAATGAAATATTTTGGAAATTTGATTGATAGGAATAAAAATAATTATTATTACTATACACAGATCTAAAGTATTACAAAATCTATATATATAATCTGTGTGATTATTTACAATTATTTTTGCGTATAATCAGATCTAAAGTATTACAAAATCTATATATATAATTTGTGTGATTATTTACAATTATTTTTGCGTATAATGATAACTATAGGGTTACATAATCAATTTTCTAATAGAAATGTTTACAGAAATGTTGTAAAAAGGGTCTTTCAAAGATTACATCCACCGGAGCCATGAATTTCAGTTTTATAAAGGCAATTGAGAAAGGAGAAGGGAAAAATTATTGGAGTTTGTTAAGTTCTATGAATGAAACTGTTCGTGAAGCACGCCAAAAGCAGGCAAAGGCCAAAAATATAGGTATTGAAGTAGCGGGCTACAGAGTTGGAATTTGACGAGCATTGTCAGAGGGTCTTTTGCCTATTTTTTAGGTTTAAAACTTTTTCATAACCATTTACTGTGATGTGCTATGAAGCTTACGAAACTTATTTTTTCTGGGTTGTTATTTTCTAAAACTGTTATTAATTCTCTAATATTTTATATAAAGTTGTGTTCGGGCTGGGATGTAACATGTGAAAACTATTCTACCTAGCCTAGCCTTCCTATTGGTAATTTACTGCTTGACCTTTTGTACTTCACAGAAAATAGTTCACGTATATTACATGCTTATATATACATATCTCTGGAAGTTATATATATATATATATATATATCGAAGTTTTAAGGGTTAATTATAAATTGTTATTTTTTTATAGGTTTAAAATTAAAATGTGTGTAAATTATATAAAGTTAAGATTTAATTGTTAAGAACATTTTATAAATTTTAAGAAAAGAATTGATAATTATTTTATCTATTTATTAAAAAATTGATGTAAGCATATTTTTAATTATTTTTTAAAATTTTTAAATTTTATAAAATTAGAAACTTTATTTTATTTATTATATTTTTTTAGTATCTAAATTTATTTCTATGAAAGTAAACTAATAGTGTGAAAAGTTATGCATATGTGAATTAGCATTAAGTGTGTGAAAAACCATGCATATGTGAGTTAGCATTAAGAGTAATGCATTTGATGATTAACTATATTTTAGAATTGTATATACTTTTTTTATTTTTTATTTATTTTTTGGAAACTCAAAAAGTTTTTATTGGTTATTTTTGTAACTAGTATGAAAAGACTAGCATTCTCTATTTTTTCGAGTGGGCCTAAGGGTTAAGAACATGTGTTTTCTCCTAAGAGGGCATAGAGTATATATATGTCTTCCTAGACTTAGCAGCCTTCCTAGACTTAGCATTCAAATGGTTGCGCGGAGGTGGGTCCCTTGTCCCACAAACAAGGGGGTCTCATACACCAATTTGGTGTTTGTTGTGACCTTAAAATTGGATAATAATAATAATAATAATATATACAACCCATTGGAAACTAATTCTATGCACTTATTGTGGTGGCATGTTGCTCCTTCATATGAGATTTGACGGCTGGGAAGTGTTTTCTTTGTTCTCTCTCTAAGTTCTAGATCACCATTTGATATTGGGTGATATTAGGTGATTAACCCATGAGGTGTAGACCAATTAGTTTAGATGGGGTTTAGTCTCAACAACGTCATAGGTTGAAACCTTATGGTGAGGGGTTGAGGATGGAAGCCACTTTTGAAGAATTAAATTCCCAAAGGGTGTCCAGACCTTCCAAAACCTCCTCACATGATCCTGGTGATAAGCATCCCATTGTGGGTGGGTTGGTCTTCTGCGATCCAATAAATGGGCAGATATCTATTCTTCCATCTAATAAATAGGTTAGCTCAAGCCAAGGCTAAACATAACTACAAATAAAAGGTGGATGGTTGAATCATATGGATTCGATTGTAATAGTAGTTGCAGCAATTTCATATTGTTTGTCAATAAAAGCAAGGATACTTGCAATATATGAGCACCTCATGGTCATGACACCTACCCCTCAAGGGAAGTAAATTGCATATTTAAACCACGATAAAATCATATCAAAGTTATTGTAAGGAAACATGTTTTTTATCATTGGTTATACTTTTATAGATTAGTAATTTAAATTTATCATGAAGACTGCTTTACATTGTCTCTCTTGAAAGAGAGGAATGATAGGAGTAGAAAGAACCCTATCCGTCTAGACATGCCATCAAGATAGAAAGACAATGTGGGTTTCACTTTCACTAAGTTAAAGGGAGCTTGATCAACAGAACCAGTGGATTTGCCCCCATGGTCGACCTTGATGGTGATGATTTCATCATTGTCAGCGCACTGCATCATCTTGGCCATATTACTAAGGTTCCTCCCCATGGACATGTTACGTTCGCATCGATAGTTCTCGAAGCCCTCCAATATGACCAATAGGGAAATGAGGGAAACGTGGCTTGATTCCATGGCCTGCAGGGAAAAAATCATGGCCGAGAAATCGAAGTTGCAATCAGTGAAAAGGTCCTTCATGGACTCCATCACCTTCTTCAGAAAACTCCCCTGCACAAGCCTTAGTTCCAACATTGTTGCAGTGAAGACAAAATCTGAGAGAAGAGGACTCCTTCCCTTGTGACAAAGCTCGAGAGAAGATGTAACTCATTTTGAGAGAAGAAATATGTGTTGTGAGCGAGTGTGGATGTGTGTTTTAATATGGAAATGGCATGAACTCTTCTCTATTTTCCTTCCAAAATGAAACATTACACCATATTTGATGACGGCATCTACCAAAGAAAAATGTTGAGTCCTCTATGTTTGTGGATATGCGGGGATTTTGGAGGAGGCCCGCTATTTTTGCTGAATTCTATACATACACCTCATTCATACACTCCTCTTCCAAGCTCCCCTGCAAGGGAAAACTGTGATAGGTTGGTAGGCAATATACAGGTATAGGATAAATATGAGGAACTACAAACTGAAGAGGAGATTGAAATGAAAAAATCTTAACTCTAGAGATTAATGTGCCAAATTGTTTAGATAATGTAACTCTAGAGATTAATATGCCAAATTTTTTAGAAGTCATCTCACTGCCATCGATATGCACTGGAATACGAGATGAATGACACAAGCACCAGATGGAAGACTCACCTGTAAGTAAATCTCTGACAACTCAGAAGACTCACCTATAAGTAAATCTGTGACAGCTCAACAGTCATTAAACATGTACTGCTAGGATCCAAACTATTTGTTAATTGTACTCCCCTTACTTTGCGGCATATTGATTAACAAGGATCCTCTCGTGGTCTCTCTTGACCTCATCCCCCTCTAGGATCACGAAATGTATTCTTCTCTTGACCTCGTCCCCATCAAGGATCACGAAATGTATTCACATTAGGGCTCCAATATGTCAATACTGTTAATCCTATCTTATACATTGCACGAGCCTCTCTTGATACCACCACATGAAATTCCAATTATAGTTTTTTTTACTAAATTAAATCCATGCTAAAATAGATTGGTTATACTGAGTAGTAAACTGTAAACATAGTGACAGATGCTTGAGAATTAAAAATAACTACAAATTCATGCAACTATGGCCAATCCTATAAAACTAAAAAATAATTAAAAATTGATTCATTTGGAATAGGGAGAACCTAGTAATTGATTTCTTTGTATATTCTAGCTTTGAATGACACTTATTTTTTAATTTGTATTTCCAATAATCTTTTATATGTCACAATTCTTCTCAAATCTAAGAATCTATGTCTTACGACATTTCCTTTGCAACATCTGGGTGCAATTGCTAGTTATTTATATGTGGATTATTATATTTGTATTGGTGAGTTATATTCACTTTAATTTATGGATTTGAAATTATATAATATGAAATTAATACTTCAGAAAATTAATAATTTCTTTATACATGATTATTTATAATATAAAATAAGATGCAATTTATTTAATTATATATTTTATTTTATTTTTATTTTTTTAATTATATAATGTAAATCAAATTTATATAGGAATATAATTGTTTTATTTATTTAAAATATTTTAAATAAATGTATTTATTTACTTAAATATAAAAAAAAAATAGTGATATTATATTTCTTTAAAATTTCATAAATGTATGATTAATTTTTTTTTATGATATATTTGATAGATGATATGATGTTGGAATTTATGTATAGATGTATTTTTAGTTATAATGTGTATGTCTTTTTGTATGTTGTCTTTACTGCATATTTTTAAATGAAAGTAATTTTGATTTGTTTATGTGATATCATAGTGTGCTTATGCTAATTAGATGAAATAA
>JAXQQM020084986.1:177500-197500 GCA_034641835.2 Pinus albicaulis
GAGAGAGAGAGGTAGGGAGTGTGTGTGTATGTGTGTCTATGTGAGGGAGTGATTGAGAGAGAGAGAGAGAGAGCGCACAAGAGAGAGAAAGAGAGAGAGGGAGAGTGAGCATGAGAGAGAGGGTGGGCGAGAGAGAGAGAGAGAGAGATAGGGATAGAAAGAGGGGGATAGAGAGTGAGTGAGGGGGAGAGAAAGAGAGAGAGAGAGAGAGAGAGAGAGAGAGAGAGAGAGAGAGAGTGAGTGAGGGGAGAGAGAGAAAGAGATAGATGGGAGAGAGAGATGGGGGAGACAAAGAGGGGGAGAGAGAGAGGGGGAGATACAAAGAGAGAGAAGGGGGAGAGTATGAGAGGGAGTGAGTGGGGGTGGTGAGAGAGAGGGAGGAGAGGGAGAGAGAGAGAGAGATAGGATAGAGAAGTGGGGAGAGGGAGAGAGATATAGAGAGAGGCTAGGGAGAGAGAGAGAGAGAGAGAGAGAGAGTGGGGAGCATCATTCTCAACCCTGGGCAACAGATAGGTAATACGCCCTATTGTCAGAGTTCCCTCAACCCAAGGAGCCATCTATCTCAATTCCTCATTCTGGGAGCTCAAATAGAGAGGAAGAGTTGGCAGGGGACACGATTCTCAGAATCAACCCCCCTTTGTCGGGTCATGCGTTTGATTGGTTTGGATCAAGTTGTGCACTCAAGCAGGTTAGGTCGTGTGTTCGGGTGCGTCGGTCGTATCATGCGTTTGTGAAGGTCGGGTCATGCATTCGAGGGGGTCAGGCTTCCTGGCAAGGGGGCTGATTCTTGGAATTGCCCCATTGCCACCATGCCTGGCACGAATCTAATTCTAAGAATCACCCCCTGGCAGGCAGGAGGGTCGATTCTCAGAATCGGCCCCGCTGCCAAGTAGGTGGACATATTCTTAGAATTGAACCCCACAAGTCGGTTGGGTTGAGTCGTACACTCGAGTGGATCAGGTTGTGAATTTCAGTCGAGTCTAGTCATGTTGTGTGTTCCATTAGGCTGGATCGTACATTAGGGGGGGGTGGGGTTTCCTGGAAAGGGGGCCAATTTCTTTGGGTGAGAGCCGCGGGGCTTGAGCAGGCACCACAGAGCTCGGGAAGGCAGCCCCTAGTGGTCGTGCTCGCCTATATCACATTGATATGTGTGTTCGAGAGGGTCGAGTTAGTGCACTTAGGCGAGTCGGGTTGTGCATTTAGGCCGGTTAGGCCAGGTTGTGCGGGGCTCAAGAGAGCGCCCCCTAAACACACGATCCGAACCAACCCCCCTGAACGCATAATCTGACATGCCTGAATACATGAATGACCTGACCCGCCCGAGAAATGACTAGACCCAACCGACTCGAATGCACTACTCGAATTTGTTGTACCCGCTACAACACCACCCAAAATTTACCATATATTTAAAATTTTGGGTTCCCCCTCTTCTCGCCTAGGCGTTAAAGTCTTTCACCTGACCTGCAGTCAACGACATCCTGCCGAGCTATCCCCAACCCCTCACGAGTTGTCTCATCACCATGACTCGATGTTGTCGCTGCAATCACGCCATATGTGGGAGGGATCATCTAGCGTACGATCGAACATTCTTACCGCAGTCGCGCCATGTGTAATGAGATTGCCATGCATATGTTTGAATGGAAACCTTTTGTGTATTGACGAGTAAAAGCCCTCCTGCTGTAGGTCATTAAGCATGTTGACTGAATGCGTATTTTAAACTCGTTAATCTCATACGTTTTATCTAGGAGCACCATTCGCAAGAATAACTATGAAATAATTAAGGTTATGTTGTTTATACAGGTCAATCCATCAACTGATCAATTCATCAGCGATTGTCATGGAACCAAGGGGAATAAGATTAAGCTCAATGTCAAGGTCACAATTGTGAACCATGACACATTCATTCACATGTCCCCCTTAGGTGGATATGAGACATAAGACCACCTTTGAAGACCAAGGTTAAGTTGGATGACAAGGATGCACCCACAAGTGTGATGGAAGAGCACGTTAACATGATTTTCAGATAGAGGATGATGTGGTGTGTGTTCATTCACTCAAAGGAACAAGGAAGCACTAGGTACCAGAAGAATCTTATGATAATTCCACTGATATCAAAAGATAGAGGTTTCTCACGTTATTAACAGAGATGCCATATTAAGAGTGCACATGTTGATGTTAGCCAGACAATGGCACAGCAATAAGGGGTTTCTTCTATTTTCCAAATTTGGATGAAATGGTTCACGGGTTCAAATGCATCTTGATAAGCATCGAAAAGGTCATCACCATCAATTTGGTGATTAAGTATGGGCTTACATCGACAAATTAGGAGTGATCTATGAGTATGATCTAGTTTTTTCTGAGTTTATAGGCCTTAATTGTTTTCAGGAATAACGATGAACTATAGAGTTCGTCGCTTCAAATCCGACACTTTTTTCAGTCTCATCATCATCCATCAAAATACAGTTGTTAGGTTTGATGGTTCAGGTAATGGGTTCATTGACAAGTTTTGGCACAATCTCAAAATCTAAATGCACCTTTTGGAAGCATCTTTTTAGAACCTAAACTACATGATGGGCGCAAATCAACGAACCTAAGCAAATGGTTCTAGACATTGTACAATTAAACCAATGCACAAAAAATCATATGGTTTCAAAACCATAGGTGATGATGAGGAAAAACTATGTGAAAACATTATAGATGGGTGCAACTATGTGAATGAAGGTTATGGTTTTAAATATGATGTGATTAAAACAAGGGAAAGAACTCATATGGTTCAAAAAACCATAGGGTATCGTGGAGCAAAGCTAAGTGATAACATTATAAGTTGGTGCACTTTCGATGGACCAAGGTGACATTTTGACACATTAAGCTAAGGCACAAATACTTATGGTTTCCAAACCACATGGAGGAGTAACACCATATAAAACTATATGAAGGATTTTACAATTAAATATGTTTATGCCAAGGTTTTCGACCTGCGTTAAAAGGTTTAGTTTCAACATGGCAGCGGATATAATAATGACTATGGTGCAATGCATGATAACCTACAATTGTGTTTTAAGCGATGCTAGAACAGTTTATGTAGTGGCGTTGCAATGACATGCGGATTCATCAAAGGTCGCCCAAAGTCACGAACAGAGGGTTCAACAGCATATGTGTGATATTTTCAACTTCTGCGTTACAACTTGATCTCTCGTTTACTAGAGACTAATATGAAACATATGGAACTTTCCTATCAGCGCTAATTGTGATCATTACCAGTTTTCCCCATCTTCTACGTGTCTTTTATTGTGGAAGGCATGCAAAGCCTTTTTCACTTTTGTTAAAGACCGGCAGGAAGGGTGGTGAACGGTTATGCGTTTGCAATCGCGCTAACTATTAGAATTCTTATTCGAAACTATGGAGTGCAGTAGAGGAACGTTACCAATAGGCTCAAGTCTGTTTTCGCTGGAGTCTCAGTCTTGAAGCAGGTATATACATAGATAGCAGTCAACTTTTGTGCATTGGAGACATGGCGAGACATTCATGGACACGTTGCACAAAAGTTCAATGGAACGTTATTGCATGAACACGTTACATAAAGTTAAAATATTGATGGCACGTTTCAAATTAGGATAAAACATTTGGGCATATACATTATATAACAGTCAAAGAATTTACGTTCAAAACATGGAGAAAAATGTTTTAAAAAAACCTACAGTTGCAGTTGGCATGATATAATAACTCCGGTGCGATAATAGTAAGAGTCGTGCGATGTGCATGATCATAAACTGCGTTCTACCATAACACAAGGATCCACGACGTTTCTTATGGCATGGGGTCCTTAATTAACACGGCCATCAGCGCCATTGAAGCAATTTTATCCTTCGTTACTGCCAGAGATAAAGATATTCCCTGTATCTCACATGTATTTTCCTATGGTGACTGGTAAAACAAGATCCCATTGTCAGCAGAAATAACGCCGATAAATATTGCATGCGTTGGAGAGATTTTCTGCGAATTGAAGAATAGTTGGACATCGTGGGTCCTGCCACAGATTCACAACGCATGAAAGCCTGTCGAAGGTGCCAACGAAGCTATCTGTGAGCACCCTCAATGAAGATCTCATGCAAGTGATGGTTTGATACTTCACGCTATGACCAGAATCTCATTTCATTTTCCAAAAGGCTATTGGAGAGGTCGCAGAACAGCCAGGTCGCTGAGTCACATCACACCTAAAGTCCATGAGGCGCGACTTGCCTAAATCTGTGACTGTGTGACCCCGTGAGGTCGCAAATTCAGCTAAGGTCGCTGAGTCGCACATCAATGAAACCAGGAAGAAGTGTGACTTGTTAGTATTTGCAACCTTGTGAAATTTCGTAAGATTGAGTCGCGCGACCCCTCCATGTCACTGAATCACTAATCTGCGGGGCAAACAAAACTGCGACTTATAATAGAAAAGGCACGTAATGGTTCATTAATCTAATCAGGTCCAGCAGCCAGTATGCAAGAGGGCGAGTGAGTAAATATGGTATTACTAGATTGATAGTCGTTGCCTATACGTATGAAGTGATATGGGAAAAGACAACACATCTCAGATAAGGAAAAGTCAAGCCTTTTGGCTCTCTTTGATTACAAATCCATCAAAGATTCATGTTGGAAAACGACCAAAGAAATTTAAACTGGAAGATGAAGGGGGTAATGTTGTCCACCCATTCATGTGAGAAAATCTTGTCTGCACCAAGATAGTGTCCAAGGCAGCGCCGTGTGAACACCACGAGCTTCTTGTTATGGGTTGCACATGATTTTGGGGTTTCTGAGGTCTATGCATACCTCCCTCACGAAAGCTATATGGTACAGTTATAGCCTACTACCAAAATAACGAGCTGGGAACCAGAAACGCATCACATGCAATGGGAGATGGCACAAGAAAAAGCCCTTTGCCTCATCAATGGGTTTTCACTACAAACATTTGGATCCCAAGAGAACTTGATAAGGACCACGCTGCGACATAACATTTGACCACACAGGGGTCCAAAGTTTTCATTTTACTTGTGTAATTAATTAAATGAACCTCTTAACATTGTTATTCAAGAAATGAAGACATGTAACCTAAGATATGTGATTGCAGGTGGGAGCTGTCAATTTGCACGATGAATTTGGAGTTTTCCCAGCCAGCAAGAGCACCGGTTTTCAAAGCACGTGAGATGAGGAGTACTGCTACAAAATCCGTAGATCTGCTTGAAGTCGCAGGTCGTAGATTTCTTCAAGTCGCGGGTCGTTGATGGCCGAGGTCGCGAGGTCGCAAATCCCAGCAGGTCACAAGGTCCCATATCTTCTATTTTTTCGCCTTTGCAACCCAGCGACCTAGTCGCAAGGTCGCAAGGTCACACCTCCTCGATTTTTCTACCTTTTTCGACCTCGCGACCCAACAACCTAGTCATAAGGTCGCAAGGTCGCATTTCTTCATTTTTCCTCCTTTTTCGACCCCGCGACCCAGTGACCTAGTCGCAAGGTCGCAGGGTCACACTTCCTCTATTTTCTGAGATTTGCGACTTCGCGACCCCGCGACCTAGACGCAAGGCCGCGAAACTCAGTCAGGTTGCAGGTCGCAGAACAGACTGGGTTGCAAGGCAGCCCAACGGTCAGGAAGATGAAAGGTCAAGGAAGCCCAAAGGGCAGGTTTTGCATGATAAATACTCCCACGGGAGTTTGCAAAAGGATATTTTGTTTGGGACTCGAGTTGAATATATTGTATTACCAGAGGATTACACATTGAAACATGAATACAAGAATTTTGAAGAAACCCCTTTGTTGGATCCGATGTGTTTGGCTATGTGAACACTATGTGTATTTCTTATACAGTTTCAAATATCCTATGATTAATGAAGCTGCGCTCTTAATGGCATCATTTATGCATCACGACTATCTGTGCTTGTGTTAATGATGTTCAGTTTTTCATTGCTCTCTTAATGGATGTTAATGACCTTGTTTATTAGCATTTCGTTTTATCTTTTAGGAAGTAAAGGGGCATCTCGTGATAAATAACTATTTCTTTTGTGGTTAGAATACCTCACAAGCATAACCCCAAAGATGTGTCGCTAACGACGCCTCCTTCGGCGTATATTCTTTATTAATTTTCTCGCTACGCATAGTGTTATATATGTGTTTAATGCATCAATCATATGTCTTGTATCAGTTGATTAGGTGTATATACACTGTTTTATAGAGTTTAAGCAAGACCCGCATCAAAGGAGAAATCAGTGGTAGCCAGACCCACACCCCGGACGGGATCCCTATTCCAAATGGTTCAAGGTCTAATTGGGACCTTTTACCAGGGATATCCCCTGCTGTTGGCTGGACAGATTTTCCCATCAACAGAATTGGCACTAGAAAGAGGACCAGATGACAAGCTGAGCCCTTAGAGCCTGTAGTTTATCTCATATCTGTAATGGCTCATTCCCAAATCATTCTCCCAAGATTTTTGTCAGAGTTTTGTGAGCCTGGATACTTCATCCCTGATGAACTTATGTATCACTTGTCCCAGTTAAAATTTGATGGTGAAAGTGGGGTGTCCATAACCCAAAACATTTTAGATTTTTGTGACTTTGGTGAGTGCTATGAAATTGGCGATGAAGGTTTCATTTGTTTGCCTTTCTTCCTCACCCTCGAGGGTCGCACTAAGCAATGGTGCCAAACATTTCTAGAAGCTTCCATCCATTCATTTGAACAACTCTCCAGTGAATTACGTCAATATTTTCACATGTATGATCTTCATAACGTTCTGATAAAGTTAAATGACATCAGGATGGAACCACGGGAATCCCTAGATGAATTCTCTATCAGATTCATTCATTATTGTTTTGAGTTCCCTGAGAGGGATGTCGATTGGAAATGTTTAAGTGAACAGTTCAAGCATGTGATTCTTGTTTCCCTTGAACAATTTTAGTTAGATCCTACGGTTCCCTATGATGACCCGCAAGTTACCGGTTGTTCGGATTTTGTCCCTAATGCTTCGTTGTCCATCTCCCCGAGTCCAGACCACACTCCAGCCTCCCAGGAAAGTATTGCTATGTGTGACATTCCCGCTCCTCCTCCTGAGTTGTCGGATAGTTGAGGTATGACCTCGAAATTTTTGAGCAATGATGGATGGGTGCATGAAGCCTACGATACTCCCTTTGAATGTTTCACACAGCCTGTTGAATCAGAGCTTGAAAGCCCTAGTGGCTCATTATCTCTGTCGGTTCATGAAACCTACCTTGAGCCCACTCAGTGTCTCCCTAGATACAAACCTAAATCTGATTCACATACTGATTATGAATCGACTCCTACCCCGCAGAAGGTTGATTCCCTTGCAAGGCCTTCTAGATCATCGTTTTCTCTAAATGACACGGATGCACGTGTTGAAAAGCCTTGTAGGGTTAACACCCCTTCGATTCAATCTTTTCATTCATTATTCCCTGGTTGGTTTCCCGATCCCGTCACACCAGTAATTTCTTCGAGACATTCAAAATTTCCTTATACTAGTATTGGTGACAATCACAAGCACGCAGATGGTGTTTCACAATCACAGTCCAAAATCGATGAATCTTTTAAATCTGATATGTCTCACTCGGAGTCTTTAGACAACCATAGGAGGAATTTCTTGTCTGAGCAACCTCAAGATGTCCTCTTTATTGATCCATCCCAGTCGGTAGCTCTCGGGGAGCGTGACATGCCAGGTACCCAGCTTGATCAAATCGATGGTTGTATCGATCAATCCTTATCTGAAAACATATTCAATCATATCGCTGAGGATTATCACTCACATCTCTTTTCCGACCATATGGAGACACCAACTTTCGATGATTCGCTTTGGGAAGTTTCAAGTACCCATCAGAAAGTTGAAGCGCTTCAGCTTCTGCCAACTGTTTCTGAGATGAAAATCCCCAAATACCACGCTCCTCCCAGCATAACCGCGGTAAATCCACCCTACCCTGGAAAATCTAGAGAATCCGATACTGTAGATTATCAATCTGTCAGTGCACAAATATTTGACCGACTTGATACAAAGCCCACTGACATTTCGCAACTCACCACAATGCATGATCACATCCATTATCTTGTTGATCTCGCCGAACCATGAAAGTTGGACAACCCCCCACTCGAAGGTCCGGTGTTTGATCCTCACACCCTTGACCAAACCCAGGAGCAACCTCGGACTAGGGTTTTCAAAACTAGGGTTTCTACGCTTGGATGCGCATGCATCTATAATTCACCCAGAACTTGCTTATTGTTTCCATTCCATAAAATTGATGGTCCTCAACACCATGATGAGATTGCCGATCAACTTGACCAAACCTATTCTGTGGATGTGCCTACAAATAGGAATTTTCTCACCCATCACCCCTCAGATCCTGGATTGTGCATGAACGATTATGTGTCATTCATAAATGTTAAGTTTCAAGAATGTACTGCCGTGTATCAAGATGCGAGTGGGATTTAGCTTGCGCAATCTATTCTAGCATGTTCTTTAGCAAGTATTTATGATTGTCTTGCTGTTGCACCTACTCCTCAGGTAAGTTTTGTTTCCACTGCATGTTTTTGGATATTGGCTCTGATCCTGATCATTGTTGTCATTTCAATATGCAAATTAATGCGGTGGCTGCACTGGAAAACTGATTTTACATAACCCGATCGCATCATCGGTTAAACTAGGGTTTAGGTGTAGGCTAGCTAGGACCTGAAATAAAGTTTTAGCTCAAAGTTAATTAGGTTTACTTGCTAAATTTTTACTTCATGATTTAAAGGTATGTTTGTTATTTTACGATTAATATTTTGGGCATCATCATGTTACAAGTATTTTCTGTTCATTTCCTGTTAAGTTACTTGTTGCTGCATAAATAATCACTTCTTGTATTTGCACTTACAACTGGTTGATCTTTCTTGCACACGGTGTTACATTGCATCTTGAGCCTCGCTTATTAAATTGTGTCATACACTTCCTTTCTCACATCATTCTTTTCATATCGCCTGCCACTGCATGAGCCTTCATTGCAACCCTATCACCCTGCAGTCTTGTTTTACCCCGATCGCTGAAACAATACCCCCTTGGTTCTGCGTGAGGTTTCGGTGGCTATCTCAAGAGGAAGCTTTCTCTTAGGACCAGTGATCGAAGTCGCATTCTCGACAAGATGACTATGAGTCTAAAATTATTTAGCCTGGGAGATACGAGTCGGTTGCTTGAGGGAGACCTAATGAGTTTGAAATTCCCCATACCCGTATGCCTAAGCCTTGTGCCCAGCATAGTCTTGGACATTTTAATGATCTGTTTTGCATGCCTCGCCTATTGTGGCAGGTGGAATGTGAAGGTTTGGCACAAGGGTAAACCCAGATTAGGATATCTCTCAGTTTCTGAAAAACAAGAAACAACCTCTCTTGCTCGTAAAATAAGTTGGGATCCCTCATCCGCCCATGAAAAATAAGTGCCACGAGCACATGAAAATAAGTGCTACAAGCACATGAAACAAATAAGGGTAAAGGATCAAGAAAGGCTTCCTACGCAGAGAGGTAATGAAACGACTCCGTCGGGGTACTGACCAGGCTCGCTGGCAGTGGAGCAACGTTTGCGATTTCTTGAAGTGACTCCGCCGGGGTACTGTCCAGGCCTGCTGGTAGCGGAGCAACACCAGAAACTTACTTTAAAAAATCCTGAAAATAATAAACCCACTGCCTTTCCCTTCACATCATCAATAAGCTACTAGTGTCTGTGAGCTTTCTCTTTGATGTGTTTCTGATTAGCGGGACTTAGTTCAGGCACAAGGATTAGGCATACCTGTAAAGGGCCAAAGTAATACAAAGGGTACCCACGGAACTTGTTCAATATTCCCTTGCATTACTATCTGGACTCAGACTCTTGTTGTGATATTGACAGAGACGCTGGATTCTACCAGTGGTTCGCCATTTGTTGTAGCCGCTACAACACCACCCAAAATTTACCATATATTTAAAATTTCGGGTTCCCCCTCTGCTCACCTAGGTGTTAAAGTCTTTCACCTGACCTGCAGTCAATGACATCCTGCCGACCTATCCCCAACCCCTCACAATTTGTCTCATCACCATGACTCGATGTTGTCGATGCAATCACGCCATGTGTGGGAGGGATCATCTAGAGTATGATCGAACATTCTTACCGCAGTCGCGCCATGTGTAATGAGATTGCCATGCATACATTTGAATGGAAACCTTTTTTGTATTGACGAGTAAAATCCCTCCTACTGTAGGTCATTAAGCATGTTGACTGAATGCATATTTTAAACTCATTAATCTCATACATTTTATCTAGGGGCACCATTCGCAAGAATAACTATGAAATAATTAAGGTTATGTTGTTTATACAGGTCAATACATCAACTGATCAATTCATCAGCGATTGTCATGGCACCAAGGGGAATAAGATTAATATCAATGTCAAGGTCACAGCTGTGAACCATGACACATTCATGCACATGTCACGCATAGGTGGATATGAGACATAAGGCCACCTTTGAAGACCAAGGTTAAGGTGGATGACAAGGATGCACCCACAAGTGTGATGGAAGAGCACGTTAACATGATTTTCAGATAGAGGATGATGTGGTGTGTGTTCATTCACTCAAAGGAACAAGGAAGCACTAGGCACTAGAAGAATCTTATGATAATGCTGCTGATATCAAAAGACAAAGGTTTCTCACATTATTAACAGAGATGCCATATTAAGAGTGCACATGTTGATGTTAGCCAGACAATGGCACAACAATAAGGGGTTTCTTCTATTTTCCACAATTGGATGAAATGGTTCACGGGTTCAAATGCATCTTAATAGGCATCGAAAAGGTCATCACCGTCAATTTGGTGATTAAGTATGGGCTTAAATCGACAAATTAGGAGTGATCTATGAGTATGATCTAGTTTTTTTCGAGTTTATAGGCCTTAATTGTTTTCAAGAATAACGATGAACTATAGAGTTCGTCACTTCAAATCTAACACTTTTGTCAGTCTCATCATCACCCATCAAAATACAGTTGTTAGGTTTGATGGTTCAATTAATGGGTGCATTGACAAGTTTTGGCACAATCTCAAAATCTAAATGCACCTTTGGGAAGCATCTTTTTCGAACCTAAACTACATGATGGGCACAAATCGACGGACCTAAGAAAATGGTTCTAGACATTGTACAATTAAACCAATGCAAAAAAAATCATATGGTTCCAAAACCATAGGTGATGATGAGGCAAAAATATGTGAAAACATTATATATGGGCGCAACTATGTGGATGAAGGTTATGGTTTTAAATATGATGTGATTAAAACAAGGGAAAGAACTCATATGGTTCAAAAAACCATAGGGTATCGTGGAGCAAAGCTAAGTGATAACATTATAAGTTGGCGCACTTTCGATGGACCAAGGTGACATTTTGACACATTAAGTTAAGGCACAAATACATATGGTTTCCAAACCACATGGAGGAGTAACACCATATAAAACTATATGAAGGATTTTACAATTAAATATGTTTATGCCGAGGTTTTCGACCTGCGTTAAAAGGTTTAGTTTCAACATGGCAGCGGATACAATAATGACTATGGTGCAATGCATGATAACCTACAATTGTGTTTTAAGAGGTGCCAGAACAGTTTATGTAGTGGCGTTGCAATGACATACGGATTCATCAAAGGTCACCCAAAGTCACGAACAGAGGGTTCAACAGCATATGTGTGATATTTTCAATTTCTACGTTACAACTTGATCTCTCGTTTACTAGAGACTAATATGAAACATATGGAAATTTCCTATCAGCGCTAATTGCGATCATTACCAGTTGTCCCCGTCTTCTACGTGTCTTTTATTGTGGAAGGCATGCAAAGCATTTTTCGCTTTTGTTAAAGACCGGTAGGAAGGGTGGTGAACGGTTATGCATTTGCAATCACGCTAACTGTTAGAATTCTTATTTGAAACTATGGAGCGCAGTAGAGGAACGTTACTAATAGTCTCAAGTCTGTTTTCACTGGAGTCTTAGTCTTGAAGTAGGTATATACATAGATAGCGGTCAACTTTGGTGCGTTGGAGACATGGCGAGACATGCATGGACACGTTGCACAAAAGTTCGATGGCAAGTTATTGCATGAACACATTACATAAAGTTAAAATATTGATGGCACGTTTCAACTTACGATAAAACATTTGGGTAGATACATTATATAACATTCAAAGACTTTACATTCAAAACATGGAGCAAAATGTTTTAAACAAACCTACAGTTGCAGCTGGCATGATATAATAACTCTGGTGCGATAATAGTAAGAGTCGTGCGATATGCATGATCATAAACTGAGTTCTACCAGAACACGTGGATCCACGACGTTTCTTATGGCATGGGGTCCTTAATTAACACGGCCATCAGCGCCATTGAAGTAGTGTTATCCTTCGTTACTGCCAGTGATAAAGATATTCCCCGCATCTCGCATGTAGTTGCCTACGGTGATTGGTAAAACAAGATCCCATTGTCAGCAGAAATAACGCCGATAAATATTTCATGCGTTGGAGAGATTTTCTGCGAATTGAAGAAAAATTGGACTCTAGAATGTTCATTGGAAAATAGATATGATAACAGATCAGACACGCTAGGGTAACGCATGTCATTCTGCATTCAGAAATCATGGGTCCTGCCATAGATTCACAATGCATGTAGGCCTGTCGAAGGTGCCAACGAAGCTGTCCGTGAGCGCCCTCAATGAAGATCTCATGCAAGTGATGCTTTGATACTTCACGCTATGACCAAAATCTCATTTAATTTTCCAAAAGGCTATTGGAGAGGTCACAGAATAGCCAGGTCGCTGAGTTGCAGCACACCTAAAGTCCATGAGGCAGGACTTGCCTGAATCTGCGACTGTGCGACCCCGTGAGGTCGTAAATTCAGCTGAGGTCACTGAGTCGCACATCAATGAAACCAAGAGGAAGTGCGACTTATTAGTATTTGCGACCTTGCGACCTTTCGTAAGATTGAGTCACGCGACCCCTCCAGGTCGCTGAATCGCTAATCTATGGGGCAAACAAAACTGCGACTTATAATAGAAAAGGCACGTAATGGTTCATTAATCTAATCAGGTCTAGCAGCCAGTATGCAAGAGGGCGAGTGAGTAAATATGGTATTACTAGATTGATAGTCATTTCCTATACATATGAAGTGATATGGGAAAAGGCAGCACATCTCAGATAAGGCAAAGTCAAGCCTTTTGGTTCTCTTTGATTACAAATCCATCAAAGAGTCATGTTGGAAAACGACCAAAGAAATTTAAACTGGAAGATGAAGGGGGTAATGCTGTCTACCCATTCATGTGAGAAACTTTTTTTTGCACCAAAATAGTGTCCAAGGCAGTGCCGTGTGAACACCATGAGCTTCTTGTTATGGGTTGCACATGATTTTGGCGTTTCTGAGGTCTATGCATACCTCCCTCACGAGAGCTATATGGTACAGTTATAGCCTACTACCAAAATACCAAGCTGGGAACCAGAAACACATCACATGCAATGGGAGATGGCACAACCAAAATCCCTTTGCCTCATCAATGGGTTTTCACTACAAACATTTGGATCCCAAGAGAACTTGATAAGGACCAGGCTGCGACATAACATTTGACCACATAGGGGTCCAAATTTTTCATTTTACTTGTGTAATTAATTAAATGCGCCTCTTAACATTATTATTCAAGCAATGAAGACATGTAACCTAAGATATGTGATTGCAGGTGGAAGCTGTCGATTTGCACGATGAATTTGGAGTTTTCCCAGCTAGCAAGAGGACCAGTTTTCAAAGCACGTGAGATGAGGAGTACTGCTACAAAATCCGTAGATCTGCTTGAAATCGCAGGTCGTATATTTCTTCAAGTCGCATGTCGCTAATGGTCGAGGTCGTGAGGTCACAAATCCCAGCATGTCTCAAGGTCGAATATCTTCTATTTTTTCGCCTTTGCGACCCCGCGACCCAGCGACCTAGTCGCAAGGTCACAAGGTCGCACCTCCTTGGTTTTTCCGCCTTTTGCGACCCCGTGACCCAGCAACCTAGTCGCAAGGTTGCAAGGTCGAATTTCTTCAGTTTTCCTCCTTTTGCGACCTTGCGACCCAGTGACCTAGTCGCAAGGTTGCAAGGTCGCACTTCCTCTGTTTTCCGAGATTTGCGACTTTACGACCCCGCGACCTAGTCGCAAGGCCACAAAACTCAGTTAGGTCGCAGGTCGCAGAATAGATTGGGTCGCAAGGCAGCCCAACGGTTAGGAATATGAAAGGTCAAGGAAGTCCAAAGGGTAGGTTTTTCATGATAAATACTCCCTCGGGAGCTTATAAAAGGATCTTTTTTTTGGGACTTGAGTTGAATATATTGTATTACCAGAGGATTACACATTGAAACATGAATACAAGAATTTTGAAGAAACCCCTTTGTTGAATCTGATGTGTTTAGCTGTGTGAACACTATGTGTATTTCTTATACAGTTTCAAATATCCTATGATTAATGAAGTTGTGCTCTTAATGGCATCATTTATGCATCACGGCTATCTGTGCTTGTGTTAATGATGTTCAGTTTTTCATTGCTCTCTTAGTGGATGTTAATGACCTTGTTTTTTAGCATTTCGTTTTATCTTTCAGGAAGTAAAGGGGCATCTCACCATAAGGAACTATTTCTTTTGTGGTCAGAATACCTCACAAGCATAACCCCAAAGATGTGTCGCTAATGACACCTCCTTCGGCGTATATGCTTTATTAATTTTCTTGCTACGCATAGTGTTATATATGTGTTTAATGCATCAATCATATGTATTGTATCAGTTGATTAGGTGTGTATCCACTGTTTTATAGAGTTTAAGAAAGACCCACATCAAAGGAGAAATCAGTGGTAGCCGGACCCACACCCCGGACATTATCCCTATTCCAAACGGTTCAAGGTCTAATTGGGACCTTTTACTGGGGAGATCCCCTGCTGTTGGCCGGACAGATTTTCCCATCAATAGGGGCCAATTCTAAGAATCCACCCACCCATCCTCGCTCGGTCCACCTGAATGCATGAAACAACCCGACCTGCCCGAATGCATGACTTGGCATGCTAGAGCGCACAACCTGACCCAACGCAAGGGGGGTGATTCTAAGCATTGGACCCTTATCTGGAAGGGGGTCGATTCTGAGAATCGTCCCCCTCCTAGGGAGGGGGTTGAATTATGAGAATTGACCCCCTTCCTGGTAGGGGGTCGATTATCATAAATCGACCCCTGCGAAGCAACCTGACCCCCACGAATGTAGGACCCAACCCACCCAAATGCACGACATGAAACCTACCTAAATGCATGAATTGACATGCTTGAGCACACAACCCAACCTGATCCCCCAAATGCATGACCTGACCCAATCGACTTGCTACCTCACAACCTAACATTGTCGAACACACAACCTGACCTTCCTCAATGTACAACATGACCTGACCCATCTGAACATGTGACCCTACCCGTGAGGGCCAATTATGAAAACTCGCCCCCCTGCCTACTAGGGGGGGAATTCTAAGAATCGACCCCCTTTCCTAATTGGGGCACCCATTCTAAGAATCTCCCCCTTACCTGCGAGGTGGGTCGATTTTGAAAATTAAGAATCGGTCCCATGCCAAGTAGAGAATTTCCCTCCCTGCTTGGTAGGTGGTCGAATCTAAGAATCGGCCCCCATGGGTTAGGTTATGCGTTTTTGTGGGTCAGGCCGATTCATGCATTCGGGTGGGTCAGGTCGTGTCATGCGTTTGAGCAAGTCAGGTTGGGTCGTAAGTTCGAGCAGTTTGTGTCGTGTTGTGAATTCGGTCACGCTGGGTCATGAATTTAGGGCATGTGCCGATGTTTTGTGGGAGGTTACGCCCATAGGGGAGAACCCAACCCAGCCTCGTACCACTCGACCCTACCTAAATGCATGACTCGACATAACCCCTGCCCCCTGAATGCACAACCCAACCCTCCCGAACGTATGACGCAACTCAATTCGTCCCAATGCATGAACCAACCTACCCTGCCCCAATGCAAAACTAGACTCGACCCACCCGAATGCGAAACTCGACCTAAGGGGGATGATTCTTACAATCAACCCCACTGCCTTCTAGGTGGACGATTCTGAGAATCGACCCCCTTCCTAACAACAATATACTGGCAGGGCAAGGGGTCGATTCTGAGAATCATCTCCCTTGCAGGGCGGGGGCTAGTTCTCATAATCGGTCCCTCAGTTGAGTCGTGCATTTGGGTGGTTCGGGTCGTGCTTTTAGGTGGGTTAGGTTGTGTTGTGCATTCAGGCGAGTCCGATTGTGCGTTCGTCAGGGTTGTGCTGCCTCACAAGGGGGCTAATTTGTTTGAGAGTTGATTCTCAGAATTGGCCCCCTAGCAAGCAGGAGGGATGATTTTTAGAATTGGCCCCTTGGTAGGTAGGGGGATGATTCTAAGGATCAACCCCCTGCTTGGAAGGGATATGAAGGGGGAAATATTCTCATAATAAACCCCCCTAGGTTGGGTCGTGCATTCGGGGAGGTCGGGTCAGTTCGTGCACTCGAGTGGGTTGAGTCATGCATTTAGGCAGGTCAGATCATGTTGTGTGTTTGGGTGGGTCAAGTCATGCGTTCGAGGGGTTCGGGCTATTTGGAATGGAGGCCAATTTTTTTGAGGGGCCTAATTCTCATAATCGGCCCCCTGGCAGCAAGGGGGTATGATTCTCAAAATCACTCCCCTGGGCCGGCTCGTGCATTCGAGTGGGTCGGGTCAGGTTGTGCACTCAGGCGTGTCAGGTCATGCCTTCATTTGGGTCAGATCATGTAGTGCGATAAGGCGATTTAGGCTACCTAGCAGGGGGGTGATTTGTTTGGGTGGGAAACACATTTATTAGGTGGGCGCCCCCTTATGGGCATGCCCGCCCATAGCACAACAACATGTGCATTCAAGCAGGTCGGGGCGTGTGCTCGGGTGGGTTGGGTCATGATTTTGTTCGGGTCATGTCGACTGTGTGTTTAGGTCAAGTCAGGTCTTGCAGGGCGCAGGTCGGTGCCCACCTAAAGCACAACCCAACCCGACTCCCCCAAACACATGACCTGGGGTCAACCCGACTCCCTTAAATGCATGACCTAACCCAACCAGACTCCCTCAGATGCATGGCTTGACCCAACCAAACACACAACCCAACTTGCCTAAGTGCACGACCCGTCCTGACTTGCGCGAAGGCGTCACCCGAAACCATGTAGTGGGTTGATTCTCATAATTGTCCCCCTGCCAAGCAGGGGGAATGATTCTCAGAATTGCCCCCTGCCAGGTAGCCGAACCCCCCAAAAACATGACCCCATGTGCCTAAACGCATGACACAACTTGGCCATCCTAAATGCATGACCTGACCTACCTGAGCGCACAACCTAACCTGACATGCCTGAATGCACGCCCCAACCCAGGGGGTTGATTCTGGGAGTCAGCCCCCCCACTTGTCAAGGCGTGAATTTAGGGGGGTCGGGTCAGATCATGTACTCATGTGGGTTAGGTCATGCACCCTGCCTAAATGCATGGCCTGACAAGCCTGAGTGCATGACCAAACCTGACCATCCCGAATGCAAGCCCCTACAAAAAAATAAAAAAAATCATACAAATGTAAAATAAAATTAAAACAATAACTCACCATACTAATAGTAGAAATATCTAATAAAAGAATTAATCAATATAGATCTATTTTAACCTAGATATTTTATGCATTGATCAAATATGATTTTATTTTAGCTAATCCCTATCAATGCTTAATAAATATTGGACTAAAATAGATCTATGTTAGTATGTATATAAACCCCATTAAGAAATCCTGCCTAAAAAAAAGAATTGAAATTTGAATTTTGAATGGGGACACACTTGACAAGTCGTGGAAGTTCCATGATAATAGTCTCAAACATAGATGAAGTGATTTTACCATCATAAGAAACAACTAGAAGCTTTAGAGTCCTTAATTAAATACATGAAAACTCAATTTTATCCCCATAAGCAACAACTAGGTGATTCATAGTCAAGTTTGCCTTAATGCACATGACAACTGAACCCAAATAGGCCAGCTAGAAATAATAGCAAATTCCTAACACATTGATCAAGAATGAATAGTTATATAGTGTGTTTATGAAATCCCAAAATTTGGGATTTCAAATTTTTTTCTTATTCTTATCATGTCTGCAAGTGATTTTGATCATGTAAAGACAAACAACCAAAAGTGGTTTAAGGATACAATAACATTATTCTTGGTCTAAACATTAAGAAGGAATCATATATAAGTGCATTTTAGCATAAAATAAACTCTTCTTATTTTGATCATGCAAAGACAAACAACCAAAAGTGGTTTAAGGATACAATAACATTATTCTTGGTCTAAACATTAAGAAGGAATCATACATAAGTGCATTTTAGCATAAAATAAACTCTTCTTATTAATTTGTGCGCTTTTATATTTAGTGTCTAATGCCTACCAATGCAATCTAAGTTATTTCTATATATTTTGCAACTAGAGATGCAAAAAATAGAATTGAGAATTCTTCCTTATTGTTTAAATTATGTCTATAGATGACTATGGTCATATATGGCAATTATGTTTCCTTAAGCTGGTTAAATTGGATTGTTGCCTATTACATTATATGAAATATCATGAATTAAAAATAAAATGAGTTATAGATGTTATGTCAAAAGTTATAAGGGGATAACCTACTACAAATGTAATAATTTGGGGTTGTCAATTACATTGAAAGTATTGAGGAGATTCCCTATAAATCAGAGTTGTAGAAAAGCATAATTTTTACATATTTTCCACAGAGACAGGAATACAATGTAGAGTGAGGTCATAAAGGAGAGAGTTTATGCCCTAAATGGAAATGGGCATGTGTAGCATGAAAGTATATTTGTATGAGTGTGTATCATGAAAGTATATTTGTATGAGTGTAAGGAAATGATCTATAGGAGCCATATTCTAAATGGCATAATGCTCTAGAATTTGTATTTGTATCCAAGTTCAAGCGTGAAAATTAAAAATTTAAGAAAACCCAACGTGGTTGTGGAAAGAATTTCTTGAAAAGCATCTCAAGCTTTTTTCTGGTTATAGACGTTGTTAATAGCTGTGATCCGCTCCTTTTAACGGTCCATCAAGCTTTTTGTGATCCGCTCCTTTTAACGGTCCATCAAGCTTTTTCTTGAGGGAATCTTTATGTTTTAGGTTGTGGTGCGGTGCATATATATGGGTGCTTCTGAATGAATAGATCCAAGTTCATCCTCTTTTTCTATCATCTGTATTTGTATTTGCAGTGAATTTTGTTATATGTGCATTGGAAGTGTTTTCTCTTCTTCTTTATAATGTCAATGTTTCCTGTAACTATGACTCGAAGTGTTTTATCTGGTTGTTCGTGTGGGTCTCCAAGTGTTTTATCTGGTCGTTCCCGTGGGGCTTTCTGCTTTCACTGTAGCTTTTGATAGAAACAACTGAATTGACCATTAGCAAGAATGAAGGTATTTACAGTGGAAAGGAGGAAAGGGATGGATGGACGAATGAAAGACGGTGTATCATTCATGACAGATATATTTAGTTATTTTTCAAATCTGAACCTTGAAAATGGCAATCTAAGTCTTATCAAAACAAAACATACTGTTTTTTCATGATTTTATTCTTAAAAAATAAAATAATTTAATTTGTTGAATATGTTCAAGCCAGCAACCTCACCTGACTTTAACTCATTTTTAGTTTTACTATATATTTCCTTATTACACTAACCATCAACACGTTGACCCAGTTCATGAATTTGTTGCATCAAACTACACAGAATTTGCGAAAGAATTACTTGGCAACTAATGGCAACCATCGGTGACCCACTTTATGAATTTGTTGAGCTGAAGAATAATACCCTCTTTATGAATTCTTTTTTGCTCTCATTCCATTTACAGCTTAAAGAAGACTTGAGCAAGAATAATGCCCTTTCTTCATCCTTTC